>VDFB02271358.1:230429413-230539806 GCA_007258455.2 Sequoia sempervirens
TTAGGACTTTTTATGATGTTTTTGGTTTTTTTTAGGACTTTTTACGATGTTTTTGGTTTTTTTAGGACTTTTTACCAATTTTCAAGATCATGTGTGACATCCACTGCAGTTTCATGATAAAAATTTTGCCCCTAGTCAGGTCCAAGACTTATCCATTTTTAAGGAACATGGACGGGATGCTGCTGATTTATTAGACGGACAGTCGTTAGGACTTAATGTCAATCATTTATCCACTATGACAGGTAGGGTAGGATGTGGTGGTGATTTGTGTAATAATGGTGGAAATACCTTTCATCCTAGGCCAAGGAAAACAAAATGACAGTAGATGGAAGAGCAATGATTGACTATGCATGGCACCTGCTTGCCAGGTTTTCACCATGGTACTTGTCCAAAGTGCCTGTTTACCAGGTTTTCACTATTGAATGAATCATTTTTATTTTTACTATTTTCTTGACTTTTTAATTTTATTTTTGGTGTCACCAAGATGCCTGTTTGCCAGGTTTTCATCAAGGAAATAATTTTTTATCATTTTTTAAATTTTTTTTGTATTTTGCGGTTTCCAACTCAATCCTCTGATGCTATGCGTAGAACCTTCAGAGGTGTAAACTATTGATGGGCTCTGTTAGTTTTTCTCCATCTGGTGTGGCTATTTGATAAGATCCAAAACCAAAAGAAGATATGATAATGTAGGGGCCCAACCAGTTTGGTTCAAACTTTCTTAGCTTTTCTCCGTCAGCTTGGTTCTTGGGGTTCCGCATGAGAACTAGGTCACCAATATAAGACTTTCTAACCATAACCTTTTTATTGTAGCTACGACAAAGACGGTTCTGATATGCTTGGAGATGGTTCAGTGAATTTTGCCTTCTTTCTTCTAGCATTTCCAGCTCATACAAGCATGATTGTCGATACTCCTCTTCATTAGTTAGACCCTTCAGGGAGACTTGTAACAAAGGAATTTCAACCTCAATGGGAAAGATGGCCTCAGTGCCAAAGACTAGGGCAAATGGAGTGGCTCCTATAGGTGTACGAATGCTAGTTCGGTAAGCCCAAATAGCAGGGTTGAGTTGCATGTGCCAGCCACGACCAGCGTCGTTGACAGTCTTTATGAGGATTTTGATAATGGTTTTATTTGATGCCTTAGCTTGACCGTTTCCTTGTGGGTAGTAGGGAGATGAAAAATGGTGTTGAATGTGAAATGACTCACATAACTCCCGAATGTCTTGGTTTTTAAATGGACGTCCGTTGTCAGTGATGATGGATTGTGGAAGGCCATATCGACAAATGATGTAGTTAAGGATGAACTTGGATATTTGTTTGCCGATAATATATCTCAATGGGATGGATTCAATCCACTTTGTAAAATACTGAGTGGCGGTGATAATGAATTTGTGGCCGTTGGATGAGGTTGGATGAATTTTACCCACGAGGTCGAGTCCCCATTGAGTGAAGGGCCAAGGAGAAGTGATTCGTCAAAGTTCCTGTGCTGGAGCATGGATCAAATCACTATGAATCTGACATTTGCGACAAGTCCTCACATATTCAATTGCATCCTTTTCAATGGTTGGCCAATAATACCCAAGTCTTGTTACTTTCTTAGCTAGAGTAGGACCACTCGAATGAGATATTCATATAATGTCGTGCACTTCGCATAAGGTCGTATGTGCTTCATTGGTGTTGAGACATCTAAGGAGGGTATCATCAAAACTACAGCGGTAAAGGATATCACTGACAATGGCATACTTTGTAGATTTTCGGATGAAGGACTTCCTTTGGTTATTAGATAGGTTCAGTGGAAGGGTTTGAGATTTTAGGTAGTCATAAATATCCTGATACCAGGGAGAGTTGGGACCAACAAGTTCACAAACTGTTTCGGATTCTGGGATATCATATGCCGACATTAAAAGCTGTTCTATTAAGAACTCAAATTGTGACACATTTTGAGGGATGTCCAAGAAAGAACCAATAGTAGCCATTGCATCAACTACCTTATTTTGTGTCCTAGGGACTTGTTCAAAAGAAATCAAGTGGAAGTATGTCAGGAAACTATCCACCATCCTCTTGTAGGGAAGAAACTTCTCATCCTTTGTTTCATAGTCATCATTCACTTGGTTGATAACAAGCTGGGAATCCCCAAATACAAGTGATGTTTGAATTTTCCATTTAATTTCCATTTTGAGACTTGTGACTAGTGTTTCATATTCAACAATGTTATTTGTACAAGGGAAATGGATCTGGAATGCCTTAGGAATTGAATCCCCTTGTGGTGTGATAAACAAGATTCCAGCACCTGAGCCATGACTAGTATGAGACCCATCAAAATATAGCTTCCATGGTACCGCCAGTTCCGCATGAAAAATAAACTTGTCGAGAAAATTAGTTACTAGTGGATGAGTGACTTGAATCAGTGCATCTTCCAGTTGATCTGCTATTACCTATCCTTTTATTGCCTGTTAATGCTGCCCGACTTAAGAAATATTTTAGTGGATCAATCTTGGAGACCAGTTGTCTCTAGTGACTGAGCATATAGTGTCTTAGTTTTTGGGATGCAAAGACAACAACAAGGCATGCATGTTTAATGTTTGTATAGTTCAACTCATACCCTATCAGTGTGCGACTGATGTAATAAATGACTTGTTCTTTTCCTTCATAATCATTTTGTGCCAATAATGCCCCCAGTGCTGAACTAGTAGTCGAGATGTATAGGATCAATGGCTTTCCATGAATTGGAGGCATGAGGACTGGTGTTGACAGTAGGTAATCTTTGATTTGTTGAAAGGCTTCTTGCCATTTATCTGTCCATACAAAGGGGATACCCTTGTGCAATAGATACTGGAATGGGTGACACTTACTACCAATTGGGCTATGAAAGACAAAAACCTAAAGACCTATCGAGTACAAAGGAATTTAAACAATAAATAGTTATACCTGTAAATCGAGTTCTCCATAATTACCTCCATAGTACCTTCTTACTTGCTAGATGATATTTTCCCCTCAGATTCGTTGTGTGAGCAATCTGCAAATGTCTAAGTCCTACACCAAGCTTTGAAGGATTTGCATAAAATGTCTAAAGTCTATGCCTATGACTATGATTGACAATGCCTAAACATGCTAAGATTTGATCAAATAAAAATAATAAATGCTATGGAAAGCCTAAGAGTGCAAGTGCAAAATTATATAAAGTGAATGCGTGTAATTGAAAAGTTAGAGGAAAATGGCATTTTATAGAAAATGTCATTTTGAATGGATGGGTGAGATTAATTCATGACGACAACCTAAAACGAAAGGTCCAGATTAAATTTGAGAATCCCTAATTAGGGTTAGGGAAAATTCATTAATCGAACAGTCAAAATAATATCTTAGATAATTGGATCAACGATGGAGAATAAATGAGATAAATTAATTAGAAAATAAAGATTTTCAAAAATCAAGAAGATAAAGACTGCCTGATTTGTGAGATTCAAGAAATCAAGAAGATAAGAGTTGGACTGAAGATCACATTTGGAAAAATCAAGAATATGCCTGATTACTTGATTTTTGGAAGATTAGTTACTATTTTGAATTAAATTAATTCAAAATAATGATTTTGTGAGACAATAAATAATCCTTTTCAGATTATTTACCAAAATGGACTGACAGTTAAGAATGAGATGACATTTTAAATATTTTAATTTATTTAAAATGAGAGAATATTAATTTTGACAATTAAATAATTAAATATAATTATTTAATTTAGGAGATAAGATTAATTAATTAAATAAATTAATCAATTCATTTAATTATGACAGTTAGTGACATATTCAATAAATAAATGTAATTGATTTATTTAATAATCAGGAAGAATTAAATGATGAAGGTTAATTAAAGAAATTAAGAAATTTATTTAATTAAGGGAAGACCTAGACAATTAATGACGATTTAATAAATAAATAAAATTTATTTATTTAATAATAATCAAAGAATAAAAGGACATGAATTAATTAAATAATTATGAATTATTTAATCAATAGTCGAATGTGGACCAAGTACATAATTAAATGTCATAATTATGCTAGGATGAAAGTGGTAAAAATGAAGTTTGCAGGCCTAGGTCATTTTTAGGTGTCTACACATCATCCTTATGATCTTCATAAAACTTTTATTACTAGACTCTACATGACCATTAGCTTGTGGGTGGTAGGGGGCTACATAAGAGATAATAATTCCATATGTACCACAAAAGTCCTTAAATTCATCAAACCTAAAACACATTCCATTGTCTGTGATCAGTCTCATTGGTGTGCCAAATCTAGTAAGAATATTCTCCATAAGAAAATTTATTAGGTACACTTTGCTTGTTGCTTGTTTTGTTGGGATTGCCTCTACCCATTTGGTGAAGTAATTAGTAGCCACCAGTATCCACTTATTTCCTTCACTTGATTTCTCTTGTATCTCCCCAATGAAGTCAATCCCCCATTGATGGAAAGGGGCTTCAACTTGCAAAGGTCTAAGTGGTAAAGCTCCCTAATATTTCATTTTCCCCAAGAACTTCTGGCATGCTTCACATCTTCTTACATATGAAAAAGAATCATTAAAAACTTTGGGCCAGTAATAGCCTACCCTGAGAATCTTGTGTGTAGTTGTTTTTGCAGAATAGTGACCTCCACAGACCCCTTCATGCATCTCTGTCAAGACATGTTTAGCCTGTGATTCATCTAGACTCAACAACAACATCCCATCCTTGTTTTTCCAAAATAGATAATCTTTTATGAACACATACTAAGATGCTTGTAGCTTCAAAGTTCTCCTCTGGTTATCACTTAATCCTTCAGGACACTTCATGTGTTTGAGGTAATACATAATATTTGTGTACCAAGAAGTATGGTCAATTCTCGCAACTATATTTTCTTCATCTTCTATATTACAAATTTTATTTTCTTCAATGTTCATCTTTACCATTAGCTTGGCCAAACCCTATCCTCACACTAATTTAGTGATCTGTATCTCCATATCAAATTCTTGCATTTTATTAATCCATCTGCATGATCTCTTCCCTGTTACTTCTGATTGTGTCAAAATATCTTTGACAGCTGCATGTGGGACATAGGAAATTACCTTGGCTCCAACAAGATATGGTCTAAAAGCCTTTGTGGCTTTAACCAATGCAAACAATTTCTTTTCCATTATATCATATTTCAACTCTGACCCTTGCAATGATTTGCTGAAAAAAGACATAGGCTACTCATGACCCTCATCATTCTTTTGTAACATAACAACAACTATAGTATGGAATGAGGCAAATGAAAATATTTGGAAGGGTTTTGAAAAATCTAGAGACTTAAGGATAGGGGCCTCCTTGATATCCTTTTTGATGGATATAAAAGCTTCCAAGGCTTTTGCAGCCCAGTCCATTTTTTCTCCCTTTTTTAACATTTTTGATATAGTTTTTACAATCTTAGCAAAATTTGACACAAATCTCCTAACAAAGTTAATTATCCCAAAAAATGATTGTATAGCTTTGACAGTTTTGGGGATGGGAATTTTATCTATGGCCTCTACCCTCTTAGGGTCTATTCTAATCCCTTCCTTTGATACAATATGCCCTAAGAGTTTACCCTCAGTAACAACAAAATGACATAATTTCTTAAGATTAAGACTAATACCATATTCCAGAGCCTTGATGAATATCTTCTCAAAGTGTTCTAAGTGATCTTAAACCTTGTTTGAATAAGCAGTAAGGTAATCTTGATATACTACCATTATTACATTGATTAGATCTGCAAATGCTACATCCATGGCTCTTTGGAAGGTAGCCCCTGCATTTGTGAGACTAAATGACATTCTCACATAAATATATGTCCCCCATGGAGTTGTAAAATCTGTCTTATATTGCTATGAATCCCTAACTTTGACTTGATTGTAGCCAGAAAAATCCATCCATCATTGATAACAACTCGCATCCTATCATCTTGTGCAATATAGCCTCCATATTAGGGAGAGGGTAATTATCTTTGACAAAAGCAACATTTAAATTCTTGAAGTCTACACACAGTCTGATGTCCCCATTCTTCTTTCTTATAGGAACCAAATTTGAGACCCATGTTGAATGTCTAATGGGTTTGATAATTCCCCCATCTCTAAGCTTTTCCAATTCCTCCGGCATCTTTGGTTCCAAGGTTGGTTTAATAGGCCTTTGCTTTTGCCTAAATGGCTTCGCATTTGGTTTCAATGGGATTTCATGCTGAAATAAATCCTCCCTATATGCCTTGAGATATTCATGGGACCAAGCAAACACATTTTTGTACTTCCTCAACAATTCAATCAACATTCTTCTGATAGTCAAACTTATTTTCTTGCCAATATACACTTTTTTGGTGCTAACTCAGTCCCCAAATTGATTTCTTCAATATCCTCCCTTTTGATTGGTGTTTGCTTCATGAGGGATCGGTCATTCCCATCATATACTCTTTCCAATTCTACTAACCCTTTGGGAAGCTTATTAGTTTTAAGCTACAAGACCTCCTTCCCAAACACTATCTATTTCCCATCTACTTCCTCCACAAAGGCATTGAAGTCAATCTCCTGAACCTCATATTGATCTATGCAATGTAGAAATTTTAAGAGGTTAGTATCATCATTAAAAACTTGTCAGCTATATATTGTCAGGTACAACAAGGCTTGTTTTAAATTCAATCTGAGATACTCCAGCCAGTGTAATGTTATCTCTTCTCAGTGCTACATTGGCTAAAAAATCTGCCATTATATTTTTTGACCTATTAATCCACTCAATTGAAAAGGCATAAAATAACTCAATCGTATCCCATACTGCTTTAGTATTTTGTGTTTCACAACATATTTTGACTTAACTTATGAAACAACTAGCTCTAAATCCCATAGAACAACTAGCAATTTGATCTTATGATTATCAGTGATGTTCAAACTTGTCAACAAAGCTTCACACTCTGCTATATTGTTTGTACATTCAAATGCCAACAAAAATGAATATTTAAATGTAGTCCCTTTAGGTGAAATAAAGACTATCCTTGCTCCATCGAAGTACATCTTCCACACACCATCATGACTTTTAGCAACATGTTTATCAATTGGATCAACATTGACTAGCTCAGGTTGGGCTGGTTCTATCTTGAAACTCCCGAGATATACATAAAAAAAAAAATTAATTGATTTTGGGCCACACAATCTACAATTTTATTCACACTCGACTCCCTATACAATTTGACTTCTTGACTGTTAACTGGTATTGTTACATAAGATAAATCAAATTGGACATTCCCCCCAACTACTATAGTCCACTGTCTTGATAGAAGAATTCCAAACTAAGGAGGAGTATCAATCACAACTATATCTATATTATAGGCTGCCTGAGGATAAGTAACTAGTTTCACTTCAACATCTTTCATAACACCTACTACTAGAATAGGTCTATTATCCATTGCATAGCACTTGCCACCATTCGTATCTACCCACATGCCAAGTTTTTTCATGACTTCAACCAACATAATGTTGATGGTAGCACCAAAGTCTATCATACAATTCCTCACCAGTTTGTTATTTATAAGTAATGTAGTGAAAAAAGGATCAACTTGTGGGGGATTTATTAGTGAATCACCTGGGCAAACCTCTAGGAAATTTACCCTTGTTTATTAACAATCCTAGTGGCTACCTTATTCTCAAAATTTATGTTTTTCTCATTCCCATTAGATATCAACTGGATAGCACTATCCCTATACTCCTTAATTTTCATCATTTCAAGCAATGGGACAAACATTTTCACCTAAGATAGAGCTTGAGTGAAATCAAAAGAAGAACCCTTTGCTTTGATCAATTTATTTTGGTCCAATGTTTCTCCTTTGTTTTCTTCCTTTTCCTTTTTATTTTTTTGATCAATCTTCTATTTTTCTTTGTGTAATTCTTTAATCTCTTCTTTCTGGACAAGTTTCTTTTCCTTTTTGTCATGTTTATTTTTTTTTCTTCAATGCTCCTTGTGTTATTTCTTTATCCTTCATGAATATTGCTCTTGGGACACCTTCCTTTTCATTCAATGTCCTATTTCTTAGCCAATACTTGCTCTTTGCTTGTTCAACTGCAACAATGGTTAACCTCTTAATTTATTCTTCTGTTGGTCTCCTTCTATTACATTGAGTTAGTGTATCAACAGGGTATTGTTCTTCATCATTCTCTTTAGAATCATAAAAAACCTATTGTTTAGCCATATGGACATTGCACCTTTGGTTTGCAATGTCATATTCATATCCTTCCTCCTATGAAGATGAATATTTCTCCTCAACAAGGTGAAAGGTATTAAAGGTTAATTATACTGTATGATCTTCTCCACTTTTATTCACCAACATTTCTTCTTTATGTATTTCCCGAGCTGCAACATAGTAATTCGGGGAATGTGGTCCATCACAAATTTCACACCAAAGTTTAGTGTTGACCATATATGCTCCTCTCTTATTCAATGTGTAAGGAGTTTCTTTGTTTCTAGGTTTATCTAGTACTAGTTTTCCATCTTTCCAGTTTATATTGTAAGGCATGCCATGTAGCCTTTTCCTTTCATTTCTATATGTGTTCTCCTGTCCATACTAATGATTATTAATTTGCTGAGGAACCCTAAGATTGTCTTTCTTACTGACCATCCCAACAACTTTTCTATTGTTTTCAATGGTTAGTGCTATTTTCTGAGCTTCAGCCAAATCTCTGGGAAACCTATTCCTTAGTTCATATCCTATTTTTGGATCAAATGCTTTTAGATAAACACTTAACGCTGTAAGGTCTGCCAATTTTGACCTAGGTGGTATCTTATTTTGCAACTTGTTGAACCTTTTGTTAAAATCATAAACTGACTCATTCTAACTCTTCTAGATTCCCACCAATTCATGAAAAGTAATGTCTGGTGCACATTGGTTCCCATACTGTTCAAGAAATTGATCTTGAAATTCTCGAATGGAATCAATAAAGGCTGTTGGTAAACTATTAAACCAATCCATGGCTTCTTCAGTGAGTGACATCATAAACAACCTCATATGCATATCTTCATATTGCATATCCAAATCCTGGATAAAATCATTAAAACTCATTAAATGTTCCTCAACAGTAATTGCACTACTTCCTATGAATTTTGGGACAAGACCTCTCCAACTACTATCCATAGGGTATGGATATAGTTGAAATTCCATTAGATCAAACTGTCTAATCGTGGTTGTGTATTGCTGAGGGGGTGGGTTATGAGGGTGTTGATATTGATACAATGGATTATTGTATTGTGTATGAGGAGGTGTAACATATTGTTGACAATGAGGTGGCTGAGTATTCAGGTGTTGTGATGGGTTGTAAGGTGGAACATTTGGCTATATGTATTGATTTCCCATTTGATTTTGAGGAACTTTTGGTGGATTTTAAGGTCCTGTATTATTGTTTCCTTGCCTATGAGGTGGTATATATTTGGAAAAGTTAGCATTCTGAGCATTAATTTGAGCTTTTTGTAATTTTAAGTCTTGGAGTTCCTTTATCATTTGGAGCCTCTCATTTTCTTGTTCTACTTTTTCTCTCTCCACTTCTAGTCTTTCATATTCCAAGTGTGTCTTTAACTCTTCCCAAGTGAAAAAATAATAACCTTCTTGAGGGGCTACATTATCAGTGGGCTCATTTTTGGATACCTTCCATTCTTTGATCATGTTCTTGCTAATTCTTGATTCTTTCAGCCTCAATTTTAGCATCAAATTCTGCTTGTTTCTAAAGATTATAAAAAGGATTTCTCCTTTCTTCAGGAGTACAAGGTTCTCCATATGAACTATCTCTCCATGTATCATAGTGATCATATGTCTCATAGTTTGATTTTGATGCTTTGTCTTTATTTGTTATGCACATGTCATCACATACCTTCTTACCCTTATCTTCCTTATGTGGCCACTTACTATTTCCATTAGAACCTCCTTTGTATTGGGACCTTCTACCATGCATGTTAGATAGTTGTGATGTTCTGATATGTACTTTTTTTTACGAGAGTTGCCACTCACTTTCTTAAAAGTGAGAGGCTATTTTTACTTCTTATTCCCATCACAGTCTATATAGAATTTTTGACTCTATGACTAAGGCCCTGACTCTAAGTTGACTCCCCAATAGAGTCACCAATTTGTTAGATCTCAAAAACATAGGTAAAATATCTCAAGAGGTTGCCAATCTCTTGGCACATTTCAAGGTAACATACAAGTCCAAATGGTTTAGACCTTCTTCTCTTTAGGTGCTACTAGACCTAGGCGAGTACACTTATATGGATGAAGCAGACTTAATTTGTGTTTATTCCTTAAGAAACTTATCGACAATGGAAAGTGGGAGTGGATAATTGAATTCTTATTCTCGTATAGATTGTATAAGTAATATCAAGGCTAATCCTAATATGTTTAGTTAACAGATGTAAAAATAAAATGAAGTGGATGAAACTAAATGATGGATTGTGTGAGACCAGTGCCTTGTTGGGTAAGATGGAGTCAAGTGAAAGTTTGATATGAGTGACTTCTATCTGGTGAAAATTCTAATTGTTTGGCATATATAATATTTTATAACTTGTATAAACATGCAGAAATGTAATTACCAGGTTCTACTTTAATAGTTCAAATGATACTTCTAAATTACTGTGACAGACTTGAAGGATTTAATCTCCACTTGGAAGAACCAACTAATCATACCACACAAGTGTAACAAATGTGCATTAAAAAATTGAGTATATACTTGATATGTCAATTTGAATAACAAAGAAATATCAATATTGGAGACAACTAGATAATATCTTCAATTAATTTAACAAACAAAAGATACTAGAAATACGCCACAAAATTAGATAACTTCCATTGATTCCTCAAAAAATTTATACATGCATCATAGTCTGTTTTAATGTAAACATCATGAAAAATTACCTGCTATATACTTTCCCTATTCTCCTATATCTATTTTACATTATGAAACAAATATAAATATATCAAAATTGTGAAAGGAGATGTCCTTTCAGAAATGTCTTTTTTCTTAACAACAATAATAAACTAGAAATTAAGCTCTATTAAGCCATAAATGGACATTTGACAGATGATCTAAGTAATCCTGCCACTTGTGTGTATCAACATCTCCTAACACATTCCTTATTGCTATCTTCATTATGAACATCTTCTCATTCTATTCACATTCCCCGTCCATGGTTGAATTGCTTCTTGTAGTTGTCTCCAGAATTATTCACAACCTTGATTTATATTCCTCGTTCCATCTATCCCTTCCCTTCAGTTTCCCTCCATCTTCTAACAACATTGGTACTCCCTTTTTTGTGACATTGATCATCCCCTGCTCACCACCCTGCAACTCTTCATGGAAGTCTTTATGTTTTTTCATGAAATGATTTGCAGTATCAATAGCTATGTTATCAAGATCATACCTTTGATTTATTTCTTGGAGCTTCTCTTGAATCCTACCATCTATCCTCTTATGTTCTTGTACTATAGTAAAATTATGTGAATTTGTTCCCTAGAGGTTACTCAACCAAGTCATTAGAGTGGCTTGTCTCTTTTTAATTACTGCTACAAGTGCATCATATTTCCCTTGAGAATATGCACTTGATCCTTCCCACTAATCTTTTGGCTGTGAAATTTCACCATGAGTTAACAACTTAGTTGATCCCATTGTGACTCCCAACATATCCTTCAGGTGATCATTTTCTCTCAACATTCTCTCATTGTTCATCTTATACATTTCTTTTTCTTTGATCAACATTTGTATCTAGGCCTTTAGTTTTTCTATATTGACCCTAATTTCTATTGTTTCCACTAGATCAACCTCCCCAACCTTAAGAGTCATAACATGCCCAAATTCTTTCTCAGTATCAATAACAACTGACTTTCTGTGAGGTGGATACAAGACCCAAATCATTAATTACCCTTCATTTGGATTATATTTAGATCTTGCATGAATCTCCATTAGCCCCTCTGGAGTGAGTTTGTGTGTGGCGTTACTATTCTTCAAAAAACTATCAAAAACTAAAGAAAATTTTAAATCCAACCTAGGAAGATCATGACACCTGTATCTTCTAATAATTTCCTTCCTTTCCCAGGAGTCACGTTCTTCATTTCTTCCTCCAGAGATGATTTTAAGTTATCCAACAGTTGTTCCTCATTATTTGGTGTAATATTCTCAATTGATTCCCTTATTGATTTTCCTTTTAATTTGTACAAAAAGGTTTTAAATTCTAGGGTTTTAATGACTTCATCATCAGTCATGAATGATTTATATCATATCTACCTTGTGTCTATATTTTCACTCTCTTCAACATATAATTCCTTGGGAATATACTTGTAGTCTTGAGTTCTCAATTTGGAAATTTTATCGATTGTATTGCTAGGCCTACCATCACCAGATGCCTCTTCATAGAAGATAACAATTCTATATCTTGCAATCCCCTATTATACTCATCAACAACTTTTTCCGCTTCCTCTTCTTCCAAATTCTTGATCAAGTCATCATACAGATAGGGTATGTGAGTGTATCCTCCCATGTTCATTTTATTTTTAGAAAAATCAATATACCCTTCTGGATCAAATCCTTTTCATAGAGGACCCTTTTTCATGTTGTATTGCAATAGCTTATTGAGAACCATATCATATCCATCCCTTGCTAATACAGTGAAATCACCAAAGTATAATGTACTAGGCATAAATGTCCACTTTTTGAAAGAACTCAGATTCATAACATCTGAATAGTCCAATTGCCTAGTAATCTCCAAATATGCAATCCTATTAGGTGCTGTCTTGGGTAGAATGAAGGGTGCATCTTCAAATCCATATACTCTTATCATGGTCACATCTTCTAAATAGTACCAGTCTCCCCAATTGTGGTTGATAGGTCCAGTAAAATTCTTAGGCCTTAAAATTTTTTTTATTTCATCTGATAATGAGTACTCACAAGGGTGATTGTAAAATTTGTACAATGGTTTCACAAAAACCTCTTCAAAATGTAGATAACAAGAATGAGCAAATCTGCAATCCTAGGTGGTAGTCCAGAGTTGTACTTGTAATAACCTTCCTTCCTTATCAAGTTGTACAACCCTTAGTTTTTCATGCCACATCTGTAATTATTGTCCATAATAGAGTATCATATGCATTAGGATTGAATAAGCATCCAAGTGTAAAATAGGAGCTCCACTTTTTATTGCCATTAGTCCTGAATCAAGTACTTTAAAAATTTGTGAAGCATAATCAAAAAATATTGAATTGTGACATTGGATGTCCACTGCAATTACCATGGGTACAATTGACATGTGCTTAGGGGCCTCCATTGCCAACACTTGACACACTAAAAAATATGTGTACCTCATGTAGGGTTCAAACAAATCAACATGGAATGGGTGACCATCACTATCATTCAGTGGAACTGAAACACCATCTTAGTTGGACCTATGTAATGGCAACCTCTAACCTTTGTGCAAAGTATCCATCCTCCAGAATTCCTTTTCCAGCTGTTTAGGTACAATTTTTTCACCACACACTCCCTCTAGGTTAAAAACCTCACAGATGAAAACTTCAGATACATGTACAAACAATTTTCCTAATGGATTGCAAATAGCTTTACATTTTTTATTATAATGGGCAGCTAACATATTCACCAATTGTACATTTACAAACACATTGGGGCATACTAGTTTCCCTAGGTTTAACTTCCAGGGATTACACACTGGTTTGAATTGATTCCTTTGTTGGTAATGAAAAATAAACAACTCATATCCTCTAATTGGGGTCCATATGTCTCATATATGCTTGCATTTATCCTCTAACTTTTCTACTTCTACCCTAAGCTGTGCAGATCACCTGGCCTTAGGTCCTGAGCCAAGTAATTGATCAATTAAAATTCCTAGTTTAACTTTCTCTCAGATACCCCCAGTTCCTTTTCTGCTTCAATTTTTTGTTTTTCTCCTCTAGGGTTACTACTCTCACTCTATTTCCTACCTTTTTATTTTTCTGAGCTAGTGCTTTCCATTTTATGAATCATAAAACTATAAATTTAATTACAATGAACTTACAAGTTTATTTTTGAATTCTTCGAATGAAAGATCCTTTGGCCCTTTGTTCGTTCCTCTATGGCTAACTCTAAAAAAATCACCTTCAATTACTCTTCTCAATTCAGGAAATCATTGACACATTTGGTAGTAATACTGTCATTAGTATCCTAGCTTTGAACACGATCATAGCTGATCTTTGAATTTACCCATTGTCACATCAAATGTTCTATTGGCAAGAAAATTCAAAGTTTGGGCGATCCTTTTACTCAGGCTTGACCAACGTTCATTAAAAATTCTTTTGGTCGGGGAGAGATTACACCGATATTACATAATATATCCATCTAATTCATATAAATGTCATCTAGAGTCACCCTCGATGGCTATCTTGGTCTATTTATGTCTTCATCAGCAAGACATGGTGTATCGCTTAGATATTCAACAATCTTCCCAATGTTATAAGTCTCTCTGATGATCACTTCCTTTGATTTTAAGCATATCGCCAAGACTCTTACCGATACAATCCTATTGACATGGGATAGAGAGTCGGGAGGACATTTTGAACACACTCTGATAGTGTTTGTCTTGGTGGTAGTATGTTTCTTTATTTTTTCGGCAATACAAGATGAATGTTTCACTAATGATATTTCATCGGTGAGACAAATGCACTTGGGCTGACTCAAGAATCTTACTCCGATGGCATTGGTCTGGGCGATAATACTCTTGAATTTAACTTGAATTTCAAATTGTTTTTTGTTGCCAAACCTCAAAATCTTATCTGATGGTTGTTTTTGGTTCCAAACCGAAATGGGTCTATTTGGGGCTTATTTCTGATTTTTGGGTAACTTTTTGGGGAAAGAATTCGCATGCTGTATGGGGGTCTGGGTAATTTTTGTGTTTTTAATTTGCATGTATCACAGAGCTCGAGGATTATGATCCTCTGCATGTAAGATTTTTCATTATTGAATAATAAGAAAGTTATTTGTTTGTGATTATTTTGGTCTCGGGTTTGGCCCAAGATATGATCATATGTGACGATGATGGATTATACTCAAGATAGAGCTTTCTTTGGGGAATCAACAAGTGCAAAATCACTATAAAATTTTCAAAGTTTTACAGTTCCAATAGTAACATTAAATAATTACTCCTTATACATTTGTGATACCTTATATACATTAAGTCGTCTTCCATGAGAAAATAAATAGAAAAGCATTCTTCCGAATCTCTTAACTTCCACACAGATCAATTGTGAAAACACAAAAGTTATTAACAAGATAATAGCTAAACTTATCAACCTTTCCTAAATTCCACAACACAATATGATGATTCGGGGTGAAGCATACAGATTAACTTACCACCCAGATACCCTATTCTCCATTCTTACTACCGGTAACACTTTTTTCTTTACTCTTTCTTCCAGTATGAACAAATCCTACTCTACGGACCTTCGTAATGACTTAGGTTGCCATCAATGACAACACTAGAAGTCATCTCCCCAAAATGCCAACACTTGTAAGGTCTTGGAATGCTTAACTCTTGAGTGCTTGACTTGGTATCATGAATGCTTAGTGAAATAATTATTTGAGACCTTATTCATATAGGAAATCCATCTAATATCCCATTTATTAGATCTCATGGGCCAATATTGATGAAATTTGAACTTAAAACCTAGATTTCCCACACAAACCTTAAAAATAGGCCAAATGGGACTCATACACACAAGGTGGTGTATGGGTCCCATAGGGCCTTTTTAGGTGGCAAAAGTGTCAGGGTGTTAAGAAATTAAGTTTATTTGATGTCTATGTTAGGATTTTGGTTAAAATATAACTTGGGATGCATAATATAGAGTCTTAGGGGCTTATTAATGATGATATTAAGGTCATAAATGCAAGAGGGCCTAAAAATCAATGTGAAAGTGTAAATAAATATACTTTACAACATACAATTTTAGCAAAATTAGGTATATTTAGCTTAAAAGGGTCCTAAATCCAATGCAAATGTGTACAACACATTACAACACAAGGTTAAGGAAACATTAGGTCCAAGGGCCCTAAATTTAATGTGAAGGTGTAAATAAATACACTTTACAACATTAAATCAAGGAAAAGTTAGGTTTACTTAGCTTAAAAAGGGCCCAAGACCTAATGTCGATGTGTAAAACACATCACAATACTAGATCAAGGGTACCTTAAGTTTATTTTAATGTTAAACATTCCCAAATCAAGTGTGAAAATGTAAATGATGACAATTTTTGACACTACATATAGGAAGTACCTTTTTCAATTTGATAAATTTTATATCTTTCATTGAAGCTTTTGATGTCACAATATTGACACATGAAAAAAAAACCACTTCCAATAAGGACAAAGTATTATCCATAGTGAAATACCCTTCTTGCATAGAGTAATCCTTACCTTCAATTAAAGGCTTCACTCAACTCTTCCATTCCTCTATAAAATTCAAAGATATATTGTACAAAATCTACATCATCTCTATTCCAACAAACTCTATTATTGTAGTAATTAATAATGCATGTATCCCACTCAAGGAATATACTACCTTATTGGGTTACATGAAATCTATGTTTCAGAATAAAAGAAAATCCATTAAATTGCTCCACCCATTTTATAAAGATCTAATCTAACTTTTCTTGTCTAGCAATAAATCATAAACTCCCCTGTAACTAAAAAACACACCCACTTTCATAATGATCAAACAATACCATAAAACTACTATTCATAAACTAAATACTTCTAGTTAACATCAATCAATTTGTTATTGAAACAAATAGTGAATATACCATATTAATTTATGATAACACCAACAACCTTACCATTATCATCAATTAATCCACTTAGAAAACCTACTCAAAATCTAGAAGCACCAAAATTGGGGGCTCATCACCTTCTTCTTTAGCAATTCAAATCTCTTGCCTATAACATTTGTCCATTCAAATCCATCATTCATGATGTATGTATTAGTAACATATAATTCCCAATTTAACTAAAAATATTCCTTAAATAATCATTTATGAAATTATTTTAAAAAATAAAGGTTACATTTATAAAGTGTCCTTCAACCATAACCTACTTCACGAGCCTAATGCAATGAACTAGACACTAAATCAAACTGCCAATAATTTTACTTGAAATTTTTAGATTTAAATTTAATTTACTTACAAAGATTCATATCTTGTCACTATTTAATATAGATATCATAAATATTCATTTCCTTTAAAATAAATTCATATCATATCTACATGAATAGCATTCACCAGACCATCATAAGTATCACGGTCTTGGTTTTGAAGATTGTGGAGAGTACAAAAATCTTCCAACAACAGAATGCACATTGTGGGTCTGTGAAACACATTTTGCAATGTATAAATACCTTTCTTGTGTAATATTAACACCTTGAGCCAAGGTGATTTGGCCAATGGCTGACCATTACTGGAAAATATCAAATTCCAAGCATTTACTTTCATAGAAACATAAAATATCCCATGGCATAATGCACATTGTGGGTTTGTGAAACACATGTTGCAATGTTTGAATACCTTTCTTGTGGAATCTTAGCACCTTGAGCCAAGGTGATTTGGCCAGCAACTGGCCATTATTGGCAAATATCAAATTCCAAGCATTTACTTTCATTGAAACATAAAATAATCCATCTTTGAAGCTAGTTTTCTAGTCTTTCCAATCTTTATAAAAAAATTGAATGTTGATCAATTGCTTTTGATTTAAAATATGCTTGTTTTTTTTGTGTAGATTAAATGGTTACTAGAAATAAATGGTGCACAAAGAAGTCCAAGGGTGACACAAATAACACCTAAGCAGTCATTTTCAATGTGGAAAGCCAAAATTTTGTCAGTGAATGCAATGTTGATTGCAACAGTAGCATTTGCAGCAACTTTCACTCTACCAAAGGAAGACAAAGAAAAAACAAAACACCACCAATATGTTATTTCTTTCAAATTATAGTTATTTGTATTAAATTAGATTTTTGTAGCTCAATTTTGTCAGCAACTCTGCTAATGTATTCATTTTATGGTAAAAAAGAAGAATCCCTTCTTCTCAACACCTCTCTCGTTGGATTATGGATAGCATTAATATCTCTGTTATTGGCATTTGGGGAAAGCATCTATATGGTAGTGTCACCAGATTATTCAGTTGTAGCAATTATTATTTTGGTTATGGTGAGCATTGTTATAGTATGCATAAGAATTGTGATCGTTCGTTCTAAGATATACACCTTTAGAGAAGATGAGTACTACTTTTGGCCTTTCCTGGTTCTTGTCTCGCAGGGCATACCTTTCTGTAGGGGTTGCGTATTTTCTTTCAGGGTGGCCGTTTTGATGGTGTTGTTTGTAATTTTTTTTTGCGAAAGGAAATACTTGCAGCCAAAAGAAAAAAATTATAAAGGTGATGGGTGTTATACATGGTTATTGTTTCTTAGTTTCTTTTCTATATTGTACATAAATATGAGTGGCATGTCAGGTTATTTAATATGGATGATAGGGGCGCTAGGCATGTTCATTGGCCAAAGGATATATTATTCGATCAAAAGAAAACAAATCTTGATATGATGGCCATTACATTTGGGTCTCGACATTCATCGCTGGTTTAATTATGAATGTTATAGCCTTCATATTGAGAAATGATTGGAATGTTGATCTCACATGTTCATCATTTTTTTTTTATGTATGAATGTAATAACTTATTTAAATGATTATTAATTTTTGTACTATCAAATGAATCAAAAGTTTTTAATTTTGTTGATTCTTTTACTTTAGTATTATTTATATAAATAATTTTATTTATTAAATTTAGTTAATATATTAATTGATATAATATATTAATCAATGAAAAGTTAAAATTATTATAATTTTATTTTGCAATATTCAAATTTATTCAAGCAATTAAATTATTTTCTCATCAATAGTCAATAAATATTTATTTTAAGGATCAAACTTAATTTCAATTATGTTAGTCACAATTGTGACAAGAATGAATCAAACTTGAGATGAAGATTAAATCTAACAATTTTAATTCTATTTATTTATAAATCAAATAAAAATAATAATTAAACTTGAAAAGCCTACTCCATAACCTTGAAGATGGTTTATAAGTGATAATAAATCTAATTTCTATAGTAGCTCCTTGAGATATTAGATTTTGAAGTGTTATAAAGTCTTGTAACAAGATTTCACACTTTTCTAGGCACAACTTCACCAGTTATCCCTTTCTTATGACTTATTTGACCCCTTTATGCCCTCATATGCTTTAATTAAGTGTATTTTTGAATGTAAGCCCAATAAACAACATTAAATGCAACTTAATTCCTGACACCAATTTTCAAGTCCTAGGTGGGACCCATTCACATTGGGTGACGAATGAGTCCCCCTTGGCTCCAAATTCAAAATATTTTTAAATTTCCTTTCGGGTTTTTATTCAAAAACACTTGGTGTCAGCTTGTGATGAGGTATGAATGGTTACTAAGGCACAAGATTGTATAATTAAGTGATTTTCACCTCATTTTACATCTCCTAATCTCCTACAATATCTTCCAACATTCACATATCATATTCAAGCATTCAAGAATCTTACAAAATTTCATTAAGCATTATTCAAGCACTTTGAAGCATCCATTAACATTACTTCAGATTTGTATTATCAAGGGTTTGGTAAGTTGATAACATTTGCATGTTGTTAGTTTATCATTCTCTTGCATTTTATTATTTTATTAAGGGTTTGATTACCAAAAGTGGGGTTTGACCAAGGCAAACCCCTATTTGCTAACCTTCAACCATTTTCCCCCTCTTGCATGTGTGTTTGTAGACTCTTGTGTGTAGATTTATTAAGCATTTAGGTGTTGAAAAGTGGAGAACAAGTCAACTAGGTGCTTCAAGTCAACTTATTCATATTTTAAGCTTGGTGAAGGTTTTCTGTCTGTTTCCTACATAATTGACTTCAGCAACCCGACAAGCAGACATTTCCAAATCTGGTGTTGTAGAGTTGTCTCCTAATTTTTTAGAATTTTGGGAGGTTCATATTTCAAGCTTGGTGAAGGTTTTCTGTTTCCTGTAGAATTGAATTCGGCAACCCGACAAGCAAACATTTCTAGATTTGGTGTTGAGAGTTGTTTCCTTATTTTCTAGAATTTTGGGAGAGGACTGATTTGCCAATAGTGGCAAATGAGTCCCACCTTAGGACTATAAATCTAAATTTTGTTAGATTCCAGATCTCAATAGTCAGAAACTAGTTTCTCACACTTTTTCACTAGGAGGAGGACGAATTCACCACCTTGGGCGAATGAGTCCCACTGTGAAATTTTAGTAATTCTAGTCAACATTCAAAACATTCTAGATTTATCAAACATTTCCCAGGTGCACTCTGTTTCATCATATTTCCTTATGTTTAGCATTATTTCTTCATTTAGTTCAGTGTTTGCATACCATAGTGTGTTTTCAAACATAGCATAAATCTTAGTCTAGCATTAATATTCAATCATTTAAATCACTCAATTGCATTTAGATTAGTTCATTTAGCTTAGACAATATCATACATAACTTAATTTGAATGAACCCTTAGTGTTTTTGGGCTCTATCTCTCTCCTTTTAGGTGAAAAACCCTAGGAGAGCTAGAGAAGCATATAGAAACCCCAAAAATCTATGGTTCAACAACTTACATTTGTATTATCAATTTCAATATTCTATATTATTTATGTATGTGTATATGTACATATATTGATTTCAGTATGCATATATGAAGGTAATGATAAAAATAAAAATAAATATGTTAGTTGAGATATTACACACACATATGTATACACACACATGACATTTTGAATGAAAATATTTATTATAAAAGTAAAATGCTCTCTCTCTCTATATATAAAGGAGTGTATATAAATATAAAATAATTTACTAGGGATAAATTCTACATATATAGAAGATAGATCTTTTTAATTAAAAAAATAATAATAAATGAATTTCTATTTTTGTTTTATTTTAAAAACTAAAATAATAGGCCTTTTTTTTAACAAAATAGAAAGAGACCACATTTGAAGAAATATAAAGTGGTTTTGTGCTCTCCTTAATGGTTTTCCCTCTCATAGAAGGGCATTCCCCCTTGTGAGGTTTTGCCCCACATTGCATGCCCATATATATAAGCTTTTTTTAGTAAAATAGAAAAAGACCACATTTTAAGAAATAGTTAGTAGTTATGTACTCTCCTAAATGGTTTTCCCTCTTATAAAAGGGAATTCCCCCTTGTGAGGTTTTTTATCACATTGCATAGGGTAAGTGCAAAAAGATGGGGGGTCAAAAAGGGGTCTTAAGTGGCCACCTTTTTTTTTCTTTCTTTCTTGAAATCAGGAAATACTGACCTTGTATAATAAACTAAGGATAGTTACACTCAAAATTTTAAGATGTAATAAAAAAAATGTAGCAAGTGCTCCAAGAATTCTTTCTAAACTACTATTTTTTCTGAAAATGGTATAGATTAAGGGGTTCAAAAGAGGGAGCCATAGAAATTGGTGTTGTTTTTATCAAAAAAAACATAACATAGCAAACTTTGTGGCTCCCTCAAAAGATTAATTTTTTTTTAATATTTATAAAATCACTTCAATCAGAAATTAGCTAACAACATGTAGTTTATGCCTGATTTTTCTAATAATTTTTTAATGAATATTTTATTTTTAACTAATTTTCAAAGTGGACACATCCTGAAAAATAGAATTTTGGCCATGCTACCCCTATAAATTTTGAGAACTAATTGAAAATGATTTTTTTTAATATGTGTAGAATGGAGTATAGTTTCTAAAAATGTAAATTATTTGAAATTTCAATGAACGGTTAATTTATAAAGAAAAAATACCAAACATTGGTTTTTTTCCAAAAAAATGCACACAAATAAAAGAAATTAAAGATGAAAGGCTTAACATTGTCAAAATATGAAAAAAACTTACATCGTTTAATAGCTAAGAGAGAGCCTAACATTATCTAGGTGTTTGATCTGTTCAATCTTGAAACACATGAAAACCTGATGGTTAGCACAAATGCAATTATGTGAAATCTTGTAGAATATGCAAAAACATGTCTTTGGATGTTGGGGAGGCACTTCAAGCCTTTAGGTTGGTAATCCAAAGAAAATACTAAGCCTAAGGCTTGGGGATTCCCAAAGCAATAAATAATGTGAGTGTGTTATAAACCGCTTGCATTATGTTTTGCTTTGTGTTAAATGCTAGTCTATTAAATGTATGTATATATATTTGTATGTATGTATGTATATATGTGTGTATGCATGCTTGCATGAAATGTATGTATGTATGTATGTAAGACTGTGTGCATGTATGTATGCATGTAAGTATGTATGTATGCTTGTATGTATGTATGTATTTAGAGGGAGGAAGAATTTTAAGAGAGAGAGAGAGTTGTGGGGAGAGAGAGGGGGGAGAGAGAATCAAGAGGTAGAGAGGTAGTGAGAGAGAGAGAGAGAGGATAGGTGGTGGGAGGGAGAGACCTGAGAGAGAGGGAGTGGGAGAGAAGGGGTTGGAGTGAGAGGGACTAATCTAGGTTGGGTGGGACAAAGAGAGACACCTGAGAGAGAGGGAGAGAGTGTTATCTAGGTGAAATGTTGTAAAATGGGTTAGGTGCTATTATGTGGTTTTAGGATATAGAGCACACCCACTTTCCAATTTCATTCAAGGATAACCCTAGAGATCTAAATGCAAAGGAGAAAGAGATCTTGTAATGGGGATGTCCTAGGGACTAATTATAAACTAATGAGGGGTTCACCACCAAGTTAAGACTTGGAAAGATAAATGCAATGCAAGATGTAATACTAAACCCTAATATGATGTACAAAATTTAACTAAATGACCTAAAAATGTAAATGAAACACATTAAAAAGTTATAATATGGAATGTGTGCACCTAGGAATTTCAAGATGGGTTAATGGAGCTCTGAAATGCTAGAAATTTTGACTTTAATGCTGAATGGAACTCATTCACTAATTTGGGAGAATCAATCCAAAATTTGGGTTTTTGTGCAAAAATAGGAATCTGGCAAATGGGTATCTGAATTTGCAAAAATATGAATTTTGACCTAAACCAGGACTCATTCGCCAGAAGTGGTGAATCAGTCTAGTTAGGGTTTTTTGAAACTTTAGGATTTGAATTTTCTCTTCCCAGTCTAATCAATCTGCTTCTTCAGGTTTCTGGATCTAAATCTCTATAAATCAACCCATAGGTGTTCCCCAATGCTCTCCAATGCTTGGAGACAACTTTGACAACTTTATGCACTTTGACAACTTATTCCAATTTTTATCTTCAATATGCCTTTAATCTAAGCCTTCAAATAACACACAAAAAATGGAAAAATGTTGTTTTGTTAGTGTATGCGGGTTTGCCTTGGTCAAACCCCAGTTTGGTAATCAAACCTTGAAATAAAATGAAATAGGAATGGAAAATGATGAATGAACAAGATATGATGTTGTAACTCACCAAACCCTATCAATAAAGTGCTGCAAACATGTGTGAAATGACTCCAATGCATGTAGACCTTGGATTTTGCTTGAATGTGGTAGATCTTCAATGAAATGCTAGATTGAATCATGAAACCCTACATCACAATTGTTAGCTCCAAAAAAAACATGATGCGTGAAGTACTTGACATGATGCTTGATGCTTGAATAATGCTCTAAAATGCTTGATAATCTTCCCTTGAATGCTCTTGTAAGCACTTTAATGCTCTTTTGAACACAAACTTACTATAAGGATGAATAAGGATGAATAATTGAAAGCTTGGGGTGAAAATGAGTGAAAGAAACTTGTATTTATACTTAATTATGCAAAAATTCTCAAAATTACAACACTACAGGATAACATCATATCTATAAGGATAAAATCCAACCAAAAATTTGAATCAATTTTGATTTTGGGCCACACAAGACTCATTTTCTCAAGGTGGTGAATGAGTCCCATTAAGCGTAATTTATAGGAAAATTTTTAAAAATTCTTAGAAAGGTGTGAAACTAGGTTCGAGACCCAAAAACCTAGGTGGGAATCATTCACCCAAGGAGGAAAATGAGTCCCAGATCACTAAATCTAGGCCACACAAACTGAAAAACACCTAAATTATTATTGGATGTTGATTTGTGTGGGGATTATCCTCAAAAAGATGTATTAAATGAGGCTTGTGGATGTAAGAGAAGGCCAATTAAAGTATAAAGAAGCCTAATTATTAAATAAAACCATAGAAAAGTGCATTAAAACACTTCACAACACTCCAAATAAGGCACCAATAAGCTCATTTAGTTCACAAGGGTCCAATACCTAATGTGAATATGTTAGACACATGTATTGCAATACTAAATTAAGGCCATGTTAGGGGGGGCCTTTTTCCATCATTACATATGGCCCCCTCAAGAGGAGGAACTTGCTTCCAACTCACACTAAAGTAGACAAAATGTACTAATGCTTGTAAGATAGGATGACCATGATCAAGAGGGGATCAAATGCACCAATGTCGGTAAGATAGGATGACTATGATCAAGAGGGGTTTAAATGTACCAATGTTAGTAAGATAGGATGACTATGATAAAGATGGTTACACAAGCCCCCAAGACCAAGGTCCTATAGCAAACCAACATAGGCACAAAAGAAAACACATGAAAATGATATAAGGAGAAAAACAAAGGCATAATTTTGTTTTGGAATCTTACCTTCCATTGGATGCAAAATATTCTCATCAATATTAATCAAATACTTTGGATTTCTATGCAAAATTCTAGGTGGTGTTCTCAAATGAAAATTCATCTCAACATTAGGAATTTCATCAATATTTAAATGAGATGGGCTAGATTTCATACCTTTGATCGGCGATGGAATAGATAACGTACCTTGAGGCTGATATGGGAATGATGGCGTACCTCCTTCCTCACATGTGAGTGATGATGTAATCTCAACTTGAGATGCAGTAGATGGTGTCCCTCCATCTTCACTTGCTACAGAGGATGTGTCTCCAACTACGATATTCAAATTTCTCATAGCATGAAGGTTTCACATTCGTTCCCTTTGTGCCACTAACTCCATATCTCTTGTTGATGGTTGAGGTTCCTCTTCAATTGGCATATCTTCTCATAATGTTCCCTCATACATTCTACTTTCTTTGCACTCTTATCTTCTTTCTCTTCCTATCTTGGTTTAATCCTTGATCATTTCCTCAACATGATAGAGAATTTTATCTATAGCATGATAAAGAGGCAAATATTAGTTCCTAAAAAATGAATCCATACAAATAAATGAAATATATATCTTTCAACCCTTCATACAAAATACATACAATAATCATGTAGAAGAGTAAATTACACTCAACCATGATAAATAAACAAGTACACTAAGTACACAAGGAAAATGGAAATCTATTTTTCTTTAAACTATTTATACCTTGCACTAGTTTATTGAATGTAATTTTCTCTAGCCATTTTCTAATGTATGAAACACCAATATAATGTCCACAAATAAGCATGTAAGCAAAATGTGGTAGCATAAACAAATCTCACATGAGTTTTTTGATGGAATTTTTTAAAGAAATGTGGTATCATGGAATTCCATGATTGCAAGATAGGCACACAATGGATTTTTTAAAATACATTACAAAATTTCAAGAAAATGCAATTGGCTTGATTATAAATCCAAATTCCACAACTTTTGTCAACATTCTAACTTTGGAATAGGGTATGGCCTGCATCAATCAAAATATTGAAAGAAAGGAGGATTTTTTTCAAATGTTATAATTGCAACTCCCTTGGAAGAACATTTCAAGGAAATGCAATTTCTAGGTGTAAAACCAAATTTCAAAGAATTTTCCAACATCTCCCATGCCTATACCAAAAAGGAAGCTTTGGAGAGGGGTATGCACATCCATAAAAAAGGATTGAGAAATAATGTATTATATTACACTGTTATAACTTTTCTCATAAATGTGTATACAAAATGTGGAATCATACACAAGGTAGGTCAATTGTTTAACAAAATTCCTTAAAGATGTGGTTTGAAATGTAATTAGCAAGTGTAAAGAATTGTGTAGCTTAAAATGTGCCAAGAGAGGCTAAGGATATAATGAGAAACAAACAACGATGAACATGGAATATGCATAATAACAAAATCAAAGCATTGCATTAAGCATGTATGATAATGGATGATAAAGAAACATAATATAATTAAGGAAAATGTAAAGAAAATGTGTAAAGACTTGACATACAAAAAAATTGAGATTCGAATGGAGGAACTACCTTATTATGTACATTATTTTTTTCTTCTTGAATCAAACTCCTCAACAATTTTATTTTTTCACAAGCTTAGTTCATTTTCAATGTTCAATTGTATATCACTCAAAAAGAATTACTAACAACAATACAAATAACCAATGTTTAATGTTAAGTTCCTATAATTCGATCACAATTAACATTGTAACACTACAAAAATTGAGGCTTGAATTGATATATATCAATTTCAATGTGAAAACTCTATTATTTCCTCCTTCCTAAGTTGGAAAACCATAAAAAGGTGATGGAAAGTTCATGCAAAGGTTGTAGAATGTGAAAATTTTACATGTGCACTTCCCACTAGCATCAAAAAGATTTTTTATATCAAAACACACACATAACCAGCAAAATAACAGAAAATGTGGGCCTAGATCATAGGTGTGCTAATTTTTTACCAATTTTAGAGAAATCCAAAACACACTCATATTATAATGCACTCATGTTATAACATGCTCATTTTATAATTCACTTGCATTATAAGGTGCTCACGTTATAACACGAGCAAGCTTGCATTACAACGTGCTCGCGTTACAATGTGCTTGTGTTACAATGCACTCATGTTACAATGTGATTGCATTACAACACACTCATGTTACAATGCAATCATGTTACAATGCACTCTTTTTTCAATGTGCTCACATTACAATGTGCTCGCGTTACAACATGCTCACATTTTCTCTTGCTATACAAAATTTATATATCTTAACTTCTTCAAAACATTCTCATTAAAATGTTGATATTCTTAAAGGTTTCTCTATCCTTAGCCATCCATCCCTCTTAGCCATCTTAGGTCTCCTCACTTTAACCCTAAACCCTATCCCTAAACCATCAACCCTCAACCCTTAAACATGATCTGATTTGATCTCGATTAATCCTGAATCCTGATCCTGATTTTGATCTGCCATTTATTTGAAAGATGATTTGACGCCGGATCTCTTGATTTCGATTTCTTGGTTTCGGATTTTGATTTTTCTGATCTCTTGAGTTTCGGATTTTTCGATTTCGTGATGTCTGATTTTGAGATTTTGATTGAGACGAGTTTGATCTGCGGAAATGATTTCGATTTTTCTGATTTCTGATTGATTTTTTTCCGACTTTTGACGGATATTCCGGATTGAGATCTTTGATCTCTTTGATCCTCGATTGTCCGCCGATCCCAAAAGTGATTGATTGATTTTGATCCTGACGTGCCGATTGACGCCGATGAGTTGCCGGATCCTGATTGAGATCGATGCCGAATGCTGACGCAGCGATTTGATTTATCCTGACGCAAGGATTTTGACGCCTGATTTTGACCCTGACTTTAATTTTGTTGACTTTACTGATGACGATTTATGCCTTGCCGACGTGATCCTGACTGATGCTGACGCGATGGAAATTTGATTTTTCCGATTTGATGCGCGATGGATGATTTTGAGGTGTCGGATTTTGACGGACGGAGTTCTTGGTTTGTCGGACGGTTTGACGCTTCCGGATCTTGACGGACGGATTGCGATCTTTCGACGACGCTCCTGATTCCGGACTTCGACCTGACGCTCCGATTCGACGTCGACGACGCCCGGACGATGCCCGGATCTGGATCTTCGACTTTTCGACCCGGATTCGATCTTCGATCTTCGATCTGACCTTTATCTTTATTCTCGACGCCCGACTTATTCGATCTTCGATCTTCGATCTTTATTCGACCTGATCTTCGATTCTATTCGACTGACTCGATTCCCGGATCTCGATCTGATTCGATTCTGATCGCCTGAGCCGAGTCGTCAATGAACTGACGCGTGATTTATCCGATCTCGTCCTGGATGGATCCTGTCGATCGCCGCAGATGATCTGACGCGCGGATTTTGATTTGATCCTGCCTGATCTTTGACGATCTTTGATGAAAAAAGATCTGATTGTCTTGTCCGGAAACCGGATTTCGATCCGGAAATGCCTGATGATTGCCTGACGCGGATTGACGGATGATCTTTTTGAGTTTGATCTCTTTTGAAATTTTGATTTTGAAAAGAGTCCGGATTGATCCTGGATTGCCTGATCGCGATTTTGATTTTGACGCCTGATTTGATTTCCGAAGTTCGATCGCCTGATCTTTGTCGTGATCTGATCTCGCCTGATCTTTGATCTGGAAACGTTCGATCTTGATGATCTGATCCGGCAGCGGATCGCCCCTCTAAATATATACATAAAATACACACATATAAGACCTACATACATACAAGCCTACATACATACAAGCATACATACATACATACATAAAATATTACATATATACATACATATACATACATATACATACATATACATACATACATACAGGCATACATACATACATACAAGCATGCATGCATGCATACATCATGTCATACAAGCATACATACATACATACATATCATACAAGCATACACACATACATATATACAAATATATATACACATTTAATAGACTATCATTTAACACAAAGCAAGACATAACATGAGCATGTTATAATGTGCTCACGTTATGTCTTGCTTAGGCAACTCAAAGACAAATACAAAAAAAAATGTCCAAGCTATGAAATAATGCAAGTACGTTATTTCTTTCTTTGGGAATATCCAAGCCTTAGGATTTTTATTTTCTTTGGATTACAAACCCAAAGGCTTGGAGTGCCTTCCTAATGTCCAAAGACATGTTTTTGCATATTCTATAAGATTTCATATAATTGCATTTGTGCTAACCATCAAGTTGGCATGTGTTTTAAGGTCAAACAAATCAAACACTTGGATAATTTTAGTCTCTCTCTTAGCTATTTATCTATGTAATTTTTTCACATTTGGACAATTTTAATCCTTTCATATTTAATTTCTTTCGTTTGTGTGTTTTTTTTTGGCAAAAACTAGTGTTTGGTATTTTTTCATTATAAATTAATTGTTTATTCAAATTTCAAATAAATTACATTTTTAGAAACTAGACTCCATTCTATACTTATTAAAAAAATTATTTTCAATTAATTTTCAAAATTTATAGGGGTAGAATAGCCAAAATTCTATTTTTAGGATGTGGCCACTTTGAAAATTAGTTAAAAATCAAATATTCATTAAAAAATTATCAAAAAAATTGGGCATAAACCTACATGCTATTAGCTAATTTCTCACTGAAGCAATTTTAAAAATACCAAAAAAAGTTAACCTTTTGAGGGAGCCACAAAAGTTACCATGTTATGTTTTTTTGAGAAAAACAACACCAATTTCTATGGCTCCCTCTTTTGAATCCCTTAATCTATACACTTTAAAAAAAATAGTAGTTTAGAAAGAAGACTCAAAGTACTTGCTACATTGTTTTTGCTGCATCTTAAAATTTTGAGAGTAACTATCCTCAATTTCTCATCCAAGGTCAGTATTTCCTGATTTTAGAAAAAAAGTGGCCACTTAAGACCCCTTTTTTTTCGTTCATATTTTTGCACTTACCCTAACATCTAGTTTCACACATTGCCATTTTGATCACATGGTGTATATTTAGATGCAAGGAAATGATCTTTTGATACTAGTATAGTATGTTAATTATTTGATTCTCACTATTTGCTCCTCAATGCTTAAAGATATACTACATTCATTTATAAAGCACTTTGACATTATGGATCTTAGTCTTTTGCACTTATTTTTTTGTCTACACATACTGAAATAGGCTACTAATGGTATCTTAATACATCAAAAAAATATGCCATAATTGGTCTATTCCATCATTTTGAAGCATGTATAATTGTAAACCATATCTCACATAATTTAAGTTAGGTGTCATATTGAGTGCCACTAATAAAAAAATAGTGTGGATTCCACTTTGTATAGACAATTGGTCTTGGATTTCTTTTGTATTGGAATTTCATGCCTCCTTGTATCACCTTTTCTATTGATCATGTATCCCATTTTTCCCATGATCATCATTAGAATGAGTAGAAACTATGCATATTTTGAGGTATATTGAAGGCACTACATATTTCAACATTTAATACACACTAGGATATTTAGAGATAGTAATATCATTAACATAGATTGGATAAGTGATGTTTACTTGAAAAATTCCTTTTGAAAGTGTTTCCTTCCATGGTCTTGGTATATTTTCTTGGTCTTGCAAGAAGGACGTTTCTAATGCATTACCATCATTTGAGGCTAGTAGAGGTGTAGCTCTTTCCAATCAAGAGGATTTATGGCTTTTGATAAGTTATGAAAGATTTTAGTGAACCACCTAATATTGATGCACTTATTTGGTTTGATAACAAAATTTTTTATTCAAATTATATGCAACTCAATTGAGGATCAAACAAAAAACACATTGAGATACAAGTTCATTTCATTCAATAGCTCATACATGATGGTAATCTCTCTTTAGACTTTTTTCCTATAGAGAAGTGGGTTGTGCGTTTACTTACTAAACCTTTGGTGTCACATAAATATATTTATTTATGATTGATGCTTGGCATGAAGGAATTTATCCTTAGTTGGTCTTCTTGAGCCATCTTTCCTTCATATAATACATCTCCTTTTTAGAATGGAATTTTTTCATATGAGATTTTCTTCTTTTCTTGAATTGTTTAAGAGTTATAATTTGTACATGATTACCTCATTAGACCTATTTTTAGGTCTATATTTATTTAATATTTGTATTTAGTTTAGTTTCTTCTCAATTTGAATATAATTAAGACAATCAAAACAATCCAATTATATTTAGGGACTTAACCCTTATTTTTTATTTAAAAAGAAGGGAAGTGACCCAAACTCGTAACATAATAGAAACAACATAGAAACAACGCAGCAGAGAAAAACAAATCAAGCAATACCATAGATTGAATCCAAAATCTTTACATCCAAGGGATTGACATGCAAGATAGGTTCCATCTTAGTAAGACATTTCTTCATCCATTGTACAACTATCAAAAAAGAGTCATCAACCAAATTTGTACCCTTTAGAGAAGAAGGGAGAGAGGCACCCTTAGAGTGCCTAACTAATAAAACAATACCAACAAAAGAACAAGGTGGACAAGAAACAACCTTATTGAAAACCAGAGCATCCACAACCATAAGAGAAACAAAACTTTGAGCAAAAAGATTATTAGTCATCTAAACAAGAGGAGGAGGAGACATAGAAGGCTTGTGAAGCTCCAAATCCTCACCAACAACAATAAAATCATCACGGTACACAATAAGGTGGTTTGGAAGAGCATTCTTCCACCAATTGGAAGAAGAAATTTTATGGGAACCACAAGGACAATCTCAAGCCAAGTGATCAATAGAAAAACAACACCTGTAATGAAACAAGATTCTCTCATAATCCATAAGCTGAAACCAAGAGAAGTCATTAACTTGAAGCACAACCTCACTAGGTAATACTTTTGACAAATCAACCTCCACCAAAAAATGTGCATACGAGGTGTGGGTAAAGCTCATAGAAGAAATATCTACTTTCAAGAATCTATTGAGAGCATTACCAATGGATTCAAAAGTAGAGGAACACCATAAATATAAGGGGAGATAAGGTAATCACACCCACCAAAAAAAAATCAATTTATTCCTTCAAAGGGTTAAAGGAAGGAGCCCAGGGCTGAATAAAAAATGGATGACAATCTCATCCCCAAAAATAATAATCTAAAATAACCTTTCTATCCTTAGAAGAATCAAAATAGACAATAAAAAATCCCTAGAAAAAGGGTAAATCTCAATCAATTACCCTCTACTAAAGGCATCCACTGCTTTGAGATCTAGAGATGCAAGTTGGGAAGAGAAGGCAATAAAAGGAAAAATCTATAGATCAAACCAATTTTGAGAGAAGAAATCAACACATTCAGCTACATCCTACCCTTAAGGGAAATCATAGCAGCAACCTTAGCACAAGGGAGAGGTACCTATGAACACACAACAATAAATCCCAACTCCACCCTTTTGACTTCATTGTAGCAACAGAGGAGCTAGCCAAAGGAGTAGCTAGAAGAGAAGCACACACAACTAGAGAAGAAGGTACAAATGCCACCATTATAAGAAACTATGGAAAAACCTCCACCATAGGGGAGAGCCGAGATAGAGAAGCAGTACCAATAGGAGGGAGTACCAAATCTACAAATAGATTTCACATAGAAGGAGAATAATTTTCATCGAGTGGGAAAAGAGATTTTGAATGAGCAGGGGAACAAGATGAGCAAGAGAGCAAGAGAACCATATTTGGGAACTGTGTGGCATAGTTGTACTTAAATTATTTTCTTTCATTGTATTGTATGTAATTACAATTTTTGAGAGAATATGGTAATTTTATTTGTAGCTCTCAATTCTGGAATGTCTCTTTTCTTTTGCTATTAGATTGTTGTACTTAAAGGTTTTAATAATTCTTCAACATTTACAAGTTTGTTGTGGCATGATGATGACATGACATAGAATTATAGTCAAATCCAATTGTATCATTGTGTTTCATATCGAAGGAGTTAGTTATGAGTTTTTTGACCCTAGAAGGGGTTTGTATTATTTAATAAAATTCAGTGTTCAATAATGATAGAACCTAAATTTAAAAATATAAAGAATTATCCCCATAAGCCAAGCATTAATTTGTAGTCAATTTTTTTATTATGATACTATTAGTATGGGTTTCATGTGGTCAAGGTTTGTAGATGTTAAATTCTTTTACAAAATATAATTGAGTATCTCATTTGTCTACAAAAGAGGAATTAATACAATAAATAAATTTTATTTATTTAACTCAAACATTAAATATGTGATGACAAAACATAGGTGATTCAAATAGCTGTCAGGTGTACCAAATATTTAGATAAAAAATAGTATATTATGATACATCTTATTTCTATGGAGTTATGATCTAGATATTTTCTAGTGAACTCAACTAAGTTTGTCCTTTGGTTTGATATGTTCTTTAGTGCTAGTTTTTTGGTTCAAATCTAGTTGCTTATATCATTCAAATTTTCAATGTTTAGAGAAGGTGTATCCATGTAGAAAATAATCTCCATGATTTCAATATTTCCATAGGTAGTTGATAATTTTAGGGAATAAGAAAATACCCAAGGCCACATTTTCATTTTTTTCTTCCTTCGATAAAATAACATTCATAGCAATAGTAAAAAAAATTAAAAGTCATTGAATTCTCCTCATAATAGTGTAATGAATGTCTTTAATTAGTTATGGATTATTGAAGTAGATTTGACTATGTGATGCTTCTAAGAGATTGTAAAATATATTTAATATTAAATTGTAGTTAGGTTGATGGAATTTTTCATTGATTTATAATTATTTGTCTTTATGTTAACACACATCTTGCAAATGAGATTTGACATTCATATGCATTTTCACTTTATATTAAGTCTTGAATTTGTAATCAAAGTACTATATCATTGATCTTTTACTAGATAATCCTTCTATATTTAAAATACATTATATATTTTTTATAACTTAATTTAATTAGTGCTCTATCGACCTACACAACTCAAAGAACATAATCTTAGTATATTGAAAATTCATTATAAATTTTCTATAACATAGTTTAGTTAGTGCCCTACCATGTACATAACTCAATGTTATGTTGTTTGCAAATACATCTTGTGAGCCTAAATTGATTTTTAATCCTTAAAAGGAGTTGTTTTCTATTGGTGTATAAAGTATGATTCTATGAAAGATAATATCACATTTGGAGGTATAAATAATATTTGCATCTTTCGATGTATACATGAAAAATTATAATCTTCTTTATTAAATTTTTTTTTGTGTGTCATGACCACTAAATTGGTGTAAGGGTATTTGATAACAAATATCTTTGTACAAAAAGTGTGAATAAATTGTCTGAACTAATATCTTTTTCATTTCCTTATAATTTTCATATAAAATTTCTATAAGGATATTCTCCTTAACCTTACAAAACCCAAAGTATAAAATTTTTACCATCTCTTATTGATTCATCTATAATTACTTATAAATCTTATTACAAATGTTATCTTATTAATTTAAACCAGCATAAATCTCCAAATTTAAGTTGTAGTAGATACTCTAAAATTATTTAAAACAATTTAAATCACCATCAAACGCAACATGTTCAAATAGGATGAACATCACCATTGCCTCATCATGCAAGCAATACTCTTAACATGTTACATACAATTCCTTGCTTTCCACAAGCTTTCAACCGTCACCAAGTGGAATGGAGGAGTTGAATAGAAGAACAAAACTCAATAAGAGTAAATTAATGAATGCGTATTTGTTTTTGAGGCTCAAAATTATAATACAAGCTAGATGTTGCATTTTAACATGCATTCATATTAGTGTTGACAAAATGTAACGAATAGCGTTATGTCACTTAATGGTGAGTACCAGTTCAACTCTTTACCAAGGATATATTTTTTTATGTTTCTATGATTATATTATATATTAGGCATCATGTTTTTAAAGCAATATGTGACACTTCATGACAGGATTGGTGTAGGAAGTGGGGCTTCACTTTGGTTGTTTAGGTATGCTATGTAGGTATATCTTTAAGTAAATCTGTCACTTCAACTTGTGGGGAAAAATTCAGCCTGGATCGTTTTATAATTTTCTAGGATAAAGTACTATTATTTCCAGAGAACTAGATAAAGTCGAATTGCAACATCAATAATGATAGGTAATTGATGTTAAAGTTGACAAATTGAAAAAAAAATTATTATTCTTTTTAAGCTGAGAGGCTTCTTACACTCACATCAATGAGTATGTGTACATTTTTATTCTCCCCATTTAAATTGACACCTACTAACCCGTTGCAAAGTAAATTATTTATCAGTATATTTATGCTTTTAAATCAGATTTGAAAGTAGTTTACATACTACGAAAAATTTCTTGGTTTTAGACAAGATAATCTTAATTTTTTTTTAATATCAATTTAGAATTTTTATTTAATTGTAATATTATATTTAAGATTTTTTTTATATGTAAGTTTTAAAAGCATGCATTATCATCATCTTTTTATAGTTTTACTATATATGAAATTTTTAAGGAAATATAATATAGTATTCTAATTTATAATAGTAATATATATCATTTTATAATATTTGTTATGGAAATATATATTAATTTACAATATTTTCACACTTTTATAATTTTTAGAAGATTTTTAACAAGATTATCTTGAATATCTAATACAAAAAAAACTAAATAAATACAATATTATATATAGGATGATACTAATGAATACTTTTAAATCTTACACATATATAAAATCTTGAATTTAATATTACAATAAAATGATGATTACTAAATTGATATTAATCAGGTTGGGGCCCTAGCTCATTTGGTTAAATCTTTCCTGTTGTGGGAGGTTGGTCATGAGGTCTAGTTTCCCCCACCACCATGGTACTAGAGGGTGTCTTGCGCCAGCGCGGCTGGTCACGTTAAAAAGTTTACAAGGCACATTGCAGTTTATAGGGGGTCGTACTACCCGATTACTACAGTCTAAAAAAAACTAAATAAATATTAAAAAATTCAAGATAATCTTGTTAAAAATATTTTTAAAATAATTAAAATAATCTTGTTAAAATCTTGATAAGCTATTATTTTTTAGTTTTAAAGATGTTTCAAAACTGTATTGCCAACGTTTCATTTTGTACATAAACTTATGTGAACACTACCCTTTAACTATATAATGCATAAAGAGCTTAGAGTGTATGTACACTGTTTAGCAAAAAAATTTGTCAAGAGTGTATGTTGTCTGAATTGTACGAAGCTTCACTTGGTAATGGAAGATTTTGTTGTGGTTTACTTTATGCATATTGGATTGATGATTTGCATGGTTACATATTACTACAGATGAGATCTATATCTTGTTTTAATTTTTTCAAAGATGCCTCAATCGATAGTAAATGATTTTAATTACAAAATTTTTGTATGTACATGGGTTATAAATAACCCACCCCTCGTGCTCAGAGGTGACAAGGAAGTAATGACGACCATGAATGCCATAAAACTAACTCAAATAAGAATAACATGGTATAATAACTCCAAAAGCAACACCAAGAACACATAGATCATAAATGACAACAAAAAAGACTCAAACACAATAACTTAAACCATAAAATACATCATAAATAAACCAAGGAAATAACCATTAACCATATGCCAAGTAAACTAAAGAGACAACAATTATGACACACTTCTAGAGGCATCAAAGAAAACAAGGCATAGGGCAACAAGTGGAGAGTGTCATGACATAGCCTACATGGGTTATCCTAGCCCTTCCTCCAACATTAGGCACTGGCTCCCATCTATGGTTATCCTGGACCTTCCTCCTACTTGAGGCACCGACTCCATAGGGTGACTCATGCAGATCTGTTAACCTCTCCTGAGGACAAGGTTACGACTTTGCTGACCACAACCTTCTCAGTCTACCATTAGTCTACGGTAGCCCTAATGCATAGATGAGGTATCCAAAATTATCTTATATGTTTTTACTACCTGTCCCCCTAAGTTCTATTATTAGGTTTTCACTTGTTAATCTACTCTTATGTGGGTTATCCTAAGCCCTTCCTCCTTTTGAGGCACCGCCCCCCACGAAGAGCCACTCTCCCTGAGACCCCAAACTAACAAATTAAGCAAGGGTTGTACCATAGGATCCAAAAATATATCTCAACCAAAGACATGCAAGGCATTACCCATCTCGCTAAAACACATAATCAAAATCTCAACAAAGCTCGTACAACCCTTCCAAAATAATAATACTAATATCTTGCAACATCAAGAACACATAAAACGAGGATAAACATCCAATGATAAAATCACACCTCTGGAAACCTGAGGTTTACAACATTCATAAATGGGTTCTTAAAATAACTAGGGTTCCCACCTCGAAAAGCCAAAACAATAATATAATAATTACGAAAACAACCAAGTCAATTTTATCAAAATCCACAAAGCTAAAAATCATGACAATATCCACACATAGATATTACAAAACAATACTAAATAACACAATTTGTTTTATTCCACTCACATTTAAACAATACAACCAAAATCCAAAATTCGATAAAAATGATCTTGAAATAAAACATCATAAATCTGGTATATAAAGTTTCGCCAAGAACTGATTACTCCCATATATAAAGAATCAAAATATAATTTCATTTACATTCTATATATAAATTTTGTTTAATTTAAATTCGTAAAATAATTATGACCTGATTCATTTTCTACACAACTTGGTTTTTATATATAAAAATATATATGTCAAACATATATATATATTTAAAACCACATATAAATCAATAAAAAAAAAACAAATAAAATAAATTGCAGTTTTTGAAACTGCCAAGTACCGTGCGTAGAGGACTGTTGCGCGTGGCAGTCTACGGACTGCCATGGGCAACCCGTCCACAGTGAGGGGGAGGGTATGACTAACACCGACCCTTCCCTTCACCCCTACACAAAAATTTATTTTTATAATTTTTTTTTTGATTTAAAAAAAACCAAACAGCTAAAATCAAATGCCAATTTTTTTAAAAATATGGCCCAATACTTTAACACAGTCGGCCCAACAAAAATTCATAATGACTAAAATATTGATACACACATATATATATATATATATGTATATGTATACACACTTTATATAGATATGTATATATATACATATCAAACAGTACACATTATTTTCAGAACTATACTCATAGTACAAAATATATAATATATATAAATGTGTTTATATATATATACATTTTATCACATGTATGTATATTTATAAATATATTCAAAATCCATTTATTCCAGAGGGATAACAAACTTCCATATCCAAAATCATAAAAGATACAAAACATTTTCACAGACCCTAATAGTTTTCTTTCACTAGTTTTCTATCAAACAATTCTTAAATTTCAAACAAAGATTTTCTTTTCTTTTGTAGAACATACATATTTTATTTTTATTTTTATTTTCTTTTGAATCAGAAAACTACATAATAAGAAATTGGAACCTGTACATAGTCCTACACTGTTGAAAATTTGATGAAGCTTTGCTTGATCCAGATAGCCTTTTCGAAGAGCTCTTGTTCCTTCTTTAGAATTTCTCCACCTAATTTCCTTGTTCAAATTTCAAATTTAATATTCAATTCAAAAGAACCTCCCCAGAACAATGAAAAAGTGAAACAATTAACCAGAAAACCCCAGAGGATCCAATGTTTCAGAATTATTATTTTTGTGTCACTTCTCTAAAAATTTTCCCGTGAATCAAAAACTCCCAAATTTGCTATTAAATAAAATATATCTCTTCTTTTTCGAAAGCTCTAAAAATCCAAATTAGAAGAAATTTTCTAATTTTAATCCCATCTTTTCAACCAACACTCAACACTCATTCGTCCTTTTTATCTTTTCTTTCTTTTCTTGATTTTTTTTCCTTTTAACAATACTTTTTTTTCTTTTAAATCTAATTTTGTAAGCTTTACTTGTAATTCACACAATTCAATATTTTTAATTAATTGATTTCATAATTATCCTCAACATGCTTGTTTAATTAAATTATCAAAATAGTAATCTTAAATAATTTAATTTACACTTTTAAATAAATCACATGACTTTTATATTTTAATAGAAACTATTCCAACCATTAATTAACATCATTCAATTATTTAAATTACATCATAGAAAACAAAAATGTAAAATAAATACGAAAGGTACACTCACACAAACCACTATAATAAATTGCAAAAATGGCAAAGGTTAATGATGCACAATACCACTAGACAAGATGGTTTGACAAACATGGGACGAGGTGACTTCCTTGTCATCTATATTTCAACATCATGCCCATTGGGTAATTTGATGCTCGCCCTGTCCTGCTGAAGTAGGTGGAATCGAGACTTTATACCTGCAATTCCTACATACGAACAAGATCGTGTACATGTATATATATATAAAATCTGAAACATCACATTGTGAGAAGAAATTGCAGCGTAGCAAGGCACTCACGAACAAGTGGTGCTACACTGTCCTCTCACCAAAACTATTCTATCAATTACAATATCAAATATGAAATAACATTTCTAAACTAACTGATCACATCATAGAATGATTACTAATCCACTGCATCATAATATACTACTGAAATTAAATTAACATCATCAAACCATAATGTCTTATCAAATATCCATGTCCTCAAATGAAGTAGCATAATCGCCAAACAATCTAACTATCCAATCCACCAAACCAAACAATAAATAGTAGTATCATAGTCTCAAAGTATCAAACAAAAGCATAGAAAAATAATAAGTCCAAACAACAACATGAGGGGTATTACAGGAGGCAACCATCTTCGAAAAGGGAGAGACACAGTCCAGATTACGATTGGGAGAGGGCAACAATTGCAGATTGTGCAGGTATCTACATTTCTTTTTTACTAATTGTTTCTTAATTGTAATACCAAACATAATGATCTATTTTTCCTTCTTGATATTGATTTGACTTTTTCGATTTGATTTAGTTTCTCTTTCAAAAGTTTTTTTTTTTTTTTCGTGCCATCTTCTAGCAAAGTGTTGTCAGTATAATCTCTAATATATACATGATATCATTGTTGTCATCAAGATTTTTATTTAATTTATTAACTTATGATTTTCAAAGATATTGATGCTCTCATCCTACAAATCTGAATCATTTTCTTCATTCATACCAGAGTGATCTGCTATATCAAATTCAGAACAACTCCTACATTTCTATAAAACTCTAAATTGACCTTCAACTTGCTTGGTTTTTACATTTGCATTTGGTTGTCGTGGATGAGCAGTAGCACTAATTCTTGTTGTCTTTAGGATTTTTATCAAGAAACAAATACCAGGGATCAAAGCACATACCTCCAATTCTGTAACAAAACTCTTCAATCTAACTTGTTTATCTACTTATCTAGCATTAAAAGACTTGCAATTTAGGTTCATGGAGAACAAATGTGCCTCCAAAACAGAAAAGGCAGCTAAAACGTGAACCCCTATATGACCCAACTTAACAATAAATGACTTCAATTATTTTTTGTAACATCCATACAAATATAAGAAAATAAGATAACAAATGCATGAAGAACATTTTCATCTTTATTCCCTTTTGATTTGTCACAACACAATCCAAAGATGGGATACAATTAGAGAAATAAAATTAAAAAAGACAGTTTATAATATGCATCTTTGGGTGGGAATGAACTTTCAGGAAACTTTTGGACAAAAGATATAAAAGTCTGAAGGCAAATCTTTAGTATTACCCTCCCACATCATTATATATATCTCTATTCAAGCAAACAAATTAATGGTTGGGGTATTTTTTAGATTTTAGATGTATTTGAGTTTTGTAGGAATGAAATTTTCATTTTTAAAGTTCACTACATTTCTTAAGCATGTAATATATTGATGTTGATTTTATTTTAGTTAAAATGGGTAAAAAAAGAAAATGTAGATTTTTAATTAAATAAATATCATTATTATTATATAAATTTTTGGTAATTACTGAACACACATCATACAACCCACTATAAATATGCATAAATTGACATTTAAATCATTCTTACTTCTCAGCCATTAAAATGCAAAATTGAATCTAAAATAATACCATTACCTGAATATAAGTTGTTTAGTATTTTTAATGTATTTTATTATTTACAAACTAGCATATATATACTTCAATATTTTTGGATGCAGGTCTACCAAGAGAGTTACAACTACATCAAACAAAATCATGATGCATGTGGGCTGAAAATGGGATTGTTGAGAGTATGGGAGAAGGAGTGAAAGATCTCAATGAGGGAGATCATGTGTTGCCAATATTTACAGGCGAGTGTGGAGAGTGCATATACTGCAAATCACCAAAGACTAAGCTGTGTAAAAAAAATTAAAATCAATCCCACCAGGACGGTCATGCTGAGCGATCCTTCAAGAATTAAAAGATGTTATTTTTTTGTTTAATGGATTCAATCAGGTTACATAGATATCAACATCCTTATGTATCAAAACATCAAATACTTTCTTTTCCATTCTGACCCTAACATGCATGTCCTCCTAAATCTTTTAACATTGCAATGGTCAATTAAATAATTGATAAATATTGAAGATTATAGTTATCCACTTAATAATGGATAAATGTTCATGATTATAATGGTTTGGTAGAATAAGACAAGATTTTATACCCTTTTCCTTAATATGGCTTCTATTTTTAGTGCTACAGTGGCTCCATGAAAACCTTTTTTATTAAATTTTAATAATAGCTTATGAAATGTGATACAAAAATATTGATTGAAAATTAATTAACAATTATATATAAGTTCTTATTTTTATTTTTGATGAATTCTTATAAAATTATGTCAAAATTATTTACTATTTTTAAAAATTATTTTGAATTGAAATCAGTTTTTTTTATAACTATAGAATTTGAAAAAAATAGGTGCCTCGAGAAAGATAAATCTCAACGTATTTTATATATATTAATATTTATTATATATATGCTAGTAGATAGTTGGCATATAATTTGTTATTTTAACTTTCTTTGACCTCAAGAACATCAAGCAATGTGTTGCTTATTTATTTTTTAGCGAAATTATGTTGAGTAATTGTTTGCAGCATTTTCTGTCAGTGCTCCCTCCTATGGCTTGTACACGATGATTGCCATGGAAATAAATAAAAGCGATGTGCAACAAAATGGAGAATTCGAGATGGACACTACTGAGTCGCTGGAGGTCTCTTCATTGGTACAACTGGATAGTAAGGAGGGACTGCTACATTTTCAGTGCGTATGGATCGAGGGAGGGAAAAACATCATTAATGCCCTGTCAATCTTCTTTCTATTATCACTACTTCAGCTGGTAAATATTGGTAGTCTTTTTGCAAGAAGTAACGACAAAGAGCGTAAGACGGTTCTATTGTAAACAGTGCCTTGGATAATCTATCTCTTAAGCACTGCAATCATGTACATCGTTATCCTAATAAAGTGGAGAAGACAAATTGAAGAACTGAATTTCCTAATCAGGTAAGACTTAAGAGAGATCATTTAATATTTGCCATTCTCAAATTGTTCTTCTTAGTGGAACTAGCCTAGAGGTCATGGATTTATACACTCGATTATTTGTTCTGAAATTATTTTCACCGTATTCACATCTTATACTGTCTTCATCCTTTTTTTATTATTTTCTTTGAAATTTATATGCCAGCGACTCTGTATCCGAAGAGTTGAGGCTGATTCTGGTGACCGGTATCGTGTCAAGGGGCCGAGTCATTGTATTTGCACTCAAAGTGATCAGGCTGATGCTGTTAATTGGATTCGTGTGTTGCGGTGTAGTCACCGGATATGATGTTTATGCTCTTATCTGAATGTAAAGAAAGGTCTTAACAAATAATGTCTGTGTGGACCTCTACAATTTTCTTTCCGATATAAATATGTAACTCTAATAAGCGCTACAATTGCATGTGCATTTCTTTACGACCAAACAGTGATATAATGCGGATTTTAACGCTAATCTTAGTTGAACATTTAAATCTTTATGTGGAAAGCGATACGGGACTTTTAATCTTATGACTAGCACATAGAATGGTTAAATAAAAATGATACGGTTAGTAGATTATATATGTTGTAGAGGTTGTCAAATTATATATGGACAACATTGTGATTGAGATCTATTTTTTTCTAATTCTAAAGGAATAGCAAGCAATTGCATACTATCTTAGATCGTGAAAAAAATTGTCTAAAATATTTTGAGCATAAAAATCTTAGCTTGTTTTAATTAAAATTAATATGGTTGAAATTTAGAAGGTAATTGGAGTTCAACTCATAATCTATTTGAGTGATGAGAATATAGACAATGAGTTCAAAATGAATGTGAAATCAAATCCTATCTTTAAAAACTTGCAAATTTTAGATCAAGCATGATTAGGATTAGCTTGTGCTTTTAGTGAAGTGTGGATGCTCAATGAACATGCAATATTTTCTAGAATATCCTGAGAATTTACTAAAATAATAGTGGATTTTACAAAATTATAGATTAAATAATGAATGAACAATGGTTGATTTGATCACATTTTGAATGAGAGCCTTATTTTAGAATTAAATATTTTGATTGATTAGTTAACTACCTTAATTGTCTAGTTGATATAACTCATTGATTAGTCAACTAACATAATAGTGTTAACTAATATGATTGACCAGTTAACTAACTTGATTGTTTAGTCAAGTATTCTGATTTAGAGCTAACCTGGATAACTAGTTAGTTAATTTATTTAACATGGAGTGGAATGTGTGTGACAATAACTAGAATTATTTATTTATTTTGATTAGATGTATGTGTATGGAATAATTAAGATCTAATTACTTAATTAGCAATGATTAATCAACTAATTAAATATGTGGTGATGTTAGCCAAATTTAAATGGGATTAGTTAATTAACTATATATGTGTGTATGGACTAGTTAGGAGCTAATTTATTTACTTACGTAATAGGGTGAAATGGGGATCTAGGCTAAATACACTAAACTAAATACATCCTTCCACCTTAAACATTAATGAACACAAAATCAACCAAGAACTTTTCTTGCTGTTGTCCTCGAGGGAGAGCCAAATAAGTTGGTCAGATTTTTGGTCCCATTTTTTGTTGGAGTGTAATGATCGATGATGAAATATATTCAACTAGGTGAATATGTATCAAATTGACTAACAATAACATAATTTGCAAATTGAATAATAGAAAAAGAAAAATAGAAGACATATTTGGAGAGTGTAGACAAAGAGGAATTTGGCATTAAAATCTAGAGCAAAGCTCACACGATTAGGGCATTGGTCAATCAAGTCCAAAAGTGTTAAAATATAGGGTTTCAGAGCTTGCATAGATCTACTAGTGTTTGAATTTTTTTGATAATCAAGATCAGGTTCAAAATTTTGATAGTATGTGAATAATCATTTTTCTCTAGATTGTTAATGATAAGACCATGAATGCATGAAATATGGTTTTGAATCTTTAAGATCTCAAATCCTTCAACCAATAATAGACTTGTAACTGTAGTAACAAAAAAAGTAGCCATTTCCCTTGTTTGGATAATTGACATTAAAGCTTGTAAACAATGATTTTGGCTTACCCAAATGCTTTAAGCTTCTTCTAGGGTTTTTCACCTAAAAGGAGAGGGAATTGGGGTCCAAAATGTAAATGTTTACACTCAAGATTAATGTAATTGGAATGTAATGTGTCTAATTATGATGTAATAATGCACTTATCTAAAAAGTAAACACATTATGATATGCAAAAACACCTATAAATGTAAGTAAATGATGAAATAACTAAATAGAATTGGATAGGTGCACCAGGAATCTTAAATATGATGTGGAGAGATTCTAGAATCCTACGTAATTGACTAAAAATGTTGAGTGGGACACTTATGCCAAGTTGGATGACTTACTCCCAGTTTTAGGGAAAACTTGTCAAAATAGGAATCTGCCAAATGGGTATCCAAAAATGTAGAAACCACTTTTCAAGTATGGTAGTGGGACTAATTTTCCACTGGTGGTGACTTAGTCCACCTGCAAGTTTTGGGAACTTCAGGATTGGATCTTGTAGTTTCAGGTCTACAATTGCTTTTATGACAGATGTCCGATCTTGATTCTGCAGAAAACAGGATAAAAAGAGTCTCCAAGCTTCAATTAGGTCTTTGTTGACTTGAATGACTTTGATGACTTTTTGACCAATTTTCAACACCTATTTCTTTGACAAATATGCCTACAAAGTCTACAAACACATGCAAAAATGGGAAAAATGGTTAAGGGTTAGAGTAAGGGGTTTGGCTTGGTCAAACCCCACTTTGGTAATCAAACCCTAGATAATGAAATGAAATGGAAAAAGAATGATAAATAAACAACATGCAATGTCATAAACTTACCAAACCCTTGATGTAGAAATCTGAAGATATGCAATGAAGTGCTCCAATGGATGACTTGATTATGCTTAGAGTGCTTGAATGCTTGCGAATGATTAAGTAAATTTCTTGAGTGAATGATTGAATAAATAGGGGGTAAAATGAGAGGGAAAACCCTTATTTATACTTGATTTTCCTAAATTTCCCAAAAATAACACATCATAGGCTGACCTCAAGGGTTAGAGAATGAAATCCTGCCAGAAATTTGAAATAATTTTGATTTTTGTGCCAAAAAGGACTAAGTCGTCCCTATTGGTGACTTAGTACCACTTAAGAAAATTAAGTGGGTGTTAGGAATTAAAGGACATTAATTATTTTCTAACAGGAATATCCTTGAAAACACACTTAAGGAGGGTCATAAAGTGTATTAAGAGGTCATTTAAACATGGGAAAGGGTTGAATTAGTGATGACAAGTCTAGAAAAGTGTGAAAGTGGGTTACAACACTTTACAACACTTTTAAATAAGACTTGGTAAATGATAAAAATAGATTATTTAGGTGAATTATGATGAAAGGGTCTTAGAAATGTGTGAAAGTGGGTTACAACACGTCACAACACCTTTACAAGACATCCTAGAAGTCTTAATGATTCACAAGGATCCAAGACCTAATGTGAACATGTTGACCACATTACAACATTAAATCTAGGTAAAACCAATCCAAAATCCACCAGGAGGGCTTGGACATGAGAAAAATTAGAAGGGTTACTTTCCGTGTCCATAGTTAGCCCCCACTTTAGTGAGAGGATGAACCTACTTCAAACTCGCACTAAAGTAGCCGATCATGCAACTAAGAGGGGTCTGAAGGCACTAATGCTTGATGAGATGAGATAACAATAATCAAGAGGGATGATGAAGCCCCCAAGATCACGATCCTGTGGAAAATAAAACATGAACACAAAGGAACACAAATGATGATGAGAAGAGATGAAAGAAAGATTCGATCATTTTTCCAACCCATTGTGGATCAAATCTATGCTGTTTGTTTGAAATAAGAAGTGTGTACTCAATTTGGGGCGATGAAACTCATGGCTTCCCATTGGGTGAGAAATCCCAAGTATACTCACTTCGGAGCCATGAAACTTCTGGTTGTCCACAGAGTGAGAAATCCACAACATACTCACTCTAGGGCCATGAAACTTCTAGTTGTCTGTGGGGTGAGAAATCCTTAAAGGTGGCTATGTGGAAATTCGTGCCTCAGAATGGGCTTCCCGCTCAACCATATCAAAGCTATACCTCCTGAAAACTTTAATAAGGCACCATAAAGATAGTGTTGTTTCATGCTTCGTGAGACAAGCAAAGCTTTGTATGCTTAGAACTCATGAAAAAATGCAATGACACCACAAGCATGCAAGTTGTGTTATGCAAGGTGGCCATGTAAATACAAAATGCAACATGCAAAGGATGTTCAAATGAGTGTTGTTAAGATCATGTGAGGTCTATAACTTAGGGAACATTGTGTCTAATGTCTCCAAGAGAGGACTGATCAAAGAATAGAATATTCACAAATTACGGGATGCAGTGTGGCATATCAGGCCACCAAGAGGAATGCAATATGCTAAGATAGATCACACTTATGAAGGAAATCATACTCAATATCATCTACAAAGTGACAAATGCATCGTATGAAGTGACAAGGCTGCACTAAGAACCAAGAAAATGCAAGTGAATAATGCCAATGTATGCCCCCACTTTAAAGGAATTGCTACACACCGGTCTATGAGCAATTACTTTAAATTAGGGTGATCTCACAATAGTGGTTTACAATTTTTTGCCAAAATGGACACTGAAATTATTATTTTTAACTAAATCTTCACATTCGGGCACCTATAGTGGCTAAACCATGAGGAATTTGAAGATGATGCAAACTAGAGTCTTGTCACATTTTGTTTGTAGATTCTAAAAAATATTTTTTTCAAAATTTTTGGAATTAGATTGCACTTCTTTTTCCATCTCCCACAAAATTGGTTTTTTTCAAAAATAACATTTTAAAAGTGACACACACCGTATAACACATAACATTTTTTCCATGAAGGATAAAATTCTAATTCTTTTGAATTTATATTTGTAACTCTGATAGTTAGTCCTTCCACTTTTTTTTTTATTCAAGGGGTAAACGCTTTTTGACCAGAGCTATGAACCGGATACAACCATTCAACAATAACACCCCAACAAGGTTTGAACCTTGGTGGCAAGAACAACAATGCCACCTATAAACCATCACACCATGCCAATACCGGCTTAGTGCTTCGACTTGGTTAGATATTTTTTTATTGAATATTTTTACTTTAATCAAGTTCTGAAGTCAAACCAATTACAATTCAAACATAGTGCGACCGTATACTGCGTAACTTTTTTGTATATATCGAAACTCAATTTTTTTTTGTTGTATCAAGGACTTGAATATTTGGTGCACTCATATTATTCATTTTTTTTTTATAATCTGCTATTTTTCCATGTGTAGAACAAAGACCTTCATTTTTGATGAAACACCTATGTTTAATAAAACTAAAAAAAAAAAACATAATAAAACCAAAACATATTATAATTATATTCATTGGATAGCTTGTTCTGAGGACTACTTGATTCTAGTTGGGTTTGTGAATATTCCTCCATTTTCATCCTCAACTTGAGCTTCGAAGCATAAATAATTAGGTTTTTTTGTGAGTAAGGTCAAAAACTAGGGAAAAGGGGGGTTCGCTAGAACTAGGGGGGTTCTAGCGAACCCCCAAGGGTTTGAGTGAACTAGGGTTCATTTGAACCCCCTTCCCAAAAGGGGTTTTAATTTTTTTTTGTCTGTGCATGCATTAAATGGGTTTGATCGAACCCTGGTTCGGGCAAACCCTTTTTTGGTTCGTTCGAACCAATGAGTTCATTTGAACCCCTAGAATGAATTTTTTTGGCATGGGATCATTTTTTACAAGTTTTCCTTCCTCATTCGAATTGTAAACCACTTTTGTGGGTTTACCCACTAGAAAATGAAAGATGCAAAAAGAAAGAAGACATGAGAGCCAGCTTGGAAAGCCCCTATGCCAAGTCATATGTTTATGAGTAAGGCTACGTCATGCAAAGGAAAAGGAACAAAAGAAAGAGGGGTTTTCCCCACAAAGGAACACACCAAACACATAAGGGATCTATGGATTTTGGGTCAGTATGTTCGTTGCTACAATGTTTTGATTAAAGAGCTTAGAACTGTAATCATTCCCCGAGTACATAGAACTAGAAGAATGACACAAAGAGAGCGAAAAAAAAGAAAAATAAGATCTATTTGGGTTAGCATAGAAGAGGCATTTCTATCTCAATGCTTTGCATCATCCCCAAAAGGAAAAACATAAGTGAAAAGAAAAAGAAAAAGAAAAGGAAAAGCTTTTGGGTCAACATAAATGAGACATTTTGGTCTCAATGCCTTGCATCATCCCCAAAAGGAAAACATAAAAAAAAAGTGGAAAAGGAAGAAAAATGACCTTTTGGGTTAACATGGAAGAGACATTGCAGTCTCAACACTTTGTGTCATCCCTAAAAGGAAAAAAAAAAACAAAAAAGAAAAAAAGAAAAGGTAAAGGACCTTTTGGGTCAACATGGAAGAGACATTTATGTCTCAATGCTTTGCGTCATCCCTAAAAGGAAAACACAAAACAAAAGTGAAAAAAGAAAAAGGGCAATGTATGACAAATAGAAGAATGAAGGTGCAAATATAGGAATGTCACAAAGAGAGGAGAACATCAAACTTCATGTCACGGGGAAGATGATACACACACATAGAAAAGAAGAAAAAAGAAAATAAAAGAAAAATGCAAAAGGCTAGCAAGGAGAATGCAAGTCAACCATCTAACAAGTCATCTAGCTCCCAATCATGTTTAATGTATTGTGAGGGTGGTTGAATATCCAAGGGGATGATTGCAAGGGATGAACTAAGGGAAGTACTGGGTTCTACACTTGTTGTAGAGGATTTTTCATTTAAGCTCATGGAAGAGGAGAATAGCGTATTAAAATCATTATGCACCTCTTCTTCTATTTTAGAGACCCCCTCATCATCATCATCCAGATTAATTATGACGGGCTCAGGGTGAATGGTATTTTCAAATGAAGGGTGTATTAGGAATTGTGATTGTTGTATTTGATCATTTTTTTGTGATGGTTGTATCGTACTATCTTGTGGAGGGTCAAGAGGAGGAGGGTGGTCATATATTGCTTCTATCAAAGGAAGAGGTTTATTTTCTTTGTTGTTTTTAGTTTTCAATTGACAAGCAAGGAGACAACGTCGACGTCTACGCTCCCTAGCACCATAATTTCTTTTGATTCTATTTTGAAGTTGTGTGGGTGTAAGAGTGGGTTGACCCACCATAGGCTCCTTTTCTTCCCAAGGAGGGATGGAAGGAACCAAAGGAGATGGATCAATCACTTTCTCTTTTTCTTTATAAACTTGTTTAATGTGAGGAGGCATGACAGAGTTGATTTCATTATCTCGTGGATGTTTGGATGAAGAAGGTGAAGTATTTAGTGGTGGTTGATCTAAATTTTATAGTTCAGGTTCAAGTTGAAGTATTGTCTTGTCAAGGATGGGGATGATTGAAATTGATGGGGATTGATTTCTTATGCATAATTTGACAATTTTATTTGCTTTAAAATTTTGATAAGCAATGAAAAATAAATATTTGTGAGGTGTTATGGGCTCCATGGGTTCTGGCCAAAAGGCTTCTAAGGAGAAGTTTCCTTTAGAAGACAAAGGGTTAAAGCCACTATGGTGAATAGTGAATAAGTCATTGTCATGCAAAAAATTTAAACATATGTGTATCACAAAAGGAATAGCTTTCATTGAGCCAAGCCATGGATGACCTAGCCGAAGAAAAAACTGATCCGATTGTGGAATGATAGAGAATATAACATCCACCATTTTAGGTCCTATTTGTAATGAAAGAACAATCACGCCAATCGTAGGGCACATGAAACCATTATCTGTTTTAATCCATGCTTTTGGTTGGTCATAGTTATCTTGATAAAGTTCATGTAATACCAAAAATTCCTCAGTGATCACATTCTCACCATAGGCAGGATCTATGAGTATCCCATTAGTGGGATTATCATAAATACGTCTGGCTATGTAGAGAGGACCATCGGGAACATTTATAAGAATACCCTTAGAAGAGAAAGTAATATCAAGATTTTTCTTGGTTTGGCCCTTACGAGGGATGACATCTATTTCTCCTACCATTTCATCCATAGGATTAATAGAGTATGTGGAATAAGATCTGGATGTTCAGTCTCTTTATGAACAATCATCACATCATTTTTTTGAGTTTCACTGGCTTTGACGAATGACACGTTATGTTTAGGCATGGGATTTATAAAAAATTTCAAATTTTGATTGGGTAGAGAAATGGGCGTATTGCTTTTTAAATTAACATTTGAAATGGATAGACATCCAAAATCAATGAGGTCTTGCACTATGTGTTTAAGACACTTACATTAATCTGTGCCATGTCCATTTTGTCTATGATAATGGCAATAAGAGTTAGGTTGAAAGGTTGGAGGAAATGGTTTAATAGGAGGTAAAGAAATCATCTTTTTTTGTATAAGTTGGGTCATGGTGTTATGAAGAGTGTTTGCTAATGGTGTAAACTATTGTTTTGGAACTCCATAACTGTAAGGTATCACAACTTTAATAGCTGCTACTTGGTTATTGACAAGTTGAGGTTATTATTGAGGAGGGGGGTTGAATTGTAAAAATCCTTTATTTGGTTTTCGAAATGGTTGTGAATTATTTGAAGTGCTAGGTTTAGATAATTTCATAGTTTGGTTGGTAGTGGACTTTGCGTCACGACTACTAACTGAATTGTAATAATCACAAAGGGATGTGCACACAATTGTGTACAAGAGGGAAATTTCATCATGGTTAATCTATCTTGAATTGGACTTTGTAAATTTTCAATAAACATCTTTTGGAGATGCAGATTAGGAATCTTAACATCAAGTTGGGCATAAAGTGACTGATAGTGTGAGATGAAATTGGTTATTTTTTCATCTGTATTTTTTTTTTTGCATTAAATTAGCTAACATCTTCTTTGGAGTCATATGGACTTGAAAATGACTTATGAATGCATCAACTAGTTCATTAAATGAACTAATTGAATTTTTGGGTAAGGATGAAAACCATTCTAAGGAAGTGTCTTTTAAAAGTCCTAGGAAACAATTTAGCCAATAGTTTATCATTAAGGAAAAGTCACTGCACAAGCCTGTATATGCATTAACATGATTAGTAGAATCACCCTTTCCTCCATACTTCTCAAATCTATGAATTTTTATTCCATGTGGCATCAGTGTTCTTAGGATTTCTAAAGATAGCAGGCTGCTACAAACATAATAGGTAGGTGGTCCATTATGCTTTTGGTTGATGGTGGATATTTGTTTTTGCATAGAGGAGACGGTTTGGAAAAGTTGTGTGATGAGAGGGTCAGTGTAAGTGGGATGAGGTGGGAGGGAAAGTGATGATGGGGTGTATGTAGTGGTAGGACAAGTGAATGGAATGCTAATGGATGGTATGGTGGAAGAGGAGAGAGCATTTGATGCCACATAATAATTAGGAATGCTAATAGGGATAGTCGAGGAAGGAATCACATTACAAACCTATTGCATTATTGTGGTGACTTGTAGAGTGGTGTAGGTAGGTATGGATGCTACTATGGAAGGAGGAGGAGTGTTAAGTCCTCCTTGACTAACCAAAGTGTTTGCTAGTTGGGATGTACTGGAGGTGGAACGAGCATGTTTGTTGTATATATCTCAACACTTCTTTTCATAACTTTTAAGCCATCGTCACTTTCAATAAAGTGATGAAGGTTGTCTATAGCAGGGATTGTAGTGGTTGAAATGTTTTCAAGACATAAATCTTGTTGTAAATATGCAAAATCTTCATGGATGTTAACAAATTTCTCTTGCATAATTTGATCAATTTGTGTGTCAATTGGCATATTATTAGAAGGCACAGGATTGCTAAAGGTAGGGTACATGCCTAATGTACTATTTTCAACACCAGGAGTAGTAGCTCGAGACAACCCAAGGTCCACAATGAGTGTGCTATCGTAGGATGCCATGAGTCAGGAACTTCTTCTCACTAAAATATTAGCAATAGGATACCAAACACTCATGCAAAGGCTATGAAATGCAGGTGAATTGCAATGAAACTAAAAATCAATAAAATTGTAATAATGATAATTTTGGAAACTGTAATAGGAATGCAATAGAAAAAAATAGAAATGTAAAATTCTCAGAAAATGCCAGAAATTATAGTGCAAAATGGGCAAAAGGACTGTCACCCAGTTTGGAAAATTATTCCCAGTGATGATTTTTAAAGTTTTTTTAGAAAATATGAATGCAATTTTATGTCGTTCAGATGCACAACTGCAACTACAGTATGAAAATGTAGAATTTTTGTTGTTTTCAATGTAAAAGGGATGCAAAAATGCAAGCTATTTGAGCCTTCCACTATTGCAATTTTTAAAACCCTAGGATGCAGTTTAAATAATGCAATGCAAATGAAACCTAGGATGCACTTGAAATAAAAAGTGAATATGTTCAAAATTCAGGTTCACCAAAATGTAAAAAATGATTTTGGCTTACCCAAATGCTTTAAGCTACTTCTAGGGGTTTTCACCTAAAAGGAGAAAGAATTGGGGTCCAAAATGCAAATTTCTACACTCAAGATTAATGTAATTAGAATGTAATATGTCTAATTATGATGTACTAATGTACTGATAAGTAATGTCGGCTTGTAATGTTTAAGTTTTGAGAAATTAAGGATACATAGGTCTATAAGTACAAGGTTATTTCATCAATTCAAATCCTATAAAAACTCCTAAGTAATCCTAGAAATTTAAGTGAAAAAAAAATTATAGCAAAGTTTATGATCAAGGGAATTCAAGAGCATATTTATCAAGAATTTTATTGCAGCAATCAAGATCTCAAGCATCATGTCAAAGTATTTTGCAATCGTGCATGTTTTTGGAGCTAACATTGTTATGTAAGTTTCAAAGATTCAAGAAAGCATTCAAAGTCACATTTCAAGCATCAAGATCCACATCCATTGAAGCCATTTCACGCAAGATCAAGATCAAGATTTTAGATTTCTAAAGCTTTATTCAAGGGTTTGATGAGTTGAAAAATAGCATTGTTCATTCATCATTCCTTTCATGTTACATTATTTCAATTCAAGGTTTAATTACCCAAATGAGGTTTGACCAAGGAAAACCCCCATTCACCAAAAACAAACAAATTTTCCCCTCTTGTGTTTATGTTCCAAATTTTAGGTTGAAGAAGGATTGAAGACCTCTTGAAGAGAAAGATTGGAAAAGTTGTCAAAGTTATTGTCAAATCACAAAAAATGACCTACAAATATGGTTTTTGACTTTTCAAAACTACAACTTAGATCAAACAAAAGCTACAGATTGACATCAGATGCTCCCAAAAGCTATTTGAAATCCCTGAGTAGAGACCCATTTTCCCATGGGTGAATGAGTCCTAGACAACCTCCCAAAACTACCTTTTGGTAACTAGTACACAATGTTTTTCCCTTCTTAGATTCACGGAATTTTTTTTGTTTTTGTTAGTATTGACCTTTAACTAGCTATTTCAAGTTTGAATGGGCATAATTGAGTAATATTTTCTATTTTTATTTTTTCTCCCAAAAGTGTTGTTCAGGCTAAAACCCTCATCCTCAAGTATAAGGAAATTAGTAGATTCCCCCATTGAGTTGACTCACGTAAGGGTTTTAATTCGACTCTTTGTATGGATCTCATTTCCTAATGAAATAGTGAGAAATAGGTCCATCATACCCTTAAAATAAAACAAAAATCATAAAAATCTATTTCCCTTCATTTCAATTACCATTGCCTCAACCTATCTTGCCTAGTGCTCCTCGTTTTCCTTTACATAGTGGAAAGGAGTATGATCTTGTTGAAGAACTTAAAAATACTCTCGCTAAGATATGCTTATGTGACCTTATTCAAGCATCACCTAATTATCATAACATGCTTCAAAGTGATTTACAACAAGTTCCTATCCCTCCTAATGTACAACCAAATTATGTAGCAGCCCTAATTCAAGGAATGAATTCAGTTAATGTAGACATTGTTTTTCACCAAAGTGAGCAAGATCCTTTGGAAGTAAAAAAACAAAATGAAGCTTTCATGATAGTGTCTATCATTAATAGATGTGGGATAAAGTGAACCCTTGTTGAAAATGGCTCAACCCTTAATGTTTGTAGCATAATCCTTTTGGATAGACTTGGAGTAAACAAAATCCAGATACAACTAGACTCTATCTATCCATAGATTTGATAATGTAGGAAAACACCCGCTTGATCTGATCACATTACCTATTATAGTTGAAAAGTCCATATTACAAACTCCTATCCATGTTATACCTCAAGATCTTTTATATAATCTTCTTTTGGGAAGACCATGGATTCATGACATGCATGTAGTACCTTCAACTCTTCATCTTGTAATGAAGTATGTATACAACAATAAAGCATGTACACAATCAAGGCCGACCTTGAACCCAAAAAATTATTTGCACATTAAGAAAGACAAGGAAATTCCTTTGAAAACATTGATACCAACTTCAAAATTAGAACCTGTGCAAGAGGAAAAAAAGAAAACAATATTGAAAGAGTCACAAAGCTATTGGATGATGATTGGGGTTCCTTAGATTTTACACCTACATTCATGGGAGAATACAAGAACATAACAAAAAAATCTGAAAAGGGAAAAGAACAAGCGGTAATATCAATACAAAATTTGGAAGAACCTTCGAAAGCATCCACTTCAACCAATTTAGAAGAAGAAGCAAATTACACAACAAAATTTGATGAAGTTGATTATGAACAACCACCAAATCCAAAAGAAATGGAAAAAATTTATGGAAGAGGTTACAAAATTTTGAAACAACTTGGTTATAGTGGAAAAGGATGTGGTGCTAGAGAACAAGGTATCCATGTTCCTATAGAGCCTAACACACAAGAAACCACTAGTGGTCTTGGTTATTGTCCCTTGAAAGAAACAAAAGCATCAAAAAATCCTTCACTCAATACCAACACTATTACAAAAGATTCTTCTAAGACAACTTTAACCTTGGTGCATTCTGAACTGATGGAAACAACTAGTGGTGCTGGTTGTTTCCATTCAAAAGAAACAAAATAATCAAATAAATCTTCACTTAATATCAATGTCATCACGCAAAAAACTCCTAGGAAATCTTCAAACACATGTCTTAGTAATGATTTGGGTTGATTAGATTTTACACCCTCCTTTAAAGGAGAGTACAAAATCTTAGAATCTAAAGAGTTTGGTGTATGTATGACACCTTGTACTAAGCAAGAATTATCATTAACATAAAGGAAAGGAAAATCTTCTACTATTGATCAAGAGGGTACCTTGTCAAAGATTCTCCAAGCTTGCTTGATATCTCTCCCTCCAAGATCATGAAAGGAATTTTACAACAAGATTTCATTTTGTACATATCATAGAGTTTATGGTCATTCTACTAATGAATGTTAGGGTTTGAGTAATAAAATCAACAACTTAAGGATTGTGTTGATCTTCCTTTTGTTGATGCACCTATTTCCTCTAATTGATACTAATTTTCATCCTATCATGTTCCTCGTCACTATGTGGCATTAGTAGCTTTATGTGTCTTTCCCATTGCCATTCATGGTGGTACAATTTTAGGTGCAACCATATCTCTCTTGGAAACAATATGATAGTTCTTGGTGGTTGTATTTGTCTTTATGATTGGGGGCAAGGATAACTAGTTTTTTGAGGTGTGAATTCTTTTCAAGGATCACCTCTTCCTCTCTTTCTACTTAAAATACCAACATAGCAAGTATGTTGACATTTTAAGTGGGGGGAATATTGTCCCTCATTAATTGTTTGCATGTTCCCTTCTTAGTGGTGATATTATACATCTTGTAGAAGATGTGAAATTTTTATTCAAAGTGTGGTATTCTTAATTCAAGTGATGTGTCTTCTTTATGGTGTCATTGGGTTTGATTTCCTTCAATATTGTGACCTTTCTAAGCATATGGCATTCCTCTTAGTGGTAATGCTATGGATTGCATTCCCTAGGTTGTGAATCTTTTATCCTTGACTAGTCCTATCTTGGAGACATTAAGCATGATATTCCCTAAGGTGAGACCTTTCATGAACTAAGAAAAACCTCTTTGAATATCCTATCTCAATGCATGCATAGCCTTTGTTAAGGCCACCAAGAATAACATAACTTGCTTGCTGGTGGAACCTTTTTCATGAGTTCCTAGCATAATGCTACTTGCTAGCCTTCTAACTATTTTTGTGGCACCTTATCAAAGTTATCAGGAGGTATAAATTTGCTATGGTTGATGTATGGGAGCCTGTAGACCTAGCATGACATTTCCATCAGCCACCTTTTTGGGGGCTCACCTAGCGGACAATGGATTTCACTAGCCTATGTGAGCACATGTTGTTTGCATAGTGGATAGTGGGTTTCACTTGTAAACATTTTTGAAAAAAAAAAAAACAAGGCTTGATCCACATTGAGTTGGACAAACAATCAAGGCTTGATCTACCCCTTTTTTCTTTTTTTCTTTTTCCTTTTTTTTAGTCTTTGAAATTGTATGATTGAGTATTTTTCCATTCTTGCTACATATTTAACAAAGGTATGTGTCTCTTTGTGCCTTTATTGGTTTTTTGTGATATCTTAGATCTTGGGGGCTTGATCATCCTCCTTGATATTTTTCATCTTATCTTTCCAATGATTATACAACTAGACCTCTCTTGATTGTCTACTTTAGTGTGAGTTTGACGCAAGGTCATCCTCTCACTAAAGTGGAGGCTAAATGTAGTGTAAACAAAATGTACTCCTTTACATTTCCACACATTTTTTAGGCCATCTTAATTAAATTGGACTTAATTATGCCTTAATAAGCCCTAATTTACATCTACAATCCTAATAAATTATATTTTTTGAAGGGGAAACCAGATAATAATTAATTCCAACACATAATACTTTACCTTGAGCAATGTGTGTTCTAGGAATAGGTGCTTGGGACCCATTCGCCCATGGGAAAATGGGTTCTCCCTAGGCCTTTGAACCTAAATTTAAATTATGTTTCTGGTGGTATTTTAATGTCTCTAAATTCAAATTTTAATGTCAGCTTGTAATGCTTAATTTTCATTAAATTAAGGATACACACCTATAAATACAAGGTTATTTTATCAAATCAATATTAGATTTTACATGCAAGCATTACAAGAGAAAATATTATGATAAAGGGAATTCAAGAGTAGATTTATCAAGGATTTGTTGCAACATTCAATATCTCAAGCATCATGTCAAAGTCTTAAGTATCATGCATGTTTTTGGAGCTAACATTGTGATGTAGGTTTCAACGATCAATTCAAAGCATTCAAGTCATATTTCAAGAATCAAGATCCACATCCATTGAAGCCATTTCATACAAGTTCAAGATCAAGATTTCATATTTCCAAAGGTTTATTCAAGAGTTTGGTGAGTTGCAACATAACATTGTTCATTCATCATTCCTTTCACATTTCATTATTTCAATTCAAGGTTTAATTACCCAAATGGGGTTTGACCAAGGAAAACCCACATTCACGAATAAATAAATAATTTTTCCCTATTTTTTTTGTATTGTAGGATCTAGTTTGAAGAAAAATTAGAGATTGGAGATCTCTAAAGTGCAAAATTGCAAAATTTGCAAAAAGTTGTCAAAGTTGCAAGAAAAGTTGTCAAGATCACAGAAAATCAGATCCAAATTTAGTTTCCATCATTTTCGAGTGAAACTGGTGGGAAATTACATCTCAAATTTATCTTTAGAGGCTCCCAAAAATTCAGTTCAAAAAGCGATCTCAAGACTCATTCGCCATTTCTAGAAACTTAGCAACTAATTTTTGAGGAAAGTTTTAAGTGTCTTCCACTCATCCAATTTTCATAGACTGACTATTTCTATTAGAGATATGCTTCATCTACATGAATCAAGTCTTAGGTTACAATTTTGAGGTTATTTACTATTTTATTTTCATCTCCCAAAAGTGTTGTTTGAACTTTACCCCTTGTCCACATACACATAAAGGAAATTGCTAGATCTTCTGTGGAATTGACTCACCCAAGGGTTGAAAGTTAATTCTATCTTGGAGAATATTCGTTCCTTAATGAAACCAAAAATAGGTAGGTTCATTACATCCCATTTCCCACTTTCTATTTATAGTAACTTTGGTGAAACATTCCAAATTTAGTATAAAACCCCATGTTTGAACCCATCACCTATTTTTCTATGTTTCAATTAAATAATTGATATTATTTAATTAAATCGATGAAATACAAAAATAAGACTAGAAATGGTGTTAGTTAGTGAAATCAAGTCATATTATATCATCAAGATTATTTTAGTTGTCTACATTTTGCCCCTCTTTGAAGTAATGCACTTGCTGCATTGTTTAAAGAAATGATACTGCTTAGATAAAAATTAAAAAAATTCCTAATTTTAGATGCCTCACTATGCCCCAATGAAAGAAATGATTGCTGGTATACTTCCCCCTTGAGAGTTCGAGTGGAAAAGAATTATTTTTGATCAGGCTCATGACATTGCTACTGGATTGGTTCAACTGCACTATGTTGGGAAAATGTGTCTCAACCTTGCAATTATATATGGTTTATTGTTGATAGGATGTATATATATTTATATATATGTTTCCTAGTTACACCAATAGGTGTATACAATGGTAGCAAAGACAAAAATGTGAGTGTATTAAATTTTTCAGGAAACTCCTAAAATGGCCGACATACATTAAATAATGATATATTGTAAATCTAGAGTCTGTTCATTATTGGGTTTTAGATCTAATGGTGGATATTTTGTTGGCATGTCTTGCCCTAGAATGTAACCATATTTTATGAGAGCATTGTATTATGGCTGCAAAAGAGACGGTGATGTATTCTAAGAGTTTGATAGCGGTCATGTTGTCTCTAGATCTTGGAGTGGTGATACTCCTATGAGAAGCTTACTCTACAAGTATATTGTAATCTTTGTGATTTATGAATAATATATTGGGTGAATTTTGGAGTGTGGGGTTTTTCTCCCTAAAGGGTTTTCCCCGCGTAAATCACTATGTCACATGGTATGCATGATATTTATGTTTATTTTTGTTTAAGTTTCTATAACTGTTATAGATCTATAAATTTTTGCATTATTCTCCTCTCAAGATTAGTGTAGGAAGTTGTTCCGCTACCTTAGCTTTGTTACAAGTGGTATCATAGATTGATCACCTTTGGTTTTAGTTGTGAGTTGTTGGGTTTTTTAAACTAATCCAAATTTGAGTGGGATATTGTGCAAAAGAAACTTTGTGATCTTGTTGCAGGAATTTTTAGATGGCAAGTTCATCAAGGAGAATAGAGGTGTAGATTTTTTTTGGAAAATAATTTTGAGATGTGGAAGCTAAAGATGGAGGATCTGTTGATAGATTGAGATATGTGGGATGCTATTGATGAGAATGTTTGAAGGCTTGCAGGTCCTACTCAAGCTACTCAATATGATGTTATGGATGGTAAAGCCAAGGGTCTAATTAGATTGTGCTTGGAAGACTTTGTTTTAATTAATGTCCATGATGTCACACCCCATCTTGATGTTACTGAGTTACTTTTACCTTCACATGTAAATAGGATGATAAATGCAATCATGATTTTGATATGTTTGATAAAGGAATGGTATTGAAATAGGTTTTAAGTTATTATTTCTTTGAAAGAGTAATTATGTTTATATTGATATGAACAATGAAAGAGTATATATTGTGGATGTTCTAATTGATAAAAGTGTATTTCATATGAACACCTAACTACCTCTACAAATGTGTCAAATTGGATGCAGGTACAGGTTCAATCCTTTAGAAGAGAGGGGAAGTATCAATTAGGAGAAGTGTTTGGTTGGGTAACCTTTAATGCAGTCTAACTAAGCTTTCACATACTCACTAATATAATGGTTGAGTTAAGTCATAGTGTTTGGGAATTGGTAAGTTATCCCTTAGCATGGCATGTTTGCAACATAAAGGAGTTTGAATTCTGTTAGGAGCATTCTTGGTTTATGTTTAGTGCTTGGTGCATGTGAGTACTTATTTATATTACTATGCTTGATTGATGAGGTGTACATATGTTGAAGGTATATATATGTATGCATATGCATGTCAACAATTTAATCCATATGCATGAAGGAACACATACATGAGAGTGCATAGGTAGATGTACCTATGTACACTTATGGACTAGTTTCTTATGATCATGGTGATATCAAGAGGACAATATGACGTGTGTATATATATGTATATGTCATATGTATATATATCTTCCAATAAGTTAGTAATTGTTTATGTATGTGATTGTGTTATCAAATGTATATATATATATATAATATGAATACATGTATTGATATAAACATATGTAATGGAAAATGGAAATGCCCATACGGATACATCGACATATGTATACATAGGTATATATATATATATATAAGAATATTTATAAATATATACAAATTATATGATGCATTCAAATATTAACTTGGTCTTATTCATTTGAATATCAAATGTATACATATTTAATTGACATTGAATATACATATATATATATATGTGAATATATATATATTTATATATATTAAGGAAGTATTTAAGGTCGATTTGTATATATTATGCAACGTATTAGAGGCCGATTTATACATATAATATGCAAAGTATAAAGGCCAAATCATACAAGTATATGCTTTGGTCGATGAATGAGAAATACAATGCAATAGTGAATATTAACCAATGTATAAGCCGCATATGCTTAATGGAGAATTCATGGTGAATAAAATGCTACACATAGGGGTTATAATGGAATAGAATAGTATAAGTAAATGCATGAATTTTTTAGTATTGGAAAACCCACGTGCCATGATAAGAGGATAAATTTGAATGCATTGTAGGGTGTTGATTTTTTTTGTTAAGTGAAGATTATAGTACGATATAGTTATTAACAATGGAAAACATATAAGTTTATAAGTGTAACAAATTTTTTTTGTACCCTAATCCTTTCTATCATTTCTAGGGTTTTTCACCTAAAAGGAGAGAGATAGGGCAAAAACCAAGGTGGTTCACTCAAACTAATGCAAGTGGAAAGGAGTACAATCTTACCAGGCCCTCCTCATTTATCTCTACAAAGTGGAAAGGAGTACAATCTTGTTGAACAACTAAAGAATACTCCTGCTAAAATCTCATTATGGGACCTTATTCAAGCCTCCCCTCACTATCGCAACATGATTCAAACAACCTTGTAACAAGTTCTTGTCCCTTCTAATATGCAACCAAATGATATGGAAGCCATGATTCAAGCCATAAATGCTGACATTATTTTGCACCAAAGTGAGCTTCCTCCTTTGGATGCACAAAACCAAAATGAAGCTTTTATGATTATCTCTCAATACAAATGAAAAGGGATAAAGAGAACTCTTGTGGATACTAGTTTTTCTCTTAATGTATGTGGAGTGAAGCTTCTCGATAGACTTGGTGTTGATAAATAAAAAATTTGATTCAATCCTTTATCCATCAGGGGATTTGACAATATAAGCAAACAACCGCTTGGTGTGATCACTTGACCTATTACAGTTGGAGTGGCCACATTGGAAACACCAGTCCATGTTATGCTTGATGATCTTGTGTATAACCTTCTCTTAGGAAGACTATGGATTCATGCAATGAATGGTGTGCCTTCTACTCTTCATCACAAAATGAAATACATGTACAATAAAAAAGTGTACAAACTTGAAGCTGACCCTCATCCAAATAGTTGTTTAAACATTAAGAAAAACAAAGAGAATCCCTTGAACATATTAACACCAACCACACAAGTGGATCCCGTCCAAAATATTGAACTAGCCATGAAGCTATTAGATGATGATTGGGGTTCCTTAGACTTCACACCCACCTCCTTTAGAAAATACCAAATCATACACAAAGACTCTAGCAAAGGAAAAGAAACCCTAGTTTTGTTAGACAACCCTTCACAAGCATCCACCTCAACCACTTTAGAACAACAGACATTAGGTTACACAACAACCTTTGATGAACTTAATCATGAACAACCACTGACTTCAAAAGAAATGAAAAAGCTTTATGGACGAGGTTATGAACTTATGAAAAAACTTGGCTATAGTGGAAAAGGCTGTGGTGCTAACAAACAAGGTATCCACAAACCTATACATCCTATCACACAACAAACAAGTCATGGTCTTGGTTATTGTCCTTTAATAGAAATCACCAACCCTTCCCTTAACACTATCACACAAAATCTCTCTAAGCTAGCTTTAATAGTCGTGCATCTTGAACTCATTGAAACTCGTGGTCTTGAAAGTCATCCTTTCCAAAAAATCAATCAAACAAATACATCCTTGCTTAATTTCAATGACATCTTGCAAAAGACTAATGAATTGAATTTGTTAGATTTTACACCGTCCTATAAAGGAGAGCCCAAAATCTCACAATTTAAACAGTCGTGCGTAAGTATGACATCTTGTACTAAGCAAGAAACATCTTTGTCACAAACTACAAGACCACATTCTCCCATCGATCAAGAGGGTATCTTGTCAATATTTCCCCAAGATCATTTGATCACCCTTCCTCCAAGAACTCAAAATAAATTCTATTGCAAGACTTCATTTTGTGACTATCACAGAGTTCATGATCATTGCACTAATGAATCTAAGGCTTTGAGTTCTAAAATCCAACATTTTAAGGAGTTTGGTGTTCTTCCTTATGTGGGGGCACCTAATTCCTCTGATTGATATTGATTTTCACTCTAGCATGCATTCCATCAATTACCTCGGCTCACCTTTGTCCTACACTTACTAAGGGCAAGGGGATATGTAGCCTTGTCCTCATATGTCACTTCTTGTTGCCTCCTTTGGCTAGCCGTTAACCTTTCATGAACATATAAGAGAAAGCTTGGGATGTGGATGATATGCCTTAATTTGGATCGCATGTGACATACTACCTTATTCATGATGTAGCTTATCAAAAACATATGACTTGGCATAGGGCTTTCCAAATAAACTCTCATGTCTTCTTCTACTTTAAAGTAATTGCTCACAACAATGGTGTTCACAACTGCTTTAAAGTGGAGGCATACATCAACACTCACATTTCATTGTGCAATTTTTTTTTCTTGTGATTCCCTCTCTTGGAAACATTTGACACAATGTTCCCTAGGATGAGACCTTGCACTTGTCATCTCTTAGAAACAAGATGAGACCATTTGCACTTATCCTCTCTTGGAGACATTAAGTATGATGTTCCCTAAGATGAGACATTGCATGAACTAAGAAAAATCCCTTTGAAAAAACCTTACACCCTTTCACATTTACAATATCCATTTTTGTGGTACCTTATTAAAGTTATCAGGAGGTATAACTTTGGTATGGTTGAGTGGGAAGCCCATTCTGAGGCATGACTTTCCCCATATCCACCGATGTGTTTGTGAGTACATACTAGCCAAGCATATGTTTCTCACCTTCTGGGCCTTCTCACCCAATAGACAACCATGAGTTCTGTCACCCCAAAGTGAGTATCTATTTTCCAAAAAAATAACCTAGATCTGATCCACAACTAGCTAGACAAATGATTGAAGCTTAATCCGACTTTTCCTTTTTCTCTTCCTTTTCTTTTTCTCTCTTTCATATGTGTGTTCCTTTGTTCTTATATTTAGTTTTCCATGGGATCTTCATCCTGGGGGCTTGATCATCTCTCTTGATCGTTATTATCTCATCTTGCTAGCATAAGTACATTTGGATCCCTCTTGATATGCATGGCTACTTTAGTGCGAGTTTGAAGCAAGTTCATCCTCTCACTAAATTGGGGGTAAATGTACCATAGAAAAATGGATCTTTGGACATTTTCATGGTCATTTAGGTCTCTTTCCTATAATGCTTGGCCTTATTTTCTTAGATTTAATGTTGTAATGTAACTTATACATTCACATTAGGTCTTGATGCTTGTAATTCAATAAGAATATTATGGTGTCTTGCAAGAGTGTTGTAAGGTGTTGTAAGACATCTTCACACTTTTCTAGGACCTTTTCATTATAATTCATCTAAATATCATCTTTTTATTACTTACCAAGTCCTATTTCAAAGTGTTTTAAGGTGTCGTAACAAACCTTCACACTTTTCTAGGCTTTTCATCAATATTTGCACCTTCCTTATGCTTTAATGGCCCCTTTATACACTTATAGGCCAAATTTAAGTGTCTTCTTAAAGAACTTGAAAAACATTATTTAAATTATCACAATTCTTGAAAACCACTCAAAAGCCTTGAGTGGGACTAATTCTCCATTAGGGCGAATTAGTCCCTCTTGGCACAAAATTCAAGATAATTTCAAATTACTTTTGGGTTTTTATTCATTAAGACCTAAGGTCGGCCTATGATGAGGTATTTTTGGGAATTAGGGCATAATTGTGTATAAATACATTATTTTCCCTCCCATTTCATCCAATTCAACTAACTCATTCATTTGATCATTCTTCTCAAGCAAGCTAGGGCATCAAGAGAGCATTCAAGATCATTTTTTTAGACATTCAAAGGCTGAATACTCATCTATTGCTGCAAAAAATCAAGATCAATCATCATGGAAAGGTATTAATCCAAATTTTGCATGTTTCATTACTTTATTTCATCATTTTGGTTTAATTACCTAAAATGGGTTTGACCAAGGCAAATCCCCATGCCTTAATATTCAACATTTCTCCTTCTCTTCTTGTGTGTTTGCAGATTTAGACATCTTGAAGACTTGGAAATCATTGACGAATAGGTTGAAGAATTATTGGAGCCATATTCTTCCTTGCAAGTTCAAAATATTTACCAAAAGTCACTTTTAGACCCGAAAATCATACTTTCAAAGGCAGACACCTGTCAGGAGCCGAAGAGTAGATTGGGGGCTTCAATTTCCACTTTTGGATTTCTAGAAATTAAAAAGTGGACTAATTCACCATAAGTGGAGAATGAGTCCCACTTCCAAACCTGAAAAATATTCTTTGCAGTTTTGGATACCCGTTTGTCTGAAACGGGTTCTAAGACAGTTTCTCAGAACTAGGGATAATTCACCCAAAATAGTGAATGAGTCCCTGTAGGCCAAATTTCTAGCATTATCAGCATTTCAAAAGTCATTTCCAGTCTCCATCAAGTTCTTAGCTGCTCACATTTAGTTTCTTTCATTTCTGTTACAATTTGCTTTCATTTCTAGGCCATTTAGTACATGTTTGTATATCACAATGTGTTTTCCAAGAAATTGCATTTCTTAGGTTTTACATTTATAATCAATAGTCTTTATCAATTCTTTCCATTTAGATCATCTCATCTGGGCATATTTCATTCATATTTCTATTATACTTGCATTAGTTTAAGTGAACCACCTAGGTTTTTGACCTATCTCTCTCCTTTTAGGTGGAAAACCCTAAGAGTGTAAGAGATCCATAGCACACAAAAATCCATTGTTCAATAAGCTCTATGCAAATGCAATAAAGGAATAAGTCTTTGAAGAATTTATTAGAACGTACTATGTATGATGAATAATGCAATGCTTTAAAAAGGAAAATAAAATCACAAGATATGTGTTGATTATGTGAGCAAAGACCAAGTCAACATTTAGAAATGTAGTAAACTGAGAAATAACAGTGCAAGATAGTAAGCTTGAACATAGGGAATGTGGAAAATACTTGACATTGAACTATGAACTCTTTGAATTGATAGAAGTATTTTTAAGTATATAACTTGATTCTCATTTAAGAACATGTGCATAATGAATCAGTCAACCATAGCTAGCCATTGAAAAGGTTGATCTATTGAGTGCATAGGCTATGTATGAATTTACAATTCTGCCACCTTTTGAGTGTAAGGGCTGAGTCAATCTTCAAATAGATAGGTGTCGATTTGATTAGCAAATTGATAGGCACCACTTTCTCATGTTTTAGTATAAATAGAGAGGTCAATATTCTCTTTTAGATGCCCATTCTTATTTCACAATTTACTGCTTTTATATCATATCCATTTATTTCTTTAGAGAGTGACTATGTGAGATCAAGTGAGTGGATTTACTATGAGAAGTTTCATTGTGTGATTTGGAGTCTTGGGTAGAAGCTTGGAAAGCTGTCTTTGGAAAATAATGAACTAGAGAATCAGTTGGTCTATTGGATTCAACGATTAGCAGGCATGAGATTCTATTTTCTCTATGTTCATCTTTAAACATGAAAGATTGACTATTTTGTGTGAATTATTTGGAAATTGTAGTAGTTTGCATGAAATAGCGAAATGGTCTATTTACAAATAGAAAGGAAAATAATCTTGTTGATATGATTTCCTTATGAGCATATTTATATTATCCATATTAAGGAGCAATTGACGTCATTAGTATTATATACTAGGAATGATGAGATGTGATTAGTTTAAGGAAGTGTCTTAATACTCTTATATACCCTAAACGGGGACTTAGATAATGATGTTTCTATACATAGATAGTTTACGCTACATATATAATGTGATATGTGTCAATATCATGAAGTGAATTGACATTGTAACTTAAATGCTAGGAAACCTTAGGTATGTCAAGGTTTAGCAATACATCAACAGCGATAAGAAATGATAGGATGATACATCATATTGCTAAATTATACTTGAATGATCTCTTGATCATTACTTTACTAATGAACAAAACCCTAGGTTGGGAGTAATCTATGTGGGTCTAGAAGTATATTTGATTAATGATTAAAACCCTAGGATAAGAATTATCTACTAGGATTGGGATATTTACTTGATTAACCATTGGAACCAAAAAAGTTGGGAATAGCCTTCTTGGATAGGTTATGTAGTTGTTTAAAGCTTATAGGTTTTGATTAACCTACATAATCAAACTGATGGTTGATTATATATTATATCTAGGATTAGGGTATACCAAGGATGGACTCACCTATGTGGTTAAGTAGATCATTTGAGTTTATGAAATACTATTTGATTGGAGTATAGGTGGGATTACCTAAAGAGTTAGAGTAGTGGCCTAATTTATTTTTTTATACTCTTGATGAGAAGTCATATTGTTGACAAGATTCTACTTTTAGGGTATGTGCAGGATCATGGTATGCCAAAAAGTGGCAATATTTGTAGGGTATGTGGCTGACGACTTTTTTTTCACCCAAAATTAATGAAACAAAAGGGGTTTTTAGAGGAGATTCTCAACTTTCCAAAAATATAAATTATGATTTAATTTGAATTTAATAAATAATTATCATTCATTTTCTATTAGAATTACGACTAAAGTCCTAATCAATAGGCTGATTGAAAAACATCTATAACTTTCAAACGGTATCATATTTTTTGAATCCAAAACATGCGTCACATTCTATGCTTTGCATACTATAGGATTAAAAAAATAAAAATTAAATTTCATGAATTTTTTACCAAGTTAAGGTGGTCAGACATACGAGTTTTTATATTTTCTAAAAGTTGTAATAAAAAATTCATAATTAATTATTTACTTGGAAAAAAATTACAAAAAAATATGAATCACATCTGGACATGAGTCCTCTACTTATATAAAAAATCTTACAAAAAAATATTATCATTTTATTATGGTTAGGGTGGTCAGACAGACACCTACTTCTTATTTTTTCCCTGAAATTTAAGTACTACTGCATTGAAATTTCAAATTTTCACCAAATAGATTTTATTTATTTTTAAATAAACCTAGTATTTTAGAAACTACATTCAATTTTCTACAAATTCTATTCTTACATATTTTTGAAATAATATAGATAACTTATTCAAATATTTACGTCAAGTTGCCTAACACTGATTTTTCTAATTTTTTTGCCACTTAAGGGCCTGTTTGGCATACCATGATCCTGCACACGCCCTTTAGAATAACCCTTTTTACTAAGGAGATTACACTCTCGAATGGAATCATTTATTGATATGAATTTTCTTTGATTGAGGTCATATATCAATGAGATTATGCCCTTGATAAGAATCACTTTTTGGACATGATGTATTCCTAAATGGAGCCATTTATAGATGGTTATTCAATCTATGATAATTTAATACTTATGTAGCTATACTTTAGAATATAAAGTTATTTATGAAGCTCTAGATAAGTTAGAATCATGAGGAGATCATAGGTTATCCCTAGGATTAGATTATCCAATGAAGGGAATAAAATTATGCATGTTAATACTTAGTAGTAATACCATTGTATTTTGGGAAAAGGGAAATGGGATTTCTAAGGTTAATGATTACCTAAGAAGGGAAATTACCTAGTCATAGTATATGAATGGTCATAATCCAAACTGAGCTATGGTAGTGTGTGTGAATAGGAAGACTGTCACTCAAAGTATTGGGGGAGAATACTTTGGCCAAAGTAGTGTAAGTAGCCACTGTTTACATTGTCAATTCATTGTGTTCCTTTTATGCATTCTAGTTCAAGATTTTAATACTAATAGGGGTAAAAATCATATGAATAGGTTTTTATTTGTAGGAAACAACACCAAGCTTAGATAGGCAATTATTATGAGGTTTACCAACCAATCACCTCGTCAAAGGGTAGGGCCATCTATTGAATGATAGATGTGCGGGGTACCACATTTGAGTCCATGGTTGGTGGAAAAGCACTTGAGTTATGCTTCTCCTCATTAGTTGGTGACTGAGGTTTGTAGATGTTTGTGCCAGCATTGGGGATAGTTGGAGTGTATGTACTAGGGAGTGGGGACATCCAAAATGTATGCACCATTGCAACAACATCATGACCAGTTTGTATATCTATTGCCAAATGAAGCTCAGAAGAGCTATGTATGTATCATGTACCCATTTATATGGAAGGTTGTAATCTTAATAATAAACTTGATTTTATTCAATATAAAATATATGATATGGAAAGATTTGAAAAATTACAATGAAATGCATTAGAAGTTTGGAAATAGTGTTATTTAAAATGTACATGTAATTTACATTATGGAAAGAAATTTTTTTATTTCTATGTTACGGCATCATGTATCATTCACTTTGAAACTTTTGGAATTTTACCGAGTAGAACATCGGGGTTGTTACACATGAAGAGACCTCTGCACAAAAACTATGGAAGAATCTTGGTGAGATGTATCAGGCCAAATATTTAGCGAACAATATTTTCTTGAGGAAGAAGTTGTATTCCTTGAGAATGGAAGTGAGTGGATGAATCATAGACCACCTAGAAGCATTCAATATGTTGGTGGTTCAATTGGAATCAGCTGGTGTCAAAATGGATGAGGAGGAGAAATGTCAAATCTTGCTTTGTTCTTTACTTGATTCATGGGATTCTCTTGTTATGGCTATTGGGAGTACTTTTGTTATATTGAAGACTAAAGATGTGGTGGGTTCTTTTCTTTTTGAAGAGATGAGGAGGAAGGTATCCATCGCTGCCAAAGAGGCCCTAAATGTTTGTGGAAGACCTAAGGAAAAAGGCAAGAGGAATGAGAAGCGTGAAAAATACAAGTCCAAGGCGAGATCTAAATCTCATGGAAATTCCAAAGTTATTTGCTGGAACTACGGTAATCCTGGACATGTTCATAAGGAATGCAAAGAAGAAAAGAAGAAAAAGAAGAAATTTGATTCTAATTCTAAGTCTGAGTAGAAAGATGGTGACACATTCATTGCAACTTTGGCAACTCATGAAAGTAATGATGCATGGTTAATTGACTTAAGTGCATCCATCCATATGACCTTTAATAGAGTTTGGTTTTATGAATTTGAAGAATTCAATGGATGTAAGGTGTAATTGGGTGATGATTCTCATTTAGACATTGTTGGCCATGGTAAAGTTAAAACCACGTTTCTTGATGGTAGAATAAAAAGGATTAATGGTGTGTTGCATATCCTTGGATTAGCACAAAATTTGTTATCTGTGAGAAAACTAATAGATGCAGGTATCTAGGTAGTATTTTTTGATGTAGGATGCAAGATAGTTAGAGGTGCTATAGTGATTGCTAGAGGTGTCATATATGGAACATTGTATAAGATGGATGCATGCACTGTTGAGTGAAATAGTACATCTATGAAAAGAAAGTTTGTGGAAGAAGTAAGGGTTTTACCTTCAGTAGATAGTCATGGATTTTGGGTACCCAAGGGCACTCTTTCTTCTAAAACAAAGTTACCTGTAGAGAAATCTATGTTATGGCACCAAAGACTTGGCCACATTTGAGAAAAGGGTCTAAGGAGCTTAAAAAATAAAAATGTTGTTGAAGGTTTGTCTGATTATAATCTTCAATTCAATTTTTGTGAGCATTGCATTTATGGAAAACAAAACCATGTTCAGTTTTACTCGAGTTCTCATAAATCTTATGGTCTATTGGATCTTATTCATTATGATGTGTTTGGTCTTGTAGATGTTCCTTTGATTGGTAAATCCACATATTATGTTTCATTTATTGATGATTATAATAGAAGGACATGGGTATATTTTTTAAAGAGTAAATATGAAGTTTTTAGTCAATTTCAAGAATTTAAAGCAATGGTTGAGTTACAAACTGGAAAGAAAAGAAAATGTTTGAGGACTAATAATGGTGGTTAATTTTTCTCTAACGATATTGATAGATTCTATAAAGATTGTGATATTTATAGATAGAAGAAAAATCCATATTCTCCACAACAGAATAGAGTTTTTGAAAGAATGAATAGGACACTGAAGGAGAAGGCTAGGAGTATGTTGGGTGGTGCTGGTCTAGAACAAAGGTTTTGGGATAAAGTTGTTGCCACTACCTGCTACTTGATTAACAAGTCTCCTACATTAGCTCTTGTTGATAAGATGCCTATATAGGCATGGTCAGGTAACGATCCTTCATTAAGACATCTTAGATTTTTTGGTTGCGAGGCATATGCACATGTGACAAAGGAGAAGCAAACAAAGTTGGAGAACAAGGCTATGAAATATATCTTCATTGGATACCATTATGGTGTGAAAGGATACAAGCTTTGGGATCCTATTGCACAAAAGGTAATACATAGTAGAAGTGTTATTTTTAGAGAAACTAATCCTTTTTTGTTACATTGCAGGCATAACAAAGTAAACAAGAAGATGTGATTCAATTTCCTTCTACACATGAGAAAGTTGAATCAAGGCCCAATGATAGAAAATAAGTTGAGAGATCATCTAGCTCTATATCTTCATAAGAGGAGGAAGAACCTTCAACTCAACCTATTCATAGGTCTACAAGGCATAGAAAACCACCTGAAAGGTATTCACTTGATGGTTGGAGATGTATTTTTTCTTTGAATACTAACATGGATGAACCCATATCTGTAGAAGAGGCACTAGGTGTGATTGATGCAAAATACTAGAAGATTGCTATGGATGAAGAAATGACATCTTTGAAAAATAATGATACATGGGCTTGCACCATTGCTTCAAGGATGAAAACCTGTTGGTTGCAAGTGGGTGTTTAAGAAAAATATTGGTTAGATGCAGGTATTGAGAATTACAAAGCAAGGTTGGTTGTGAAGGGTTACTCTCAAGTTGAGGGTGTTGATTATGGTGAGATATTTTCTCCTATTGTAGAAATGACATCCATTAGATTTTTTCTTTATATTGCTGCTGCTTATGATTTAGAGGTTGAGCAAATGGATGTGAAAACTGCTTTCCTTCATGGTGATTTGGAGGAGGATATCTATATGACACAACTAGAGCAGTATTTGGTGAAAGGTAAAAGTAAATTAGTTTGCAAATTGAAGAAATATTTGTATGGCCTAAAACAGAGTCCTAGGATGTAGTACTAGAAATTTGATACATATGTGTTGAGTTTGGGATTTGAGCATTCTAAATCAAATCATTGTGCTTATTATAAAACAAATGGTGATCATTCCTATTTATTGCATTATATGTTGATATGTTATTTATTGGTAGAGGGAAAGGTATGATTTCAGAACTAAAATATCAACTTGCTGCTAAATTTGAAATGAAAGATCTTGGTACAAATAAACACATTCTTGGGATGGAAATTAAAAGAGATAGAGTGAACATAAAGCTATGGCTTTTCCAAAGTAAGTATGTCAACTCAATTTTACAAAGGTTTGATATGTAGGATTGTAGACCATTGTGTGTTCCTATTTCATCTGGAAAAAAATTATCTATATGTCAGATTGTCCAACATCTCCATTAGAGATGAAAGACTTGAGTAGAGTACCTTACCAAAGTGTAGTTGGAAGTTTGATGTATGCTATGGTTTGTACTAGACCAAAAATTGCTCAAGTAGTGGGAGTTCTTTCTAGATATATGTCTAATCCTAGTAGAGTTCATTAGGATGCAGTTAAGAGAGTCTTCAGATATTTGCGAGGTACCTCAAATTATTCTTTATGTTATCATAGTAATATGACTAGAGACAATATTTCCCTTGATATTCATGGTTATGTGGATTTAGACTAGGCAGGTGATGTTGATAATAGAAAATCCACCAATGCTTATGTGTTTGCTTTATTTGGTGGTGCAATCAGTTGGAAGAGTAAATGACAGGCTGTGGTTTCTTTGTCCACTACTGAAGCAAAGTATATGTCAACTACTCATGCTTGTAAAGAAGCCATTTGGATTAAGATATTGTGTTCAAATATTGGAATAAAACAAGGTGTAGTGACAATTTATTGTGATAGTCAGAGTGTGATATGTCTAGCTAAGAACTCAACATTTCATGCCAAGACCAAGCACATTGATATACAATATCATTCTATTAGAGATATGGTCGAAGAGGGTAGGGTGAAATTGGTTAAGGTAGATAATTTGATGAATTTTTTTTATTCTTTAACTAAGTCTGTGATCACATAGAATTTCAGATGGTGTTCAGAGACTATGGGCCTTTTGGACCCTAGAAATTAAAGAGACGATGTTTACACCCTCACGTTGCTATTGCATGGTGTTCAACAAGTGGGAGATTTGTTGGGAAAATATGTCTCAACCTTGCAATTATATATAGTTTATTGTTGATAGGATGTATATATATTTATATATATATTTCCTAGTTACACCGATATGTGTATACAATGGTAGCAAAGCAAAAAATGTGAGTGTGTTAACATTTTTTAGGAAACTCCTAAAATGGATGAAATACATTAAATACTGATATATTATAAGCTTGGATTGTTCATTATTAGGTTTTAGATCTAATGGTAGATATTTTTTTGGCCTGTCTTGTCCTAGAATGTAACCCTATTTTACAAGGGCATCATACTATGACTATGGAAGAGATGGTAATGTATTCTGAGAGTCTGATAGTGATTGTGTTGTCTCTAGATCTCTGAGAGGTGATACTCCTGTGAGAAGCTTACTCTACAAGTATATTGTAATCTTTGTGATTTTTGAATAATATATTGGGCAACTTTTGGAGTGTGGGGGTTTTCTCCTGAAAGGGTTTTCCCCACATAAATCACTGTGTCCTGGTATGCATGATATTTATGTTTATTTTTCTTTAAGGTTTTGTAACTATTAAAGATCTATAAATTTTTGTATTATTCTCCTCTCAAGATTAGTGTAGTAATTTGTTCTGCTACCTTAGCTTTCTTACACATTGAGGATGAAAAATAATTCCTAAAGAGGCTCAAATATAGACTGGGTTGCAAAAAAGGCTAGAAAAATGAGTTTTAGGGTCAAAACCCTAGTTTTGGTTAGGTATATATGTTCATTTTAGAAAATTTTCAATATTTGTGCAATTTGCTTTTGAGAATTCTTTAGTTCTTTGAGAGATCTTGTGAGAGTTTGATAGAGAGAATAGGTGCTACTATGGAGTTCATTGTGCATTCTAGGTATTGAGTTGATCAGGTTTGAGAGTACCAACACCCTCCTAGGACATGCAACCAAATATGTGCTTTGAAAAACTTACCTTGTGACTTTTTTTGTCAGCAAAATGTAGTGTATAATGTAGGAAACAAAGGAATGGGACTTTGATTCTCGTGTGCCTTTTTCACTGATTTCGTGCCTTTGTACAAAGACATGTTACCTTTGTAAAGGTGTGTTTTACATAATTTGGTAGCTACATTATTGTAATATAGTTGCACTTTCATCCTGCATGATTGTGAATGTATTGCATGTTTGTAATTTTGAAACATGGTATGTCTTTGCAACAACACTGCATGTTTGCAAAAACCTCACACATTTGTCATTTGAAAGTCTTGCACCTTTTTTCAAAAGTGCACTTTTGTACTTTTAAGCTCTTTTGAATTAAATTTTCTTACTTCAATTTTTGCAACCTTGACATTGTGCGTGTTGTGTGTGTGCAAGTTGTTTTACTACTCATGTCCTCTCGAGAGTGTCGATCACTGCTATTGGATTAGAGGGCTAGTTTTGGTCTAGAAGAGACTATTTAATTTCATGCCTTGGGATTATGGAATATTCAACACATGCCTTTGATTCAAGCATATTATGCTTTGATGACTATTGTGGTAGAGTGATGAAACTTAGAGACTGCTTCATTTCATTTCTCGATCGGTGAGGCCACCATTACCATAGAGGATGTATGGCGTATTTTACAAGTTACAGTTCATGGTGAGGATGTGATATATGACACTATTTGAGGTGGATAGGATCTACTTTATGTACTAGGAGTACCTCATGTTCCTTTGGTGGAGGGTCAGGTGGAATTGAGACCTTTACTTGATACTGCTTCTGATATTACACTTGTACTTGCTGGCCTAATTATGGGAACCTTCATTCCCAATCATCGATCTCAATATTTCAATGTTGAATGGGGGAATGTACTGGAGAGCATGCTGGAGGATGCGATCGGGTTTGCTTGGGGTCCCTATATATTAGCACACCTGTACTCTGACATGCATCAGGCTTGTTATAGAGGTGGTGTTGCACTTTCTATTGATTATATCATGCTACACTTTTGGGAATTGGAGCATATTATGGTTCTCTATCTTGTGTGTATTCTTCACTGACAAGAAAATGATCCATTTGTTTATAGATATGATGGTATTTTTTCTCACCACCACATGGGTGAGCTCCCATATTGGATACGGGTGATAGATGACATGGAAGAGTTCAATTTGAGGCCATGGATAGGATGTGAGCCATGGGATGAGGACAATGAGTAGCTCTTTTACTACTGTCAAACTAGATGGTTGATCAAATGTAGTACTACTACCATTGAGCGATATTTACCTAATAGATACATGAAGTGGTTTGGGGGGACCTAGACAATGCCCCTCCTAAGTACATGGCCATGTTTCCCCCCCCCCACACACAGAAGAGCTTGTGAGGATAGATGTAAGACAAAGATATCATATTGGTAGATTTTAGGTAGCTCACACCATGCCATGGGATTAGTTAGAGGACCCACTAAAGTTGGAAGTATGGCTAATTACAATACATGGTTTGTGGCTAGGAGGCCATTCAGATTTACAAACCTAGAAAGTGCACCTAAGAGACAAAGGGGTGAGGGTAGCTGACTAAGAAGCTATAGACTTGCATAGGTGGATGATTAGTAGAGGGATCAGGAGGATAAGAGTGATAAGGATAAGTAAAAATGTCCATATGGGCCCCCTCCAGTGCATGACTAGTAGCAACACCAAGACCAACCAATGGTACAATAGGTACTAGGGCCAGATATTCGACAGTTATAGGTCAAATTAGCTACTGTACTGAGAGAGAGAGAGAGAGAGAGATGAGGCCCATTAGGAGCAGGATCAACTCCAAGGATAGTTGGATACAGAGGTCACATTCTAACAATAGTTAGAGTTGCAATTGGATTAGGAGACAACTTGGCTAAAACAATTGGAGGCACAAGGAGACATCGCCCTCCTCGCCAGGTACAAATAAGATCTCAAAGAGGTCTAGGATGAGGTCTCATATTACAATATCATCTACATGCAGGAATTTTTGACTCATAGGAGATAGCTTCCATACTTGTAGTAGAGTACTATGGGGCCGAGCAGATCAGTGGGTGAGTCACATAGACAGTCTTGAGATCCCTTAGGTAGTCATGGGAGACAAACCATCACAACCACCTCAAGAGGACATAGGTAGAAGAGGGCTATTTTGATTCAACTTTTAATAATATAGACTTATGTATATATTCATTCATTGGCTCTTGTAGCCTCATGTATATTTTGAGATACATCGCATACTTGATTTATTTCATGATACCTTTTGATATATATGAGGTGATTTTTTGATACAATAGTTATATGATGCCTTATTTCATGTTTATGATGCTATGTGATGGATACTTATGATTCTATGGGGATGAATTATTATTTGATGTATGCTTATTTATGCAGATGTGATGTTATAAATGATATATGGATACATATTTCTTTTTGTATTTTAGATATGATATATTATTCATATGCATGATGTTTTTATGATATGCATGCTAATGGTTTATGGATGTAGGTGGATGCACTTTTTTTTTTGTTATACCATGATACTTGGATGTTAGTAAGAATTAGATAGGAAATGTATGGTAGATAGAGGAATGAGATGGACATTGATTAGCCTTTCCTTGCTAAGATTGATTCATAATTCCAACAAATCTATGATTATTTCAATATTTTATTGGATATTGTGATGAGAAAGATGATATTCTTTCAAAGCTTCTATATAATGCTTTTTCATCATAGTGATCCTTACTTTTGATATAGAAAATAGATACGATGCACTAAGGTATGAAGAACCAGGGAAACATTGCGTCTAATGTGATGGACTTTAACTCTGCAAATAGTCTAGAGTATTCTTGTTCATACCTGACATACAAAAACCTTGTTTGATCATGTGAAAGAATGAGCCATTGAAGTAAGGAGACTAATTTACACAAAAGGTATGAAGAACCTGATATGTCCTAGCCATTTTATTACCTGATACTATCCCAACAAATGCGAGATAAGCATTCACCAAGGTTGTATTACAAGAACATCGAACTAGCGCAACATATGAAAGTAATAATCAATGCCTCATTCCTTTCTCTCTAAATAATTTTGTTAGACATCATCAAGAGATCATCAGAATGGACCAATAAGATAAATAAAAAGGAAAGATCAAAATGAACAAATAGACAATGTTATTCATATCTATTGCCAAAGAGATTTTTTTTTAAGGGTTAATATCAATTGATGATATCCGAAATGATGCCCATTGTAGGAATGATATATCCTAGGATATTCACTGGTTGATGATGGGTTGATAATTTGATTGATAGGCCATTGATATGAGGTTTTATTGACATGTTTGATAATGATCAAGAGTTTTATTTTTGTGTTGAAGGTTTTTTGTTTCGTTGATTTTGTACTTGTTTCCATTTTTGTTTCCAAAGATGAGGATGATGATCAATTTTATTAGGGATGAAATATTATTACGGGTGAAAGTGAGATGAGATGGGTTGTTTTGAGTTTTTTAGTATTTTTGAATGTTTTTGGCATTTTGAAATGTTTTGAGGCTTTTTTTTAGGCTTTATGGTTTTTTGAATGTTTAAATTTTCCAAGTTATTTTCAAGACTATTTTTGAGTTTTCACGATTTTGCAATTGTTTAGGGTTTTCAAAGTTTTTAAATATATTTTTTGTTTTCTAAGGGTTGGACCAAGAACAAGACCTAAGAGGGACTGACCTAATGCCTTGAGGGCTCATCAATGGTGGCCTTGCCTACATATGAATAGAGACAACATAATTTGACTAACTCCTGACAAGTGACCCCTTATTGATGAGATATGAACATTTGATGAATTTGTCAGTTTTTTATGATGGAATGCTAAAGGACTAACCTATTCCTTGGGGGAATATTGATGATGGCCTTTCCTATGTACACACACAAAGACAATGTAGTTCAACTAATGTTTTTTCTTTTTAAATATTTTAGACCTATTTCTAGGAATTTTGATGTGATTTAGATCTTTTTGGATTTTGAGAGGGTTTGGGTTATGTATTATTTTATTCTTGGTGATGATCGACTGTGCGTCTTTTTCATCTAGTGAACTCGATAATCTATTTATGGAAGAGAACCATGTGGTCTATAGTGGCAGATTTGGTAGGACCATTATATACACCTCTTGATAGAGAGATTGACTATATTTGTAAAGATATTAGGAAAAGTTTAATGCATGAGTGGTGCGCTTGCTTCCAATTGGAAGTGATAAAATAACTAAAGGATCCTACACATAACTTTACTATATGGTGATCCAATAATCATTGATCTTATTTTAAAAAGTTAATGCATGGCATTGGTTTGAAATGATAGTTAAATTTTCTTAAGGAATCAAAGTGCATGTGAGGATTTCAAGTAAAAAATGACATAAGCACGGTAGAAGGAAAGGTGTAAAGTCAAGTGGGTAGGTTTTTCAATTCACGGTGCCTACTAGATCTATTATGGGAAAGGAAAATAGTTGGTGGAGTGCTTCCTCATAATGGTGGAAGAATTTTGGAAACTTTTTGTGGTACAATATAATTAGCCATCTACATATAAGGTAGTTGGAGAAGTTAATAAAAATAGGCTAGAGCTTGGTATAGCTATGAATAGAGTCTACCTTGGGGTATGATGTATTCGGTAAGCCTTCATGTGATGTAAGAGCATCCAAGGTGTAATGACAATCTTACATCACCAAAAATATTGTTTCTTATCTTTATTATTTTTAATAAGGGCTAATGTGTGTGGAAAAAAATATTTCTAATTTCTAAATGTTGTAATTCTTTCTTGTGGTGGTTTATAAATGTAATTTTGGAGGAAATATGCTCTGGTAAATGTTTCCAAGGCATCTCCAAGGGAATATTCCTTTTGGGCATCCCATTTCTAGGTGGGACAACTCATTTAAGTCATTCATTTGCATGTCATTGCATGCATTTTCTGATTGGGCATCCAACTTTGTATGTTGGTGCATGCTTATACTTGGAGCTGTCAGGGCCATCAAAGATCAATGAAGATGCTAGAATTGACCAAAGTTCATTGGTGGAGAGATAGGAATCCATGTGAGGGTCATGGAAAAAGATTAAATATTCCATTTTATTTTTAATTCTCCAAAAGGTGGGCATGGGAGTTTCTAGGTGGTATTGGTAGGTTGTTTAGGAAGACTACAGTGTAATTTTGAAGGGGGATTTTGGAAATTTCATAGGTTGAGATGGGGAGATAATTCTAGATTGAGAAAGAGATTTGAAGACTCCACTGTTGCAGATTTATATTTGCATAGAAGACCATATTTTAGGGGGCTAGTGAATTCCACCTTTTGGGAGATAGTGAGCTAGTGAAGTCCATGTGAAAGGAGCTTGAGAGCTCTAGTAGAAGAAGGGTTGAAAGTGATAAAGAAGACATATTTTTTTTGTAGTTTTGAAGGCATGATAATAGTAAGAAGATTGGTAATTTCATTATTTGATTACAATAGTGATTTCTAATGAAGATTGGATGTTGAAGGATCTAGAATCAAGTGAAAGAAGATAACTTGAAGGAGATCATTCTACATTTGATATTTTCTATTATATATCAGATTCATTTATTTTTTAATGGTTTTCATTAGCCTATGTGTGGCTGAAAAACAATGTACTCTAGTTATACTTTGTTGTATCAATTTAGGAGTTTTTGAATGTGAAACATGAGACCTTACTTGTAGATTTTTGTTGTTACTTTAAATAATTTTTGAATTACATTTTTATATTTTTGGGATTTGTGATTGAGGTTTTGATCCTTCTACATTAGTGGTATTAGATTAGGATTTCCTAAGTCTATAGGCAGAGCACCAAAAGGAGGTAGTTTGCATTAGGACCTGTGAGTTGTGGGTTGTGAGAAAATTCCTCCAAGAGTAGCCCCATGAGGTAGCGGTAGAGGTGGAGGTAGAAACCATCCTATCATGGATTATTTGATAGCCCTTCAAAAGAAAGTTCAAGCATCACAAGAAGAGTTGCATCAAGGAATTGATGTTAGAAGAAGAGATAAAAGTGAAGATGTTGCTGAAAGTGATGAACCATTGAAAGAAGAAACACAGGATGAAATAGATCTTGGAGAAATAAGATTTCTTAGATCCATTTTCAAGATTTGAAAAAACCAAGGATGGAAACCTTAAAATTTAATGAAAGCTCAAATCCAGAGGATCTCATATATTGGATAAATGATGAAAGAATTCTTTGAGTTTGAAGAGATTGATGACCTTGCCAAAGTGAAATTTGAAAAGACAAAACTAAAGGGACATGCTAGCATATGGTCATGAGAAGTTCAACTTGATAGAGGAAGAAGAGGAAAGAAAAAGTTTGCAAAGTGGGATAGAATGGTTGAGAAACTTAAGGGAAAATATATTCCAATGGATTATGAGTAGGAATTATTAAAGAAGATGCATGGATTGAGATAACAAGGAAAATTAGTTAAGAAAAACACTAAGGAGTTTCAAACTCTTTTGATTAGAATATGATATTTAGAATCCAACAAGGAGAAGGTAGAAAGATACATCAATAGACTGAAGCCAAGCATTCAAGAAGAACTAAGTTTGGTAAGGATTTTTAATTTAGAAGAAGCTTATCAATTTGCTTTGAAAGTTGAGGAAAAGTTGAATAAAATTTTTGAGAACAAACACAAAGGAAAGGGTAGAGCTTATGTGTAGAAAAATGAGGATAAAAAATAGAATAAAGACACTAAGGACAACAAATATGAAAGAGGTGAGAGTTCAAACAAGTCCCATGATCATAATTTCAAAGCAAGAGGAAGATTGGATAGAGGATTCTAAAGAGAAGGCTTTCATGAAACTTGTTACCAATGTGGATAAGATGGACATAGAGCATATGATTGCTCTCATAATCAAGAAGGAAAAAATAAAATGACTAAAAACAATGCAACGGAAACCCATGTAAACATGAAGAAGATGCATAATCATCACATTTATAGGAGGAAAAAAGTGGAGAAGTACTTGTTATAAGAAGATCCCTGATGAACAAAGGAAATAACTTAATCAAAGGAAAAGATTGTTCCAAACAAGATGTAAGTGTGAAGGTAAAGTATGTAGTATTATTATTGATGGTGGTAGTATTGATTTTTTTATGAAGAAATGGTGAATAAATTTCAATTGGAAAGGAGAAGGCACCCACATCTATATAGGATTGCTTGGTTGCAAGATGACCGTAAAGTTTTGGTAAACAAACAATGTTTGGTAAAATTTAAGATCAGCGATTATCATGATAAAGTTTTGTGTGATATAATGTCTACGGATGTTTGTCACTTATTATTGGGAAGACTTTGGTAGTTTGACAGGTGTGCAATGCATGATGGGTATGCCAAAACATACTCCTTTAAGAATGATGGAATCAAGAACAAGTTGAAGCCCTTGAGTAATGAAGAAGGAAAGGTATGCAATAACACTAGAAATTGTTCAAATTATTAATGGAGTTAAAAAATTAGTGAGAGGATGAGGATGAAGATCATGATTTACCTAATACAAGTTGCAATAGTATTGATTACATTTAAGATAGGGAGAGTAAATGTTTTAGTGGAGAAAGAAGAGGTAAAATTAGATTTTTGTGAAAATATTGTTGAAAATAATTTATTTTAGCATGATAAGGTTGGTGTAGAAGAGGATATTGCAGTAATGAATGCATTGATAGATGAAGGTCCTATAGTTGAAAGTAAAGAAGGAGATGAGAAAGTGAATGTTGAGTTGTTTGGTGACCTTCCCTCTACATCAGTTGATGACCTCTTATTTGATAAAGAGATTAATATGATTGAGAGATTGTTGCAGGATGGGAAGGATGAATCTTTTGATTATGTTGCTAACATTGAAGTGAATATAGAGGGAAAAAAATTGTAGCTGAAAAATGTCTTTTAGGGGACACAGAGAAAGAGAAGCATAAAGACCAGACTAAGGTTGATGATGAAAAATTTATTGCATCAATAATAGGGAAAGATGTGATGCAAAAATTTCATTATTTTATTGAAGAAGAAGAAATTAATGCTTATGATTTTCCAAAATTTTAAAGTGTATATTGGTAGGAGATTAACTATGTGAAAAAGGGAGAAAGTGAGGGAGATTGAAAGATGGGAGATACATCAAATTGTAGGGAAAGGTGAGAAAGAATGTTCAAGTAGATAAGGCAAAGAGATGGATTCAAGATGAGGATGGCATTTACAAATATTTATGAGTTTCAATCATGAAACATTTTAATCTACTTTGGATGTTTGATGCAGGAGCATCAGGGGTGTAATGAAAATTTTGCATCACCAAAAATATAGTTTCTTATCTTTGTTATTTTCAATAATGGCTAATGTGTGTGGATTTTATTTTTTAATTTTCAAATATATTGTAATTCTTCCTTGTGGTGATTTGCAAATGTAATTTTGGAGAAAATATGCTCTGGTAAATGTTCTCAAGGCATCTCTAGGGGAATATTGCTTTTTGGTGTCCCTTTTTGGGTGGGACGACTCATTTATGTCATTCATTTGCATGCCATTGCATGCATTTTTGCATTGGGTTTCTAGCTTTGCATGTTGGTGCATGCTCATTCTTGGAGCTATTAGGGCCACAAAAGATTAGTGAAGATGCTAGAATTGACCAAAGTTGATTTGTGGAGAGATAGGCATCCATGTGAGGGTCATGGAAACAATATATATATATATATATATATATATATATATATATATATATATATATATATATATATATATATATATATATATATATATATATATATATATATATATTCTCCAAAAGGTGGGTGTGGGAGTTTCTAGGTAGTAATGATAGGTTTTTTGGGAACACTATAATGGTTTTCTCACTCTCAAACTTCTTTATATTGATGCCTTATCATTTTGGATGAGGCTTTTTGTGTTTTTGTAGGTTGAGATGAGGAGATGCTTTTGGATTGAGAAAAATATTTGAAGACCCCATTGTTGCAAATTTCTATTTGCATAGAAGTCCATGTTTTAAGGAGCTAGTGAGTTCCACCTTTTGGGAGATAGTGAGCTAGTGAAGTCCATGTGAAAGGATCTTGAGAGATTCAACAGAAGGGTTGAAAGTGACAAAGAAGAAATAATTTTATTTCAGGTTTGAAGTTTTCCTATAGCAACAAGAATATTGGTGGTTTCATTGTTTAATTGCAACAGTGATTTCTAATGAAGATTATAAGCTAAAGAAGCTAGAATCGAGTGAAAAGGATAGCTTGAAATAGATCATTCTATATTAGATATTTGTTGTTATACAAAAAAATTATTTCAGTTTTGCAATGGTTATCATTAGCCTATGTGGCTTCAAAACAATGTACTTTAGTTATGCTTTGTTGTTGTATTAATTCAAGAGTTTTTGAATGTGAGACATGAGACCTTGTAGATTTTTGGTGTTACTTTAAACAATTTTTGAGTTACATTTTTAGATTGTTGGGATTTATGATTGAGGGTTGGATCCTTCTACGTCACCATGTGAGACAATGGGATAATAAGAATAACTTATTTTCAATATATGATGATTCTTCCAAATATAAGGGGTATTGATAGTATGGGGCTCTATTTGATTAGGGTCTACAAGCACTAAAATCCTTCTACCTAAATTAATTGTAATTTTTATTTGGATAGTGAATTTAATGTCTAAATAAGGTGGTTGTTATGGCATGTTGAGGACATGATAAAGAGAAATGTGATGGTTAGGAACAAGGGATTGGTATAGGTATTGAGCACACAGATAATTAAGGACATTAGTAAGATATTTATATCTTTTTTAGTGAAGTTAGGGTCAATTAAATTTGTGTCTATTTAAAGTGATTTAGTGTGCCATCTAGTTTAATTTGTTAAATATGATGCCAATCTTATAGTTCAAGTTTTGTTTCTTGTGTCTTTCATGTATTGTAATTCTAGAGAAGATTTTGCATGCAAAAACTCTTCTTCATGATTGAGTGTCCCATTAGATGGTTGAACTTTTTTGGGTATATATATATATGTCTACATGTTTTCTAGTCCATTGTTGTATTTGATTAGTCAATTATTGCAGAAAAATTGTAAACTTTTTAAAAGGTACTTGGAAACTCTTTTGAATATAACATATCAAATATTTGTGATTAGTTATAAATTATATAAGAATATTTGGTCATGTAAAGTTTTTGGTAGATTTAGAATTGCATTTGGATGGAAAAAAATAGTATAGTAGGATTCTAAATGCACTTCTAATTCTTTGTTTGATAATGATTTAATTCTTGTTAATAGAATTAGAATTGATCATATGTTTATATAAGATTATAAATATTGACGAGCTATTACCCATAAGGAAAAGGCCTTAGTCTTTCAAAGTTCATTCCTTCCACTATTCACAAATTTTATCACGCTTTTCATTAACTTAGGCTTGTATTGTCCATTTAGTTTCATATAATTCAAAAGTTTCAAACCTTGCAATATCTTATCAGAGCCTATGCTTATTAATCATCTTTAGAGGATAATGCATTACTATATTTTCAAGTGTTATTTGGGAAGTAAACTATTACAACTAAAATCACATTGGGGATAAGTTTTTTTGTATCTTTAGTTACATAACTTGTTTTAATATGCTATAAAAAATTCTTTTAGGTCTATAGTAATAAATGAGTCAGTATACTAACTTTTTTATTGATAAACCTTTGTGTTATTCTTATGCACAGGGCATGACTTAGTTGAAAGATCGAATGTTTTAACATTTATTTTAACTGTCTTGTTATCAACCTCTTACAATACCCTCTTTGGCCTTGTAGAGAAAAAAAGATTTAAGAACTACATATTCTTGTTAATTGACCTTAATTATTATTAGTCTTACAATGAGTCTTGTTTTATTGATTTGGATTAACATAAATCCATAATTATAAGTCTTAAATTCATTCTTTATTAGTGAAAGGAACAATTTGGATCATTAATAGAACATTCACAACTTAACCATTGTTTTGACATGATATGCAAGTGTTGATTATCAATTGATTCTTTCTTATGATGCAATACTTAAAAAAATTTAAATATGCCACAAAAGTTGTACATCGACTTAAGATCAATTATAAGACGTTTTATTCTAGAGATTTTTTCTAATTTTTATAATATTTTAAAAGTCATATGATCAAGTACCCTTCGAAACCCTTCTTCAAACAAATTGAAGTTTCTTCGATTGAGTTTCTAAAGGGTTAAAAGTGAAGGCAAACTTAGATAGTATTCCAAGAAGAATGCCAAAAAATTGGGTGGTCGGGAATATGCCCACATTAAGCATATCATCATTGAAAAAGAAGCGTTTTGTCATAATTCGCAGCCTTCACATATCCATTCTTTTTACGTTGTCAAGCACACAAATTAGACATTTTTGGTAATGTATAAATATTCGTTTGAACTGCATACAATCGCATAAAAGACATCTCCGGCTTAAAATCAAATCACCACCGCTGAGCCCACAGAATCCAAGCAATAAGAAAAGAAGATGGTGACAAAAGGAAACGGCCATAAAAAATAGCCTTCTCTGAGGTTTCTCACCTTTTGCCGGCACATCATAGGAATTAACTACTGTGGTACAACTATTTATTGTCACAAATCCATGGACATTTGAGACATAATGTGTTAAAATTATTCTCGAATTTTCGAGGCTTTATTTCAAGCCTTTTTTCTGAAATTCATGGCTTCTGAGATCAATATAGATGAAAAGGAAGAAATCGAGATCATTTCCCACAGCGTGTGTGCTCATGACGCTGAAATCCCTAATCTTAGCCATACCCTTGAAATTTCTTCGGCTCCAACCCTTGACAATTATAATGATAATAATGACGAGGGACTAGAACGCACTGTAAGAGACAGTTGCAATTTTTCTGCATCAGTTGCTTCCATAAAGATCGCAAGCCTCCTAAGTATGCTCGCAATTGTTGTCCCACGTATGCCAAAGCATGATACACAGAAGGAAATAGCTTTGTTTCTACTAATTTCCTCTTTTTTCTCTTTTGGGAGTTCCTCAATGGGGATGATCGCAATAACCTTCAGGAAAAACAGCTTTCTGAGGGAGCACAATGTTAGTGGCCACAGGTCACTCTTTTACCCTACTCAATTGTGCAGTATAAATATGAGTAGTATTGAGTCTTGATAGAAAGTGGTTTGATTGTTAGGTTTTCTAACCGCCTTTGTTGATGGTTGCATAATTATAATTAAACTGAACAGTAGAGAAGATTGGATCCATTTTAAGCGAGATACTGAACCAGCAAACAAAGGCGTCATGATGTTTTCTGTCATGGGATCCCTCTGCTTTCTTCTGCTTATGGGATACGAGATACGTATTTGAAGGTAAGCATAACAAAATCCTCACAAAACTATCTTTTATATTACAGCCATTTTATATTTCAGGTCAGCTTGTTATGCCATAAATGCAGGATCGACTCTGGTAGGGCTTGGATTAAAAACCCATGGAAAATCATTTATTTGACTGTGATTTTGTTTTCCAAATTTGCAATTTTTATACAATTTTGTTTTAAACATCATGAAAATACAGTCAGCTCTCAAATGTTGTATTTTATTGAGAAAAATATAGATAAATGTATTTGTTTTCAAAATAGATATTTATATTAAGTATAATAGTTTTTAAAAGTATACTTTAATCTAAATAATGTAGAGGAAGATAGTCACTCCCCAAAGTCTAAACAAGGTAAAGTTTTATACATGAGATCAAGAAAACAAAGTTGCTAAGCAACAAGATTGAAAGTTCAAATAGTAGGAGGTAGGTTAATCTAGTTTCAACACATCTTGATTAAATTGTTTGTTAGAAATGGGTTCGCAAGCAATAAGAGATCTATTGAGATTATCCTTAGTAGTCTACAATTCCTTAAGAGGTTAACTAGCATCCCTAATTCATCCTATACCAAGTTGCTTGACCATTAGAATAAAAATAGAAAATATGCTTGAGATTTCCTAATACCCATAAATTGGAAAACAAAGGTTAGAAACACCCAAATCAAGCAATCTAGAGTTGATAAGAATGTCAAAATAAATAATACACTAAGCAAAATGAGTAATATTGGGCTTAATAATAGGTTACTAAGTCAATTAAACCATTATTTTCCATGTTTCTATGACTGATTGAATAGTCCATCTATAATTAAGCTTGTACACTACATGTAAATGTGCTAAAAGCCAAGTATAACATTAATGATGGTTATAGTTAATAATTGGTGCATTAGGATACCATTTTCAATCTTTCCAATAGGGTTTCAAATTTTGGATCAATTTTGTGTAACACGCCGACAAAAATGGTGACAACAATAGTTTGAAATGACTTATGATCTTAGTTAGCAAATATATACTTTAATTTGGATTTTGTCCAAGATAGAATATTTCTAGTAGTTTAGGGGAAAATATCTCGGTAAGTCTTAATACCTTTGTTATAAATTTTTAAAGAATAAATTGAAGTAAATTCAATTACAAGTTTATCCTAACAAGTGATCATAGGGGACCACCCTAGAGATTTATGATTTATGGAAAGATATTGAATCAAATTCCATTCCATAAGATCCATGGCTTAATGGCTTTCGATAATTTCTAAAGACTCTTCACAAAATGTCACTTGGATTTGGATAAGCACCCCTATAATGAGAATAGCATGGAATCTAAGATCTAGCTAGGCCTTGTACTTAGTTGACACACCACAATAAATATAATAAAAAGTACTATTTCCAAGCTTCAACACCATCAAGGGCTTAGGCGATCCATTTAGTACTTAAGGTCATGCCATAACATTGAATATTGAGAGGACCCCTCTAGAGTCATGAGGGATGAAAGAGAACTTGAAGGCTACTTGATAGAATCCTTTTCCCTAGTGAAGTGAAGCCCATATGAAATCTTACAAAAAATTATAGTTTTTGATTGGAGGCTTTAGAAGCCACCCAACATGAATAACAATATATATATATATATATATATATAGAGAGAGAGAGAGAGAGAGGGATCCACTAGAATTTTAGAGGAAACTTGAAATTTACTTGTGATGGATATTGGCTTAGTGATTCAATAGAACAACTTATTTTCTATTTAATTGATTAAATTTTTTTATAGAGTAGATAAAGTGTAAAAGGCAAAGGGGATGCCAAGGAACTTGAAGAACTCTCCATGATCAATCCACTTACAACCAAAATAATAAAACCAAGTTAGTGGCCACTAATGGTGATATAGGAAAAAGTATTGATAAATTTTATATCAAAATAACTAAATAAATGGGGAATAAATCCTAATGTATGAAATGAATGAAAAGCAATTATATGCGATCACAATATTTGGTAAGATTAATTTAAGAAAAAAAAAAAATAGTGTCAAGAACATACACCCACTCATTTTTTTCCTATGCTACAATGATATTATCAAGAAGATGTCTATATTTAATGAATCTAATTTGATCTAGATCAACAATCAGAGGAATGGTGAAGGGAGGAGCGGGAAACGGGAGTGGGCGGGAAGTTTTGTAGGGGAGGACTTTTTAAATCCTCTGAAGATGGTGAGGCAAACGATGATGATTTAGATGCGCATCCACCCGCGTTTGTGGTTTCCCTGGACCAGGTGTGGTTGCGGGTTTCTAGATCTCTTGGGTGCCTCCAGACGTGGGATCCCTTTTGTTATCTTCAATTACTTCTAATATTGATGCTGCTGCATTGGGTTGTTTGGAGGATGGCTAGTTCGCTTGTCTGCTGCTTTTGTCGTTTGATTCCTCTCGAGGTGCTTCTCTGGTTTCCATCCCCAGTGTGGGATTTTGCTGGTGGGTTTTATTGCAAGTTATTTCTTCCTACTTTGGGTGGGCCTTCCTTCTTTGCTCTGGGAATTTCCTTCTGTCTGGCTTTGATTTTGGGTGGCAGCTCCGCTCTTTCAGCCTCTGTACTCTTTTTGGTGTCTGGAGTCTTTGCTTTTGCCGTTCTTCTGCATCAAGAATGATCTGAGTCCTGTTGCCCTCTGGATTCTCAGGGGCTCCTCTTGTGCTCAGGCGTGGGTTCTATTTCTTTGGCTTTTGAATGGAGGTGTTGTGCTCCTTTTTTGATTGGTTTGGTCTTCCTTTCTTATGGGGTTAGACTTGTTTTATGGAAATTCGTTCTCTGCTGTTGGTGGCTGCTAGGTCTCATGATTTCGGGCTTATGTTTTTAGTGGGAACTCCTCTGCTTCTCCTTGGAGCTGCTTTGTTATTGCTGATGCGTTGTTGGCTTTCGCTCGAAGTTGCTTGGATTTGGTCTGTGAACGAAGTGCTCTTGGGCCCCGTTTTTTTAATGAGGTTTTGCTTTTTATTATGTCTTAGGGGAGTTGGTTTTTTTTTGGATTGGTGGTGTATACATCTAAAAATGGTATGCATACATCTCATTAATTAAATACATTTATTTGATTAACTAACCTTTAATTTATTTATTATTAAATAAATAAAATTATTTATTTATATAATTCATTTCTTTAATTCTTTTCTTCTATTTCCATTCTTTTAATTATTCTCTATTAATTAAATAATCAACTTCAATAGTTTGTATTATTTAATTATTTATCCTCTTAAATTAAATAAACTAAATCAAATAGTCTTATTTTTGTTAACTAGTTATTAATAATTTAGTTTTCAAGAAATCAAAAATAATATTTAAACAAAAATTAAAATAAAATTCAATTTAGTAAACTCAACTTGTAAAATATTTAATTTATAAATTATTAAAATTATTTTTTGTGGTTCGTTAATTTTTTTTTTTTTTGTGTGTTATTGGTGGATAAAGCAAATTAAATAATTTTTAAGGAATGATTTTTTATTTTTTGCTTTATAAAATCATTTCATTAAATCTTTCTCAATGATTTTTTTTATGTATGTAATTATTTTTTTTTTAATTAAAGAAAATCTTACAAAAATCAATTAACTATTTTATAGAAATTAGGATTCACACTATTAAAATAAAAGAAAAATAAAATAAAATAAATTGTATTATTCTTTCCATTAAACTAATATCTTTATCTATGTTTTTAATATTTTAAATGGTATAATTTGATTATTTATGTGCTCCTTCTTTTCATTAATAAGATTTTTCATCATGTATATTGTATATTAATTTATATTAATATATATAGTTTCTTCAAAAAAATTATAACCTATAATATATAGGTATATAAAATAAAATAATATATAATCTAATGTAGGTTATATATATATATATATATATATATATATATATATATATATATATATATATATATATATATATATATATATATATATATATATATATATATATTTGTAGGTAAATGGGGTTGGGGCCCTAGCTCAGTTGGCTAAAATCTTTCCTGTTGCCAGAGGGCGTGTCGTGCCAGCACCGTCGGTCACGTTAAAAAGTTTACCAGTCTAAAAAATATATATATTTGTAGGTAAATAAGTTGACCTATATTATATAGGTAATATATTAATTTATATGATATATTTATATATAATATAATATAGGTTATTTTATTTGGTAAGTTCTCCTTTCATATATATATTTATATATTAATGAAGTATCTTAATTGACTACTATGTTAATTATAATAATAATATTATTATATTATTACTATTAATATAATTAACATAATAGTAAACCTGTGTATTAATAATTATAACAATATTTTAAAATATATTAATATTGCAATGTTACCTATTCACTTAGTTTATATATTATAATTTATAAATTATTAATATTAAATTAGAATATAACATATTTATTATATTAATAGTATATTTAACTTCAATTATAATATGACGATTTCACTATCAAATTCAAAATCAACTAGAATCAATCTAAGAATTATTTTTAATAATAAATCATTTGTTTATTTAATCTTTAGCAAATATGTATTCTAAAGAACAAACTCAACTTCAACTTTATTATTCATAGTTATGTCTAGTACAAATAATTCATAAACTACTTCTTTCTCTTGATTCATTATATAAATATTCAAATTTATTCAACTTTAATTGTTTTGAAAAAAAATAACACCAAACAATAAATATTTATTCCAATTTATTTTATTTTCAAAAATTTAACATCGAACAAGATATTTACACTACATAACCAAAACATATAAAAAAACCAACACTATTAATCAAACAAAACACAAAATACAAAGGCCATAACTAAAATACAATAATTTAAAAACATTACATTTAATTTTATTCACATTAATTAAACTTACATTTATTTTTATTCCAACTCTACAAATATCTAATTAGAATACTAAAAAGTCAAGTACTCTCCACTACATGGCACTTGTTTAATTATTTTTATACCTCTTTTATTAAATAAACAATTTCAAATAATTGTTTTATTTAATAATTGTTATTTCTTCCTCTCAGTGTTTACATTTAATGCTTACTATCCAAATGTTGACCTAAGCCTACTTAGGCATGACATTTATTGTGCAAGTTAAATATCTCCTAATATTTTTCCTTGCTAGATATTTGCCAGATATTTTCTAGATATTTTCCTCATACTAAGATATTTCTCATTCTTGGATATTTCTCCTTTATAAGGAGACCCTTGACTATCTAGTAATATGAGGAGGAGCTTATGCATTATCTATGCTTATTTTCTATCTTTGTGATATGTAGGTTCTTTCATGGTATCAAAGCCATTCAAAGATGTTTTTAGGCCATTAATGAATGCATTCTTTTCAACTCCCATTCTTACTATGCTTTGGTTGAAACCCTCTTTTGGTGCATTGTCTAGACATCTAAATTTCTATTAAATACTCATCAAACTGAGGTGTTTTTTTTTGGAGAGAGGCGCTATTAAAGGAAGATTGGGAGCACTATTCCTTGAGGTGCTTTTGTCTATTCTTGATGGTTGTGTATTATTGCCAAGAAGACCTGATTCACCTTTGTGTGCTAGGGTATTGATCATTGGAGGATTGATTTGCAATTTGGAGGCCATGTTTTTGACCAAGAAGGTGAGATTTTTTTCCTGACACGTATGGAGACTCCTATTCTTGAAGGGCACAATTTCCTCATACCTGTTTGGATTCTTCTATTAGGGGACTACAAAGGTCATTGAAAGACTTGTACAACCCTCATGGGAGATTGGAGACATTTCATCCAACATTGGGGCCCATAAAATCCAAGTGAAGGCTTTCACACCTATGAATCCAATGGTTTGGATTTAGTGTAAGAAGTCCAAAAAGCACTATTTTTTGGCATTTTCTTCTTTAAAATTGCTGCCTAGTCTATTTTTGGTGGGTTTTCTTCTACTTGCAACATTCCTTCTATTATGATGATTGTGCTTCACTCATTTGGCTATGCTTCACTCATTTGACTAGAAGGAAGATTGAGGGATATTTCCCTTGCTAGCCATGGATTTTATTTGTGCAGGTTGCATGGATTATCTTTGCACATGGATTACTTCTACACGTTAAATCATGGTTGCTTCATGGAACCATTCAAACACCTTGCAGGCCATTGCACATCGAAAGCCCCACTCTTGGTTTTATTGTTGAATCTTGGTGGAGGTTCAACACCCTCCATGGTACTCAAAGGAAACTGCGTCCTATCATCTCATTTTTTGACTTTGTAAAAATTGTTTCCTGTTGGCATGATTAGAACTACACATTGTTTCTTCATCTAAGGACTGAGCCCTTCATCGGCTCATGCATTCTTTTTCGCACTCCCATGTGGCCTACTCAAGTTCACAACTCCCTTCACACTCGATCAAGGATCTCACCACTTGTGTGTAAATTTCATACTTGGCATTTGAGATTTGTTGTGCATAGGTGGAGGAGGCATGAAGTTCTTTGCTTGAAGGATTTATCTCCTTTATGACCAAGTCAAAAGGTCTAATGCCCTTTTTTTCCCTTTCTTTCATTTGTAAAGAAATCAAACTTTTGTACTAGCCACTTGTGGTTATTTAACTTTCATGCTTTAGTTAAAATATCCACATTAACATAGTGGTTTTGATCAACCACAAGAGTTTGTAATTTAAGGGGGTGACTTTTTAAAAAAAATTCATAGTTAAAAATTTGTAAAAGAGAAGTCAAATTTCTCTTTTACAATGAATTTGGAAAAAAAGGAGGATCATATGGGGTTTGCAAAATTCTCTCTCTATTTTAAAATATTTTATTTTCTCAATTTTGTAAATGCAAACTTTTATTGGTGTAAATTTACAATAGAGTGAAATTATATTTTCAAACTTTATTCAATGATGGTGATTTCACACTAAATATAAAATTCCCTTTTTAATCATCATTCTTGTGCACAAATATATTAACTAAAATAAAGTGCCAAAAAAAAGGGAAATCAAAAATATTAAAAAAGGGGGGTCACCAAAAATGGGGGGTCATTTAATCTGGGGGGTTCTTAATCTGTTGATTTTCTTTTGTCAAATTCCTCTAAAGGAATTAACCTTTTTGTAATAATGGGATATGAAATCCATTCTTCTATAATTAACCTAAAACTAGGAAACTATAAGTCTTGGTGTGAAGGAATCTTGAAACATCTCAGGTTCCATAATCTCATGCCATATTTGTATGGACTTATCCTTGAACTGGGTAAACAAACTCAGAAGGATAATTTTTTTAATATTTGTGATCATATTCATGGATTAATTGGTATACATATTCCAGATGACTCTTTGTATGTCATCATGTATATTGAATGTCCACATGCATTATGGATCAAAATTTGGGAAATATATGGAGACTCCAATGTTTCTCCCTTCTCACATGATCCTTCTATGATCACACCTTACATCCAACATCATGATTCAAATACAGAGTGTCCAGATGACATAGAGGAAATCATCATTCCTCCACCTCCTCCTATTGCTTCATCATATTTCAAATTCATTTCTTTGATAGCTTCCAACACTTCTTTGCAACAAGATATTAGTCTTCCTAGCATTGTTGATTGGAATGAATATCTACCCAAAATTTCATATCTTTTCATAGAGTCCTGCATTGTTGGCATGGAAGCACACATTGAGGACACCAGTCTTCTTTTTTATGACAACTTCAATAAAGTTGCATCAGCCTTGTCTTCTTCAGATATGATTTCTCTTCCTTCACCTACATTAGCTTCTATAGTGATGATATTAGATTCTTATGGTTCCACTTATCCCCATACATCTATGGTTCTTGTGGTCCCTCTTATAGAATCTTCTATGATACTTGATTCATTCCATCAATATTCATCACATGTAAGCACTGTCTTGGAGATTCTAGAGCAACATTCAAAGACATCATGGGAACCATCATCATCATTCTTGGATGAGCTTCAACTCTATTCAATATCATAGATACATCTTCTCACATGGGAAAATATCTTGCATCTTCAGTTGGTTTCATTTCTTCCCAAGGGAAGGAACATTGTGACACATTCTAGGATCTACATCTGCATCCTCTGTTCACTATCTAACTTTAATGTAGAATGACATGTATTATGGGGGTTTCTTATAGACATTCTATTGTTTTCTCTCTTATGGAGGAAATCATATATTGTACTTAGTGAAAGAAGTAGTACTTCTTCACGTGTATAATTTTCTTGCATATTTTCTCTCTTTTGGAGGGTATTTTTTTCCCACAGGGTTTTCTACTTTTCTCCATTTCATAAGAGATTACTTTGTACATGGGTACCTAACATGGCTAGTATTCAAGACCCATTTTATCCATGTGCACCTAATTTATGCTTAAGGGGGGGTGTCAGTATTTACATTTAATGCTTACTATCCACATGTTGACCTAAGCCTACTTAGGCATGGCATTTATTGTGGAAGTTAAATATCCCCTAATATTTTTCCTTGCTAGCTATTTGCTAGATATTTTCTAGATATTTTCCTCATACTAAGATATTTCTCTTTCTTGGATATTTCTCCTTTATAAGGAGACCCTTGACTATCTAATACTATGAGTAGGAGCTTATGCATTATCTATTCTTTTTTTCTATCTTTGTGATCTGTAGGTTCTTTCACTTCCAAATATTTCAATTTCCTTTAAAATTGAATATTTCCAATTTCTTCCCAAATTGAATAAATCCAAATATTCAATTAAGGTGTTTTTATATATCTATTCCCTCTTTTCACTCATCATATCCACATACTAAATTAAATATTTGATATCTAATTAATTCAACTCAGCCTTCATGGACAAATTTAGAGAAAAAATATAGATAGACTTATTCATCTTCTTCCATTGATTCTTCCTATCCTCTGGCTAAATGTTTTTGTGGGGGAGGAATAATCTCCATAATCATCTTAGATTTCTTTGTATTTCACCATTGAATCTTTCAAATCAAATTCATACACTTACTTGCTGCCACATCACAAATATGTTGCCGAAAAACTATAAATACAACCTCTTTCTACAAGAAAAGGATCCCAACTTTATGTAATCTTACTTTGCAGAAATAGCATTAGAAAAATCAAGCATTCATGAGAAATTAAGCAATAGAAATTAGAAATCATTTTAGTATAGCAATAGAAATCATGGCTTTTAATTTAGCTACATCTTAGTTTATGGTAGTTTCTTTTATCAATTTCATATTAATTTCATCTATAGTATCATCATCATACCATTTCAAAATTATCATATAGGATTATATTCTTGCATTTTACATCATCTCATTCTCTAGATTGACATTTTAACAGTCATAGTACTTAAACAATCTGAGATCCATAGTGATGTAATAAATATTTGAAGATAAAGAGTAATAAGACGCTTTCAAGAGATTTTTTGCTTTAATTAGGTTAATTTTTGCCTAAATCTCTTCATATAATGTCTTATTTAGGTGTGTTTTTCATTCATTACACATATTTTACTCACACATAAATTGGCGCCCACTATGGGCTCAAATACACCATTTTTAACATCTTTTTTTGAAAAGTGTGCTCGCACATTTTTGACGTGTTTTGTTTTAGTGCGATTAAAAGTTTTACAGCTCATATGACAAATATTTTAGCAAACCCAATCATTGTTACAAAACATTTAGAAGATCATTTAGAAGATCTTTCAGGACATCCAAGCACTATTCTGGCCCATCTAGAGCCTTCTTTTGGCATATCTGACACTTCTTTTAGCACATCTAAATGATCTTCTAGTGCATATGAATAATCTTTTAGTGCATAGATCTTTCTTTTAGTAGTTTTATAGTCAAACTTAAAATGACCATATCTTGGTCATATAGAGGTTTTTTCGAAGCTTTTTTTTTTTAAATAAGGGTAGAATTTCATAAGCTATGCAATGGTTTAGGTATTTATCTATTTTTGTAGAGTTAAAATTTTCAATTTTATATTTAAAGTCAAATCACATTGTAACTTGGTCTAAGTTTTAAGGTTTCTATTCTTAACCATTCATCTAACCCTTATATCTTCTTATTTTTTGATCTCATCTAACATCTTGAGCATTTATTATAGGTTTTAAGAGGGACATGAAGCATTGAAGTGAAAGAAAAAGTATTTGATATCCATTGTAATAGTGTTTTCAAACACTCATGGGAAAATAACCCATCATATGCTATTTTTTCATTCATGCTTTAGGACCAACTAGCATTATTTTGGGCTTCAAATTAACCATCTACACAAGCTTTGTCAAAGTTGGTTAAAAATAACATTAGAAACTCACTAGTTTTTGGATTTGGATTAAAATTGAACAGAAAACTTCGCACTCAAGTTTGGTGTTTAAAAAAGAACCTATTATTTAAGATAGGCATCTATCTTAAGTAAAAGGATTAATTGAACCCTTTGTCTACTATGGTTGAAGTGATAGGCCTGTGTTCTCGCCTTCACTAGGTGATCAAAATTATAGACTCACTTTTCATGCTTTATTAAATCCTTTAGAAGGTCTATCATAGTGGGAAAAAGTACTCACCCTATGGGAACGACCTAAGTGGGAACAACCAAAGCCAGGTTTTCCAATCTACTATAATCAAAAGTGAATTTGGGTAAAGTTTAAATTTGATGGAAGTGTTCAAGATAACCATACCCAAAATATTCTTCTAAATATTGAGAGGTCTCTTGAGGGAGTTTATCAATTACCACTTTGAACAGATACCCTATCTACAAACCTTAAGTTAGTATCTCACCGTGTCAGTTTCTAAACACTTTTTATACCATAGTGCAAGGGGAGGGAATAATCTACCCCCAAGACACTCACCATATAAATATCAGAGACCCTAGCCAAAAGTGGAGGATTCGACTTTGGCTAATTCTCAAGAAAGGAAAAAACATAGATGCTTTCTAGGGGGTGACACAACTGTGTGAGCTGACATATTTTTAAGATGTGGTTATGGTATCTTAACTGACCTAGTTAACAATTAGAAAAAGTGCTTGAACTATCTTTATTTGTGTCAAACTAGTGGAAATTGAAAGAATTAGACCTGATTCTAGAACACTCACTACATGTATAATGCATAGAATCTGAACAACTATTTACAATTTGCCTTGTGTGTGTGAAGTTATTTTTCAAAAAGAAATAATCCAAATGAATAGTAATTAATTATTGTATAATTTATAGATAAAAAAATTAGTTACCATATCAGTAATTAGAAGTTTATACTCTAGAGATAACAAATTCACTGATTAAAACTAGAAAAACTAGGCAAACTGCCAAAATTAGAAAACATTTTCCAAAAAAGTGCATTCACTATCTATTTTGGCACATACAATCTATTTAACAATGCATCTAGGAATCTTTTAGTGCATTGGAGGTCTATTTTACTACATTGAATCCAAACTTTAGCACATTAGAGTAACAGTTTGGTGCATAGAAGCAATAGTCTAGTGCATTCAATCAATTTTATAGCACATAGATGAAATAGTACAAGACATTCAACTAGTCTTTTAGTGCATCAAAACAAACTTTTAGTGCATCTGTGAGGTCTTTTAGTGCATCATAAGACTGTTATAGTGCATCTAGAAAATCAAAATACTGAGAGCTATTTTTCGTGCTTGTCAAACTTTTCTCATCATAATTTAAATTTTTCTCATAATATAAACTTTCCTAAATAAAAATAGAGTCTTAAACCTACATAAATGGGACTTTACAATCAAATTTTTTCAAATTAAACGAAGATCTACCATCCAAAAGTGTCTCAATCAAACACATTTGATTAGTAAGTTAGGTTTCAAGATTAGTCATCCTAAATCAAAGAAACAAAGTTGTATAATCAAACTTATCAAGTTAGTCTAATCAATAGAATCTATCATTCTATTTGAATTAAGTTAATATCCTTGACACTAAAGAAAAATAAGATCAAAAGTTTATTGAAAACAATAACATTTGTATTTCCATTTTAACAAGGTCATGAAGACTAAAATTGCAATAAAAGGAAATTAAAACTCAAACCACCATGATTGAAATAGATGAGGATCAATTGAATTCTTTGAATCGGAAGATGCAAAACCTTCAACAATGACTCTAATACATACAAAGGAAAACCATAGAAAGAAACAAAACAATGAACATGAGACCTTCTTCACCAAAAACTACATCATCCAAGTTCAATGTCTTTGAATTTTTGCAAAAGTTCAATAAGCCCAAATCTAAGTCCTAAAACACAAATGATATTGAGAAATCCTATCATTTCATGCATTTATCTCCATCCACCATAAGCCAAAATAAACCTCATGATTCTTTCACTCAAGTTAACAATTCCATCCAATTATCCTCTTCTATCATATCTTCAACATCCAATGATTCATGTCAATCTCTCAATCCAAAGCATGCTAGCATAGACTCCCCTACACATCAAGATCAAAAAATTGTTTCTAATCCATCCAATGATATGAAAATTCCAAAAATTATTCCAATAATTGATCAAGATCACATTTCTCAAGAATCTTATGACAATCCCCTCCTTCCACTTTTTATCCAAAATAATTCCCTTCCATCTCAAGAGACAAGTATCCTTCCAAATTCTTCTACATCATCTAATAAATCCATACCATCTCATGATTCTATTCTATTACAAGAGCATGATAGTTCTTCCATCCTATCTAATGATTTCTTACCAATTGATGGTCAAGACACACTTTCTATAAAATCTCATGATTCCCCTCCTCATCAAGATCAAGCTATGCTTCCATCCAAGGATACCCTTTCATCCCATGAAGATGTTTATCCTTCTCATGATCAAGATATGCCTTTCATACCACTTCATAATGATTACATACTTAATAAACGGAAAGCTACTTCCTCTCCTACACCTCATGATCCTTTTCAAAGTCAAGATCAAAACACCTCACCATCCCCATGTCAAGAGCCTATCACACCTATTCAAGCTATCCATGAACCCCACACCTATAAATTGGGATCCTCCACCTTTATCCATTTTGGTTTACTTCCAACACCTATCCTCTCATCCATACAATATCCTCCACAAAATGGACTCACATCTTGTTTCACAAACAATGCATATCCCATTGGTAAATGAATGTGTCAAAGCATGAATTACAAATGAAAAGGATTAGGCCTTCATGAGAAAGGTATCCTAGAACCCCTTTTTGTTCAAAGAAACCCTTATCACCATGACCTTGATTATATGCCTAATTTTCCTAGTTCATCAAACCTTCCATCTATCCTAGGTCCTCATTCTAGTTCAACAAACATTCCATCTATCCTAGGTCATCACCCTAGTCAATAAAACCTTCCCTCTATCCTAGGTCCATATCCTATTTCTCAAGAACAAAAAAGGAACACATCCTTGATGCACTTTCAAAATTCTACCCACATTAACTCATCCATAATACTTCCATATCATTCATCTCAATCCACCCCTCCCATTTCTCTTGGAAGCAATTTTGGTGCCAAATACCACAAGCTTCTATATCAAAATCCACATGTATCAAAGGATCAACATGTCTCCTCGAAGAGACATGCAAAAATAAAATAAAATTTGATCCAAAATCAAAAGAAAAATCTAAAAGGCCACAAAGGCCCATTAAAGCAAAAATATCAAAGACCACAAAGGTCCATAAATCAAAAGAAATTTACAAAAGGTCACAAAGGCCCATCAAAGAAAAAGGGATATTTTCAAAGACCACAGAGGTCCATTAATCAAAACAAAAAATGTAAAAGGCCACAAAGGCCCACAAAGTAAAAATCAAAGCCAAAAGTCATGTGGATCCCTAAAAGTCTCATAGAAGCAATAAAATCTAAATTGGCATCCAAATTTCCTAGTCCAAAAGCTTCCTCCAATTTTCCATCTAATAACCTATCACCTTCCAAATCCATTTTTCCTCCATCACTCCACCACCCTTCAAGGTGTGTGCCAATTTTTATCTTGCCATCCTTTCCATGCATTCATCAATATGCCATCCAAGCTCCTATCCATTATCCAACATTCATCCTCCATCATTCTCCTTTAATCCAAACCTTTGCATAAGTCCTTAGATTCTTCCATCATATCATTAATCTACCAACATTTAGGAGTCTAATTCCCATTGCCATGGTTTATTAGAGGGATATTTGGTTGTGAAACTTGATGCTTAAGTCCTTCCTCCATCTCCCTATCATCCATATCCTATCTTCCATATTCATCTTTCACTCTACACTTAATGATAAGTTTCATCCATCTTATCATTCATGGTCATTATCCTTTCTATGCTCATTCCTTACATTTCCACCTTTGATCTTGACAAGGTTATGGATCTTCTTGAACATCATATATCTTATCCATATTCCATAATTCTTACTAAATACATCCTTTCTTCCTTTCCTTGGTCTTGATGAGGAATAGGGGAAAAATACTTGAGCCTTGTGTTTGTATCTTATCTAGTTTTTTTTTGGATTGCAGGAATCAAATAGCATGACCCCCTATAAATTGTAGTGTGTTTGGTAAAAATTTTAACGTGATTGGTGGAGCTAGCATGACACACCCTCTGATACCACAGGGGTGGGGGAGACTAGACCTCATGACCAACCTCCTACAACATCAAATATTTAGCCAACCAAGCTAGGGCCCCTGCCCCATAGCTTATCTAGTTGATCTTCATCATCCCATTCATTATTTTTATCCTTGCTTTCTTCCATTCCATATCTCCTATCTTATCAAAATCCATGTCACCATGTCCCTTTTCAAACTTGAATCTTATCATGCAAATCATATTTGAGCCTAGTTGTAAAACATTATCCAATCCTGATATCTTTTGTCAATCAATCATCAAAAATCATCAATATTATTGTACTTAGAGGAAATTAGTGATCCTAAGTACTTATCATCATCATGCCTTATGGAATCAATCATTCCTAGAATCTTAATGAATCAACCGTTATCATCTTTTGACAAAATATATGTTGCTCGTGTGGCATGTTTTGTAGTGAATCTTTCATTTTGATCCAGGTGGATCCAAAAAACTTGAAAATTTCACAGTCTCATAATCTCATGAAACCAAAATCATTGTGTAGATCTCACTGTCATGGTCTTGAAACAACTTGAATAGGCTCAAAAGGAGTCCATATGAAAAATTTATGTGTAGTCAAAGGTCTGGTCAAATAAGCGAATCAGGGGGCCAAGAAAAAGGTAGAAAATTGATCATCTCAAAATGAGTGAAAAATGACACCAAGTTGTAGAGTTCATTGCCATGATTTTGATGCTATTTGTTTCATTGAAAATGGAGTCCTTGTGATGAAGTTATGTCAAGTCAAAGTTTCAATCAAAATGGGTTGACTTGATGATGTCAAAAAAAGTACAGTCAACATGGATACTGACATGGCATGTACAATTGGTATTTTGATGACATGGACCAATGTTGTCTCGACACATGGCATCCAACATGGCAAGTGATGAGGTAGTAGACAACAAATTGCATGTTGACACATGACAGTCTAATCAACAATCTGTATGTGACATGGTCTAATGGCAACGTGACACATGTCAAGTTCTCAGCAAATCCGTATGTGACATGGTATAATGGCAACGTGATGAGGTAGTAGACAACAAATTACGTGTTGACACATGACAGTCTAATCAACAATCTATATGTGACATGGTCTAATGGCAACGTGACACATGTCAAGTTCTCAACAAATCAATCACTACCATGTGGCAGGTCCTTAGCATGCAGATTCAATGGTTTGGTTTATTTTATTTTACAAGATTTTGTGATTTGATCCCTCAATCTCCCACTTCTTATTTCTCCTCTCGAGCATTACACCATGTGTGTGCTTTTCATAATAAGCCGACTCACTTTTATTTATTGTTTAAAAGAAAAGGAAAATCCCATAAAAGGGGGTTAGGTGGTTTGAACCCCTGACCTCCCAAATACCTTTCAACCTCTCAACCAATGCACTATGCATTATTTTTGGAGAAATAACATTTTTTTTATTTGAATTCGTATAAAAAACTAATATCCCCTTAATTTTAGATATTGCCCCAAATTTGAACTTGTAAAAAAACCTTCTAAGATTTTATAGCTCAAGAAAAAGATATTAAAAGGGCTCAAATGGTATTTTAAAAAATCTTTGAAGATTAAGAGGTTTTTTTAGGGGTTAGGATCTTTTTTAGGAATATTAAAAGATTATTTATGGATTTAAAAGGGGATTTTCATGAGATTTACCTATGTAAATAGGGAGATTGGGAAAACTACATGATGCAAATATGATATATTGGAGATATGGGTATATTTGCAAAATAAAATCTTTTTAGCCCATATTAGCAAATAAATTGGTATATAAAGGAGATTTTTTGTCTTGGGAATTCATTAAGTTTACATGGAGAAATAATTCCAGTGTGAGAATATTTAGAGGAGAAGAATTACAAGGTGTTATTATACACCAAAATTGTAAGGGTTGAGAGGAGATTGTGAGAAATTTTATGCAGGTTTTGGAGCTTGGAGATTGTAATAAGGAGTTTCTATTTCTTGGAAACATTAATAAAGTGGTCCTAGAGACGTAGTCATGATTGGATGAACTCTGTTATCAATAGGCATTATCTCCTCTTGTGGCTTATTCTTCTATCTTCTATCTATCATTCTCTCTATTTCTTTTCATTTTTCAATTAGCTATTTGAGTTCTACTTACAACATTTTAGTAATCAGTTATATAAACGTAAAATTATTTTGTAATTTCAAAGGCTAAACAACATAGTCACAAAATTTTGTTCCGATCAGGGAAAATCTGTAATTAGGATTAATTTGCAAGTTATTTTATAAACCTCTAATTACAGATCACATTTTGATCTATCATTTATCCATGGTTGCATTACCCCTATTGTGGGGAATCTTGTTCCTTCAATCAGTCATATGATCTCATTAAAAAAAAAAAAGCTACAAAATCCAAAAAAAATCAAAAATCAAGAAAATAAAAAAAAAAGAGAAAAATAAAAAATAGTTAAAAAGTCAAAAATTCAAAAAAATATATAAAAAATTCATAAAATCTGAAAAAGTGCAATAAAACCTCATGTACATATCCTGGCAATTTTTGGTCATGTCTCACCCTATCTTGGGGGAAAAATCTTGAACTCGCTGGGAGCAATAAACTTTGAGCTTAAACAAATAGACAAATAGCAGTATGACAACGCAAAAAACAAAATGATCATAGTAAAACTCAACAATGAACATACATCAAACATAAAAAAAATTCAAACAATCAACTATCCATATAAAAATAACTGAAATCAAATCAATCAAAATAAGTTTAGATGGATGATATTCTTTTGAATCATGATTTTATTGCTTTAGTTTGAATGTTCAAATGTTGTACTTTGATTTTTGTTATCATTTCTTTGGAGCAACTCGATGATGTATTGGACTAGAGAAGCTAGGAAGGATAATGGTATTTTCTTTGTCTCTTGTCTATGAGTTCATCATTATTATTGTATGAATTGTCGTGAGACATGCTCTACAAAGTATCACTGATAACATTTGGAATTCGCATAAAAAAATGATCAATTCTTGTCTGTTTATGCAAGAAATGCTCAAGATATCTTGGTTTAATTATACCTAGATGCTTGTGTTCACTTGCAATATTAAAAATCAGGAAATTAGTACTTAGGTCATCATGGTCTAACTCATACCATTGATGCTTTTACTCACTTTCAACATTTTAAAGGCTCAATGATGATAAAAGAATGATAAATGGACTATTAAGATAACAACATTTGCATATGTAGATTTTCATGGTTAAACTAGATTACATTCATATTAGTTTTGCATCTGCATTATAGATTTTCCAAGGGTGGTGAATCAAAAACATGATAGAGCAATCATAAAATCTATAATTGAATAATTGTACATCATCAAGTTTAAGTACATTAATTAATCCTATACTGGGGCATATCAATCAAATATGATAAACCACATCAACTAATGATATCTATATCAGCCTACACCAGATGCAGAATCATGTCCCACATCTTTGGGAAGAACTCTAAAATCCTCCTATGATCATAACATATCACAAATCAACAATATTATCAATCAATAAAAAATCAATAATCCTATCAATCTAATCAGCTCTGGTGAGAATTTGATAAAATCTCATGAGAAACTATCATTGAACCTCACCTATCATGAGGTTAATCATCAATCTATAATTGCGCCTCGCTTATCATGACGTCAATTAATCAAATCAACCTTGCTTATCATAAGGTTTATCAATCAAACTATGATTATTCATCACCTATCATGAGGTTAATTATCATCAATCAATCATCAGACCTCACTTATCATGAGGTTGACCATCATCTAATATATTGGACTTTCAATATACATCAACTAAAAGGCTGACATGATAAAAAAATCATCAAAATCAAGGAGTTAATTGACAAATTTCATTATTCTGACTTGGATGCATTAAAACAAAGTTTTAATGCACCAGAAAAAGTCAATGGACTATTAAAACTCTTAGATGCACCAAAACAAGTGGTCATTGTGCTAAATCAACGAATGTGTCATTTTAGAGAGTCTATGAGCCATTTCAACAAACCAATGCACTAAATTGTCGATGCACTAATTTATCCTATCTAGGTGCTAAAATAGTTGACCTATGCACTATTTTTGTGAATGTGCTAAAACATAAAATACATGCGCTACATTAGCCTACAAATGTGCTAAAAGAACAAAAATGAGAAATGAGAAAAATGCACAAAAATTTTAAAAACATGAAATATGAGGAAGTTCCTAGGGTATATACTAGGTGTTTGTAGGCGGCCAGGTGGTTGTGTCGACGCACACACTCGAAATGATGAGTGTGGTAAGGAATTAAAATTTTTCTCAAATCACTCACTCCAAATTTTCAAAACTCAATATGCACAAATGAATTCAATATCCATCCTTTTAGCTATTAAAAGGTTAGTTAAGAGGGATTTTGGTGGGATTTATTTAATTTATTTTCTTGAGGGGCATAATTCATTATTTCATCATAGGAGCATTGTTTACATTATTTGTCAGGAGATAAATCATTGCATCATCAAATCTTTATCATTTCATTGAAAAATTATAAAAAATCCAAAAAAATCCAAAAAAATCCAAAAAACTAAAAAAAATCATCGATTTATCTCCCGAGGAGGCATATTTCCATCATTACCTAAAAATCAACATCTGGGGCATATTGAAAATTATTTTTTCAAATACCAACAACAACAAATTTTTCTTTGAAGCAATGCGTAAACAAATCACTTCAAAGAGGGGCAAAATGTATACAACTAAAAATGGTTTGGATAAATAAGATTAATTAAATACATTTATATGATGAATTAACCTTTAATTCATCTACTATTAAATAAAAAAATATATTTATTTATATAGTTCATTTCTTTAATTCTTCTATTCTATTTACATTCTTCTAATTATTCTCTCTTAGTTAAATAATCAACTTCAATAATTTGTATCATTTAATTATTTATTCACTCTTAAATTAAATAACTAAATCAAATAGTCTTATTTAATTATCATTATCCCTCTTTTATTAAATAAATAATTTCAAATATTTGTTTTATTTAATAATTGTTATTTCTTCCAAATATTTCAATTTCCTCTAAAATTGAATATTTCCAATTTCTTCCTAAATTGAATAAATCCAAATATTCAATTAAGGCATGTTTATACAACTATTTCCTCTTTTCACTCATCATATCCACCTACCAAATTAGATATTATATTTGATACCTAATTAATTCAACTAAGCCTTGATGAACAAATTTGGAGACAAATTGGAGAGAAATTATAGACAAACTTCTTCATCTTCTTCCATTGATTCTTCCTATCCTTTGGCTGAATGTTTTTGTGGGGAGGAACAATCTCCATAATCATCTCATATTTCTTCATCTTTTACCATTGAATCTTTCAAATCAAATCCATACCCTTACTTGTTGCCACATCACAAATATGCTACTAGGAATCTATAAATACAAACTCTTCCTATAGGAAAAGGATCCCAACTTTGTGTAATTTTACTCTGTAGAAATAATATTAGAAAAATCAAGCATTTGAGCAATTAAGAAATAGAAATTAGCAATCATTTTAGTGTAGCCATAACAATCATGACTTTTAATTTAGTTGCATCTAAGTTTATGGTAGTTTCTTTTATCAGTTTCATATCAATTTCATCTACAATATCATCATCATACCATTTAGCAATTATCATATAGGATTAGATTCCTGCATTTTACATTATCTCATTCTCTAGATTGACATTTTAATAGTCATAGTGCTTAAAAAATCTGAGAGCCACAATGATTTAATAAATCATTGGAGATAGAGAGAAATGGGATGCTTTCAAGATATTTCCTACTTTAATTAGATTAATTTTTGTTTAAATGTCTTAATATAATGTCTTATTTAGGTGTGTTTTCATTCATTACACATATTTTACTCACATAGGTGGCATTGTATGTTGTTGGATTTCTTCTCTAGTGGTGTTTAGTGGGGGTTGCTCTGAAGGTTTGGAAGGCCCAAATGGTTTCAAGGGAGTTGGGTATTGTTGTTTCCCACTCTTGTATTCTTCATACTCTTGCTTTGAGAGGGTTTAAGGATTGGGTGGCTGCTCAAGGGGAAGTTATGTTTCTTTGGTCCTTTTATTTGAAGGAAGAGTTGTTGGGTGTGCTATTTTTGTTTTTCTAGAGCTATTTTCTTGGCTCTTAAGGGAGTTGTTCCTATCCCTTTTGATGTTTTTCTCTCTCCTTTTTTCTCTGCTTTCTTTGGATCTCCTATTGAGGTGGAGAATTTCTTTGTGAGATTACTAGGTAGCTCTCTCTCCTCTTACCAGTCTCCTTTTGAGGTGGAGTGGGATCTTGTGGAGGTGGACCCTTTGTTGGGTTTGGAAGGTTTGGTTTCTTTGAGGTTTTTCTATTGTCCTCTCTTCGACTAGTGGGTGTGTTTGGGATTTCTTCCCTACCTCTTTTCCTGGCTTCCCCTTTTGAGGTGGTTTGTCTCCTATTGAGGTGGAGAGTGTTCTTGTCAGCTTGGATAGGGTGTCACTTCCTTCTCAAATTATCCTTTTTTTTCAAAGTTAGAATGGTTTCCTGCTTCAACTTAGAGTTCATTATTCTCCTATAGTGATGGAGAGTCATTGGTGGAATTTAGTGGGTTGGTCTTTCCTAGCTCTTTGCTAGGTGGAGTTTTCTAAGTTGGTTCCTTTATTGTTGCTATTGCTTCTATTTCTCTATAACTAGTCTCTTTTTGTGCTCCTTTGGTGGTGGTTCTGGGGTTTGTATACAGGGTGGGTGTGTTTGGGGAAAGGGATCTCCTTTTCCCTTTGGTCTATTTTATGTTTGGTGTTGCAAAATATTGAGTTGCTACATGGTGGTTTTAAACCTTGGTTGAATATTCCAAATGGTTGGCTAGTGCTAATTTTTCTCTTGTTATAGGGTGGTTTCTCTAGTTTGGTCTCCTAGTTTTAGATTGGGTTTTTCCTTCTCACTTGTGTTATGGTCTAGTCTTTTGTTGCTGCAATTCCTTTTCTATGTATTTTTTCTATAACTAGTTCCTTTCTTCATTCAAAAGCACTTTGGTTGTTATGGTCCTATCCTAACTCGCTCCTTGTGAGTCTTGCTTTTAGAGGTCTCTCTTTTTAGGAGCCTCCTATCTTCTACCTCGATGAATTCTTTGTAATGGGTACATGACCTTCTAGTTTTAACACAATCAAAACAATCAAAGGAAGGAAATGACGTAGCTTAATGGGAAGACCCTTGTAAATGATCTTATTGAAAACATTATGTAAAGTGATGGGTCGATAATTGAAAATATCCTTCAGATCCTTATATTTAAGTATAAACTTTATATTTCATTTATCTATAATGCTAGTGGAGGATTTTTAATTATATTTTTCTAAATGAACTTGATAGATATTATTGTCAAGAATATCAAAATAGGATTTATATAATTCACAAGGAAAAATATTATAGTTATGATATTTGTCATTAGCCATGGAAAAGGTAGCCTCATAAAGATATTCCTAAGTGAGAAGATAATTACAAGGATTTTTTAATGAGGGAGACCCTACAAGAGACCACTTGAATGCATTACTAAAGGAAATTACTTCACTCTAGCTCAATGCATCTTGAGTTTCAAAAAAAATTATCATAATAGTGGGAAAGGCTTGAGTGATGAAAATTAGTCTCTTTAAGGAGCTAGGAGCCTTCTTTAATACCTTTGATCAACTAAAAATAATTATTATCTCTTAGAGAGAAGAAAATTTGTTGTAAATTTTTTCTCCAACTTTAAGCCAATGAATGTAAGCCTTAATTTGATCCCCTTTAGTAGAAAAAATGTTTTTAATTTTACTTTCTTGACAAAGTATTGCACCAAAAATTAATAGAGAAGGAGGAAAGGGTTGATATTCAAGCTTAATGGTGACTTGGTGGAGTTTGGTGTTGGTGGAATCATAAGCATAGTGGCGAATCCTAGCTAGTTGGATTTCATATATACATAAAAACATAGAGGTATGTGTTAAGGTAGTTTTTGACAAACCTACACAACTACTTTGAAGATGTAGATGGGGGTCCAGGTTCTATACTTGCTAGATATGGGTAATGCCAGGTTGATGACTCAATAGAGAGGGATTTAAAAATAATTTAAATTTTGTGGTCTTTAGAGTAAAAAATACCATTGAATAAAAAATTAAATAAGGAAGTGGTCCAAAAGTCTGACATCTAATAAATATTCAATAGATCTTAGAAAAATATTAGAAAATGAAAAATATTAGGTTGATATCATGGCCCCACAAAGCTATTTAAAAATCCACTTATAATGAGAATAGATTTTTCTCTAAATATGCTCGATGACCTATATATAACAATGGATAATACTAAAATAAATAGGCCCAATTTATTTTGCATGATAAAGTAGGCATCTTGCTTGGTAGTTTTCCACTAGAAAGACAGGGAACCGCATTTTTTAGGTGTATCCTCTATTGCATAAAATCTACCACACATAAGCCAAGTAGTAGGAGGTAATGAACTAGCAATCCACTAATAGAGAGTTTATTATTTAGCTATATATCATTTGAGGCATAAATATTAACTATCCCAAAGGGATGTTTCCAACATTCAAGTGAACCACTCTAGTAGTGGGGTCACATCCTTGGTCAACTAAAAATGAATACGATTTATGAGAGAAAATCTAAGCATGCCACCATGACTTACCTCATGATTGTTACATAGGTGGCTAAATGACCATATGATATGGTAGGTAGTAGAAATAATAATTTCTATAAGCTCTTATGAAAAAATAACATTCATGATTATATTTTATTTTTACATCCTACATTATCTATTTTCACATGTGAGGTTTGTTACATCTTAGACATTCAAAGAAATAAAATTAATTCCAAAGGCATGCAATTTCTATCCAACACATCTAGAGATGCATATCTATTTTTCAAAAATTCCCCCTCCATTGAAGGGTTATAATTCATAGTTGAATGAAAGGTTTGGAAATTATTTTCTTCTATTGTACATATTCTATATCCTCTAAGCTCCTAGCTAGAATATGAGAAAACCAAGCCAATCAAGAGTGAGGAGGAGAGTGATTGAGGATCCTAGTCTAAGAGCATGGTATTCCTATTAGATAATAAATACAAATCTACCTAGACTTTATAGCCTCTTTGCAAGATTCTCCATGAGAAGGAGATGTTATTTCTTATTCCTTTTCTACATGTTTGGAGATTGTAGTAGCCCATTAGTAGTAGGATAGAGTTTTTTTCCATTATTCCTATTGGGATTTCAAATCCCTATAGTTGA
>VDFB02271358.1:230543151-230556326 GCA_007258455.2 Sequoia sempervirens
TCTCCCTCTCTTAGGTCTCTCCCTCTCAGTCACTCCCTTTGTCTCTCTCCCCTCTACCCTTAATTGTAAACCTTAAAATCTTCACCCTTAAATCCTCTACCCTCTACCCTTAGCCCTTCCATCCTTTATCTCTCTCTCACTCCCTTCGTCTCTCTCTCTCTCTCTCACTCCCTCTAGCTCTCTCCCTAGTACCCTTAATCCTCTACCCTATAAATGTACCATCTAAAGCTTAAAAAAACCAAATTTATCATAACACGAGCGGATTATTAACCAATAGAGATATGTTCATTTAGGATTAAATAACACACTCGTGTTATCACTAAAAGCGGTAAAAAATCACAATATACCTGTGATGTCAGCCGACATTCTACATATTCTCATAGTTTTGCATGTGCTCCTACAAAAAGTAGCTTTTTGGTGATTGAGTGAAGTGTGCATACATGATTTTGAGATTCCATCACCTTTGCATGAAATAGTAGAGTTTTCACGTTGAGAGGCATATAATATCAATTCAAGTTTGAATTATAGTGATAATTGATATACAATTGAAATTTGGAGGGGAACAAGCTTTTGAAGAAGTCAAATTTTTGAGTTTGAGGAAGGAAGAAGCAAAGGCTGCATAATTGGGTAGAACTCCTCTATTTGAAACTTTTCTTTTTTAGGTATATGAAATCTTTGTACATTTTCTTTCATTCTATTATGGCTCACTTTCATTTTTGTTGTTTAGCTTATTCAATGTTGATCAAATTGTTTGTTTGTGATGCAATATCAGATTGCCAAGCCACTCAAAAACATCATTTCTTTAAGGAACTTCCTTCCCAAATCAATAAAGAGTAAAAGATCAATTTATACAAACTATGGCATCACAAATGAGACTAATCCCAAGCACTTAACAACATTCCTTTCGCTATTTCTACATATTCTCTATTTTTAGAAAACAATGCCAAATATCTCTAGGAGGCCAACATTCCATCTAATAGCATGATTCCTTTTCTATCATAATGCATTTACACAATCCCAATATAGATTCTTAGGCCTATTTTGATCCTTTTCAACATACTATAAAAGTTTATACACTTATTTCACAAAACAAAGTAGAACCAATATGTTGTCTACTGGTAAAAGACCTTAAATAGGTCAATTTATCAAAGAAAGTCATCATAGAACTACTCACTAATCCACCAAACCTACAAACAGTCTGAGGCCATGTGTATAAACTCACAAATAAACAAGTTTCAAGATGGGAATTTCCCATCAATACACAAAATCAGTAAACATTTGATTATAGGGCGAAAACACACCAACCATGAGGGTTTCTTTAATGAAACATTTGCAAAACCTCTACTACTCTGCCCAACAATTGAAACATGCTTCATTATGTCTACAAATTATTTTTAAATCATTTCTAAGCTCCTCTACATGTTGTTTCCTCATACCCTACTTGAAAACACCATTTTTTTGAATGAGAAAATTCAGAATTTTGTTCATGCAATAGTATCCTGACTTCTTATTTCTATTTACCCCTTCCACACACATCTTCAAATTGAAAAGACACTAAATATGATCCATTCCACCGACCTACTAGCCCTACATCGGTGGAATGGCTAAGAATCACTTTTTAGACTCTAAACAATTCTAAGGAAACCACAGACCGAGACTTAGGAAACTAAGTTCAAATTGGATTGATTATTTGAATTAAAATTCCTACAAATTTCAAGAATGAAAGAAGTCTCTTTCCCTAACAAGAATCAAAATATTAGAATGCTTGAATCACTACGCAACCTGAAAACAAGAATAGAAAAGCTTTCCAAAATAACTGAGCAGAGGTTTTTTTATTAATTTTTATGGATTTTTGGGATACAAGATCTGTTTGTCGAGCTTAAAATTATTTTTAAATGTGTCTAAATCAGTTGAAATAACTACCTCTTCATCTTCATCAACCCATCCTTTCCTTTCCACAAAAAAGACTCTTCACCTTCCAGCTTTTGTGCAATTTTACATTTTTACAATAATTGACAACTTTTGTTATAAAAAGAAACTTTTCAATAATATCACCTAGTGACCTATTTCATGATGAAAATGCATTGAAATTCATCATTTAATGACCTTCACTCATCATATTTACTTCAACATTACAAATTGAACAAATTATCCTTTTGAAGGAATTTCATGACCTAGGTGCTCCTGCACAAGTTTGTCATGTTACAACCTTACGTTGTCAATGGACATTTTAAATCATGCACAATTCGATACAGTTTCCTATTACATTTTTAAACCACATCTCTTTGAGGAATTTTGTTAAATTTAACAATTGACTTTCTTTATGTATGCTTCCAAAGCTATCATTGAGTTATTTTGTCAAATAGTTATACAAACTAGCTTTCATTGAGTTATGCTTCCAAAGCTTTCAATTAGTTAATTTGACAACTTAGCACTTTTTGCACAGGTAAAACTATTAGTCATGCCGAAGAAATGAACTATTAAAAGGAAAAAACTAACAGATGATCAGCTCCAAGACATCAAAGATAAAGAGAAAAAATGGATGAGAGAATATCGTGAAAAGTAGAAATTGGGAACAATTGATGAAAACAAGTCAGTTGAAGAGCAATGCCAACTGTCAAAAAGAGAAAAGAAATTGGCAGCATAAAGGGAACAAATGCAAAAGAGTCATGCTAGGGGAGATGCAGATACCATAGTTGGAGACACACCCTCTACCACAAGTGAATACGAAGGGACACAATTAAGCACAAGCGAATATGGAGGGACACCATCTACCACAAGTGCATATGGTTGGACACCATACACCACATCTAAAGTTGAGAGTACATCATCACTCTGAGTTGAGGAACAAGGTTTGCCATCAGCCCCACTTGAACCTCAAGGTATTCTTCTATTCCACCCTTGATTGAAGGTACACAATCTAGCCCACCTCAATTAAATATTAATGAAATTGCTAATGTTGAGATGTATGTACCTAAGAGAACACCACCTAGAATTTTGTGTAGAAAGCTAAAGTTTTTGATTAATATTGATGAGGATATTTTGCAGCACATGGATGGTAAGATTCTAGAACGCACTTGTAGAAGATATGCTGATAAGATTTGGAAAATGTTCTTTGAAGGGCTAAATGAGACTGCAAGATGTCAACTATTTGTTCAAATGATGTGGGGTTTAAAGTACAAAAACATCATGAAGATTCCTTGGTTGAGAACATCAAATGCATCAAGTGAATACACTATTGTGAAGAATCTAATGGATGCTTATGACAGTGTGGATAAGACCTCACGCTCAAAGGATAGTAATGTCACTTGACGTGTCATTACATTGACTTTGGTGAGCTATCAAACAAAGAGATCTTGCCTCATTAAAAAGACAAGTGAACAAATGGGAATTAGTAGAAAAACTTTATCAAAAGCCGTTCAAAGGTGGCAAAGAATTGAGGGCACCGACTCAAATGAATTATGGGCATTCTCGAGGAGACTACCACACAAAGATAAAAAAGTTGTTGAAGCATTGAGAACACTAATTCAAGATTATTGGAAGAATAATACAAGGCCATCTCTGAATCAAAGGGATGTCGTAAGAAGGAGAATCGATAGTCGAAACCGTGAGCCACATCCAAAGCATTTTTTGGATACGAATCAAACCCAATTTTTTCATAAATTTCAAAATTCTTATCCTCAAATTAGTATTTCTCAAAGATTTTTTGAAATGATTAAACCTTTTTATGTCAAGATAAATCACACACGCACTACTTTTTGATGTAAACTACATATTGAATTCTCTAACCATTATGATGTTTATTGTTGTATATGTTTACATTTGCATACTAATGATGTTTTGTAGGATTGTGACATAGAAGCCCCACCAAAATCTTCAAGAAAGTTCTTATCAAAAAAATTATGTGAAATAGAGGATGGCCAAATATTCTATAGGACAACATGCTTGGATGGTTCATGCGAGCGTTGTGGTGGCTTGCAATGAATGCTAGTATGTCAACATATGGAAAGCACATGTGAGGTGGGACAAAAAATAGTAGAGTTCGGGAAGTATAAAACAATGGCATATGCTACAAAAGATGGGTCTGAAGCAAAAAGGTGTGATTTGGTTATTCAGAAGATTCTAGTGTATCAGTTCACATCCATGTTTCATGAGAATCTAGTGTATGAGTATGCAAGGCATACCCATAGAGCCCGATGGCTGGACACACAATTCAAGCTATGCAAGGACACCTTTCCACTTGGTAGCATAGTATCAGTGGTTGAATTTGCAGAGAACTAAACTCTATAGCCACATTGTGAGGTGTAGTCACAATATTACAACTCCACACAGGTTTCAATATTTGTGCACATAGCATTCATACTTGCAGTTGAAAGTACAAAGGATGAAAGGAAGGTATTGAGGGAGTATCACTTTTATATTAGTGATGATCGCACACATTCTCCAGAGTTCATGCAAGGTTGTTTCCAGATGTTCTACAATCATTTGGCTCAAAGGGGCATATCATATGATCGACATATAATATGGCTAGATAACTGTGCAACACAGTTCAAGAATGCACGCATGTTCTACTAGTTGTGCAAGATGCATCTCACTACACGTGTTCAACATATGTGGAACTTTTGTGAGGCCAGACATGGAAAGGGGGAGCATGACAATGTAAGAGCATGCATGAGAAGAGAATTAGCATGCAAGATCAATCGTCAAGTGGTGTAATGGTTCGATGGGTCCAGGTAATGAAGGTATGTCTTCAGTTCATATATTTTTTTGGTTGATGGATGATACTAACATTGCACTATATGAGGATTGTTGTACACTAACAGGATCAAGTGAGTTGCACTCTTTCCTAAGCTCAAATGCAGGTTCATGGAGTATCAATACATGTAAGATGGTATGCTTTGTTCTTCATGTACAATGCAAGCCTGGAATGATTGTGAGTTAGGGGAGTGGGTTGAAAAATGGTTGACAAGTTATCTTAGCCCACTTCACACATATTGCCCTCCAATGGGATTGGAACTAACACAGATGGAATCATTAGTCGACTTTGACCATGTATCAGATCTAGTTCAACTAGGTAATATATCTACTTGCTTAGTATTTGAAATTCCACATTATTATCTTACTTTGTACTATATTCATAATGTTGACTAATTTCAAGAGATATGTTGCACATATAAATGTAGGGCATGTTTATGTAGTTATTGCAGATGAAGACAACAAAGAGGGTACAAACTATTACTTGTGTCATTGTGTTGAGGAAAAAAGGAAATTGGAAGCTCCAATTATAGATGGAGAAAACATTGAATACCCTACATGCTCAGTTGTTGTTACTGGAATGTGGCTGAGAAGGTACCCACATAAGGTGTTAAACATTGGTTGTTTGAGGAATTTGACATTACATCGTAAGATTCTTCATTACTCAAACCTTGTCATCGGCAACCAATGTTCATTTGAAAAATATGGGGAGTGAACCTTTAGACAAGACAATGGAAGGTCAGGTAAAGTCGACCATGAGGCAATACTTGACACAATAAAGAGTAGAGTAGACTCGGATGGTTCATTGGATTAATTTGTAAGTATATGCACAATGGTTCCTATTAATTTATACTTGTATCCACGTCAATTTGGTTGATACCAATGCTATCATCTTATTTTACTTTGTGTATGCATATGTAACGGAATGAAACAGTGATTAGTGTCCTGCATAAAATGCAGATTTATGAGCCATCTAAGAGAATCTCAAGCAGAAAAGCAATGCAACATCCTTATTTTGATGATCTTGACAAATCTCAATTATAATTTTAAGCCATTACAAAAGTGTGTGCAAAGCTTGGTGAGGCAATTTCAAGTTATTCATTTGAATTTATATCATGACCACCTCCTTGACCAGAACTATAAGAGCATTTTAAATTTCCAGTAAATTCTATTCATAAGGCATAGAAAAGAGACAGTGAATTCTTTGAAAAATGCCTCAAATAAATGTGGTCTCATGGTGATGGAATGACATGGCCCAGATTCCATGAAACAAATTGTTGTGGATTGTCATGGCATTCCATCACCATTGAGACCACATTTCTTTGAGGATTTTTTTCAAACAGTTTGCTGCCTTTTCTATGCTATTGCTTATTAGTATGATTTGATAGATTTTTTCCAATCATCCATAGCTTTTTTGGAAGAACCTATTTTAGGCTTTTATCCATAGCAACAAGGAAGCAAACTGTTTGATAGAATGCTTTGGTAAACATGTATGATAAATGTAGTAGCATAGAGAAGGCAACAAACTATTTGAAAAAAATACCTCAAAGAAATGTGGTCTCATGGTGATGGAATGCCATGAAAATGCACAACAATTTTCTTGTCATGTGATGCAGAGGGGATGGGACTTTAGTCAAAACTCAAAGTTTCAAGGATTACAATGATGCAATCTCAAACACTCTTCCAGGCACCCTGATGGAGACAAGCCTCAATAGTGCACATATAACTTAGATGCTTTCCTAATGGACCCAAACACTTCGAGTGATCTCAAGGAAATAAAAAAAATGTTTCTTGAATGGTTTCAAATTCCCATAGCCCACTTTTTCAAAGCAACCCCTCTCTAAACTTATCCCTTGACTATGAAACTTTCAACACTATTTTAAAATGTTCCCAAACCAAATATTTTCAAGGTATTAGTCTTTTTTGACACCCTCAACACCCTAAATCACAAAACCCTCAATAAATTGCTCCAAAACTAGGGCCTCTTGAAAATTAGCTTTCCCAACACTTCCAGAACCTTCTCTTGGAATTTTCACCAATAAATAAACATATCTAAACACATTAAACTTAGAAATATACCCCTTATTAAGGTAGATCTCTTGCTTCTACACTTTAGGCACCATTTTCATGGCCTTTTCCTTGCTAAAACTAGGTGTACAGCCAAGAATCACTCTTTCCTGCACAATAAATTCTTATATCTGTATAATACATGTTATATATGATCCATTTCACAAGTTTTCAGTCACACTCTCCCATGAAATGAATCATTTATTCGTGAAGACTCTCAAAACTAGTGAAAATCTCTACTTTTTGAGGACAGTCAGCAATACAACACAAGAAAATGATTCCCAACATTATTTAGGTCATTCAAAAGGTTAAATGAATGTAAATACAAGTTATTAAACCATCCAAATGAGCATGAAACCAAAATGAATCAGAGATTCATCAAAAAAACTCAAGAAAATGCAAAAAGATTGAAGTTTTTATTGATTTTTTCTAGCAGTCTGTACAACACTTGCAATATCAGCCAACCCTCTATAAAAATTCTTTCTCCAGGCTTATAGACTCATCCTAAAACTGTACCAATTGATTATAATTGATTTTATTACATTATTGTGATTAAAACTCCTAAAACTCACTTTTCTGCCCAAAGTTGGATTTCAAAAATTTGAATTTCCAACATTGCAATTTATTAACTCCTATTAGCTATAAAGCTTCCAAAACTATTACATATCATCATTCAACCTTATTTAACCTAATTAAGACATCATATACCTATTTAAACTCCTAGAACATAATTGTTCCATTTATAAGTCAATTTGGTCCTATGGTCCTTATGAGGACCCTTAGGACTTTTGATCTTCTTGTTACACTCGTCCATGCCAAATGCCATTATAGGCTTCAAAATGCTATAATTGATGCTCTAGAAAGGTTTATAGGCCTTCAAGACCCCTGCCATATCTTGACTCTCCAAATGATCCTCAAGGAGCTTGGGTGCTCCTGCACCATCATGGCATTCCAACACCATGAGACCACATTTCTTTGAGGCTTTTTTTTCAAATAGTTCATTCCATTGTCTATGTTATTGCTTACTATTATGCTATCATATATTTTTTCTAAGCATCCATAGCTTGTTCGAAAGCACCTATTTTAGGATTTTAGCCATAGCAGCAAGGAAATGAACTATTTGGCTAAATGCTTTGATAGAAATGTATGAAAAATGTGTTAGCATAGACAAGGCAGTGAACTCTTTGAAAAAATGCCTCAAAAAAATGAGGTCTCATGGTGATGGAATGGCATGACAAATGCCATGACAAGAAAATTGTTGTGGATTGCCATGGCATTCCATCACCATTGAGACCAAATTTCTTTGAGGCTTTGTTTCAAACAGTTTGCTTCCTTTTCTATGCTATTGCTTATTAGTATGCTTTGATATATTTTTTCCAAGTATCCATACCTTTTTTGGAAGCACCTATTTTAGGCTTTTAGCCATAGCAACAAGGAAGTGAGTTGTTTGATAAAATGCTTTGGTAAACATGTATGATAAATGTAGTAGCATAGAGAAGGCAACGAACTATTTGAAAAAATGCCTCAAAGAAATGTGGTCTCATGGCACTGATGGAATGCCATGACAATCCACAACAATTTGCTTGTCATGGCATTCCACCACCATGAGACCACATTTCTTTGAGGCATTTTTTTCAAACAGTTCATTCCCTTGTCTATGCTATTGCTTACTAATATGCTATGATAGATTTTTTATAAGCATCCATAGCTTGTTCGAAAGCACCTATTTTAGGTTTTTAGCCATAGCAGGAAGGCAATGGACTGTTTGATAGAATGCTTTGATAGACATGTATGAAAAATGTGTTAGCATAGACAAGCCAGTGAACTGTTTGAAAAAATTCCTCAAAGAAATGTGGTCTCATGGTGATGGAATGGCATGATGAATGCCATGACAAGCAAATTGTTGTGGATTGTTATGGAATTCTAGCACCATTGAGACCACATTTCTTTGAGGCGTTTTTTCAAACAGTTCACTATCTTATCTATGATATTGCTTACTATTATGCTTTTGATAGATTTTTTCCAAGCATCCATAGCTTGTTTGAAAGCAATTGTTTTAGGCTTTCAACCATAGCAACAAGGAAACAATTGAACTATTTGACAAAATTATTTGGTAGACATGTATGAAAAATGTGGTAGTATAGACAAGGCAGTGAGTTGTTTGAAAAAATGCCTCAAAGAAATGTGGTCTCATAGAATGCCATGAAAACCAAATGCAATTGGAAGCTGCTCCTAGTTATTAGTTATGCAATGTGAAGTAATTGCATAACTACTTAGGTTGACTTTGTAAAAACTATATTGTAATTGAAAATTTGTCATCTATCAACATCTAGTTATTAGTTATGAAATTTGAAGCAATTATTTTAGTTTGAAAGATGTGCAATGCAATGTAATCAACGCTATGGATATAAACTACAAAAATCTATTTTTTACTAAGTTACCAGTTCAGTTTTGGGTTCGGGATTGGGTTCAAGAACCCGATTCACTAGTTTGGGAATTTTTTTGGGGGGGTTGGGTTCATTTTGGGTTTGGTAATACAAAAACATATAAAAATTAGAAATATATACATATTTGCAGCAGTAATCAAGTTCATAATACACCACCATATTAATAGTCAAATAACATAGCAAAAATACACCACCACTTTCGTAGTGAAATATTAAAATATTAGTGATCTACTCGAATGTAATGATACAAAATTATAAATTAAAGTTCAAACATAAAAAATTTCAAGTGTTTACAATCAGCCATTATTGATCATTGATCAATCTTAAAAGTGTGAACATTTTTCTGTGTGGAAGGCAAACAAGAAAAAGTGTTACATAATTATTTACATTGTGAAAGAGCTAAAACCTTTTTCTTGCATTTCGTAGAAGAATCTCAGTGATTTTTTGGGTGTCCTTGCCTTGGAACAAAACTATCCTGAGCCATGAATGATTGACCAGGAACTGTGAGAAAGAAATAAGATAAATCACATGCAACTTGTTGCAATTTCTTTCCTTGGGAAAAAGGGTAAAGTTTTCTTTTTAGGGAGAATCTCCTTTAGAGTTTGAACGTGCATTGATAATTTTCAAGATAGACTTAACCAAATATGTCATCTAGGTTTGAAGATTTTAGGTAAAATGTTTGCTTCTTAAAATTTTGTTCAAAATTCAAGATGCAGGCTCTCCTCCCTTAGGGAAGAGAAGGCCTATCAAACCTAACACTCTTATTCAACACTTCTTAAGTTCTTGTTGATGCAATATTAGATACAAAGTTTCAAAATAGGCATGGTTATATAAATTCTCATCTCATGACTATCATTGCATCAAATTAAGAATTTTCAATCCTTTATGGTCTAGACAAGGGAAGTATGGAGTAGTGTTCCAATGCTAAAGTATTATTGTGAATCTCTTTGCTATAAGTGGTTCAAAAATGAGGAATCTATCTTCTACACCAAATGAGAAATATTCACAATATGTGCTAGGAAGGAATATAAGTCCATAAGATCAGTATGCAAGAACTGAGAATTGCAAAATTGGCTTACATTTGACTTCCAAACACATAAATTTTCACACTTTTCAATGTTCACATGTAAGTCAAAAAGTATATGTGCGTAAGTTGTAAAGTATACACTTGAATACACGTAACTCATATCTATTGAACCATGAATTTATAATTTGTAAATATGGACACCATCGATAAAAAAATTTATATTAATCAAATATCCATGTACACATACATCAATATATGTCGATATAAGTATAAAATATAGTTACAAAATAGCCATATAGGATTACGAGAATGCCATATAGGCATATAATGTAAAATATATCCAACACAAAATATGTACAAAATTGCCATGTAGGCATACAACAAAGGGCTATGTGCATTCAAAATTCATTTCTCTCCATGCTCTGGTTCAAATACAATTTTCTTTCCCTTTGCTGGGTGATCCGATGATGATAATTCTATCACCCATTTTTGCTGTGCTCGAGGAATGCTCCTACTGCTCCTCCTAGGGTTTAGCTCCTGGTGAAGTTTCAACTGTTACAATAAGAAGTAAAGACATTAATATATAGAAATTACATTATAAAAACTAATATATTTAACAAAATAATCACTTACGGCCATCTCACGATCACTCTCCTCAATGGAAATATTTGCACGCCGATGCTCAGGCATGAACAAGCCCTGTATAAACCATCCAAATAGGAATTAAACTACGAATCAATAATGGTTTGATTTTTAACTAGAACTAGTTCATCTATAACAATGAATGTAAATTGAAATTTAGTAATTTGCCTCATACCTCCCCTATTAGAGCCATCGAGAATTGTATAGCAGAGGAAACACCAAAATCTATTGCCCTCGTAACATTTGGGGGTGTTTCTGTCACCAACATTTGAAAATAAAACAATAAATTATTCAATCACAAAAAAGTTACAATAGTGATCCATGTGATGACTTATAACGTATGAGATCTAATGAACAAAATTTTGAGTACAAGTATTAAACAGATATATTTCTGATTATTAGTTATCGAATTTGAAGTAATGCTTTGATTTTGAATGATGTGTAATGCAACGTAACCAATAATATGAATATAAACTACACAAATCTATTAAACTTAGAATTCATTACTTAAGTTCTCTTTAAATTCTATATTACCTCTGTGAACGTTTGATCAAATCTATTGGCACTCGGAGGTGTTTCCTTGAAACCTCCAACAATACCCTGTTCAACATCTAAAATCACATATTAAAATACCATTTGTAAAACAATGCTATTAACATGTAATAAATTTATAATTGTTGACTAACTTTACATACCCCACCGATAGATGTACTGCAAAAATAAGTAGGTGGATGACTGGTGTATCCAGTCTCTACACTGTGACCTTGCAATTTTATAAAATAGTAAAACTAAATTAGTTAATCTTGCATTTCACAATTGAAATTTAATAAATTCAATTCAATGAACATGCTGAGTGTCAATGCCATATGCATCATGCAAAATGTCAACTGTCCTCTCCATCCTTGTAGATGCATACAGATCAGGCTATGTAGTAGCATACGGATCCTGCGTAGCACCCTCCTGAGTGCCGGTAGGGTCATATGAACAAGTTGCCCCGCAATATTGACACACATGTTCGAAGGCCACCACCTAAAGACTCTGTTGGATGGTGTTGTACAATAGGGCTAGTGTGATGGATGACACTCTAGGTCAAAGTTGTGATCGCATGCAATGTCTGTATGTCGGCACTCTCCTTCGCAATGGAAGGCATCACAATCTACTCATGAGGAAGCCTAGCGAGAGGTTGTCTGGATCCAGCTATGCACTGAGCCTATCCTGATCTAACCCCCCATCTCTCCCTTGGAACTCCCGCATATCAAAATAATTTGGGATTTGGTTCAATACAAACTCACTGTATAGTTTCCTAAGAAAATATTGGGGGACTTCACAATTATTGCATGGTGGGTAATCAAAGACCATATACCATCTTTCATAAAAACGGTTCTTAATCTCTTGGTGGTGGCACCAATGAATAGGAAACTTCTTTGCATTGAGGGTAAGATTTTGATTTTTTTTAGGGTTAGTGTATAGAGAGCACAAATCACCTTTAGTAATTTTTAAATCTTTTACTTATTTATATGATAATTTGTCTACATAATATGCCCTGGCTATCTACCTCCTATCTTGCCATCTAGATATTTGTTGGGTGATTGCATCTACATTTTTTAACATGTCTTTCAATGAACTTGCTAGAAGCATTCTTTCTGTGGTTGAAGCATTTGGATCACTCAACCTACTAATAATATCCTCAAGTTGTTTTCTATTGTTCTCAATTTCACTCCTCAAATTTTCTTGAGTGCCAGGAGGGAATTGAGAGAATGGTGGGGGAGGTTGATTTTGTTGTTGAGTTTGATTTTGTTGAGGATTTTGTTGTTGAGGATTATCCTCCTCTTCTTGTTGAGGATTTGTAGGACTTCCTACAAATTAAAAAAAAATAGTCAAATCTAACCTAAAACAAACAAAATCAATTTAAAACTAACAAATTCAAAACAAATAGCAAAGAATAGTTACCTCCCGCATCTCTTCATCATCATGGAACCATATTTGCAAACAAAATCCAACTATTCATGAAATTTGCAGAAATCCTTCCTCCTAGAATGTGAGCGCAAAAGTGAGGATTTTTGGCCACGAGAAGAGCTGAGAAACAGTAAAGAGAAAATGATACACATTTGACTTTTTTTTAACATCACATAACGCGCAGGTGATCCCACAATAGTGGTTTATAATTTTTGGCCAAGCTAGACAGTGATTTTTTTTTTAACAAAATCTTCACATTCGGGCACCTATAGCGATTAAAC
>VDFB02271358.1:230556426-230606310 GCA_007258455.2 Sequoia sempervirens
GCAGTTTGGAACCAAAAATTTACAGCTTATGAAGTTCAAATTTCAAAAGAGCATTTGTAATGGTATCTTCTAGAAAGTGTGCCAACTTCCCAGGGCCATAACTTTTGATCTGGGACTCCGATTCGCGAACCATTTGAACTGTTGGAAAGGTCTCGAAGTCAAAAACACACTCAAAATATGCTATGCCAATTTCAGCAAGTTTCAGGGCTGATCTAGAAGCTCTAAGTTTCTCAAATCCCACTCAGAAGATTTTTAGATGCAAATCTAGGAAACTAAAACTGCAATATCTTTCAACTCAGGAACAAAAAATAAAAACCATAAATTGAAAATTACATTATGATGAAAAGGGTATCCAAAAATGTAAAAATGTCTAAAAACTGAGAAACTTGAAATTTAACTATTTTTGGGTGATGCAAGATTGCCCTTACACCACTAGATACTCCTGCATCAGACACCCAGGGTAATTTGAGAAGTGACCCCGTCATGTCTCAGATGGTTGAGGAAAACCCAATCGGTCAACCGTTGCCTTAGATAGCCAGGATGAATCTTCCACAGGCCTCCTCTCCATTTCACGAGATATTCTTCATACTACCTATTTCTGGTACTCCTTCCCACACGACTATCCAAGATTTCTTGAATCTCCTCCTTTTCTGAAGTAGGTGCTGGAATCCCACACTGTTCCATCATTGGTACTTCCTCTGTGCCACCTTCATGATCCTCTGTCAAATCTGAAATGTTGAACACAGGGAAAATGTTGAATCCATCTGGCAACTCTACCTCATATGCATTCCCTGAATCATGCCTCTTCAAAATTTTACAGGGACTGAACTTCTTCATCTTCAATTTGTTATATATTCCGACTAGAAACCTTTATGTCCTCAAGTGGACCATAACTTCATCACCAATTTGAAACTCCTTATACCTCATCTTCTGATCTACCTTAGACTTATACTGCATATTCATCTTGTTAATATGTTCTCTTACCTTCTCATATATATCCTTTCTGTGTTCTGCAAAATCTTCGGCTTCAGCACTTATTTTCTTCTCTTGGTCCATCTTCCTCAATTCTGGAGCTATTGTAGGGCTACCTCCATACACAATCTGGAATGGTGATCTACCAGTGCTTTTGTTGACTGAATTGTTGTAAGAGAATTCTGCCTGGGGTAAGATCAAGTCCCATCCCTTGGATTTATCTCCTACCAAACATCTCAGTGGGTTACCAGACTCCTGTTAACAACCTCTATCTACCCATCTATTTGTGGATGGTGTGCAGAACTGAACTTCAACTATGTCTTTAGCTTCTTCCACAAGGTCCTCCAAAAGTACCCCACAAATTTGGTGTCACAATCTGAAACAATACTCTTTGGTAGACCATGTAGCCTCACCACCTCTTTGAAGAACAAGTCAGCAATGTGGTCTGCATCATGGGTCTTCTGACATGGAATGAAATGTGCCATCTTTGAAAACCTATCAACCACCACAAAGACTGAATCATTCCCTCGTTGTGTCCTTGGTAAACCAAGAACAAAGTCCATACTTATATCCTCCCATGGCCTCTCTGGTATAGGTAAGGGCTGATATAAGCCTGTATTCTAGCTCACTCCTTTAACCATCCGACATACTCTATAGCTTTGTACAAACTTCTTCACATCCTATGACAACTGAGGCCAATAATAATGCTCACTGATAATAGCAATGGTCTTATCCTGACTAAAATGTCCTGCCATTCCTCCACTATGCTTCTCTTTTATCAGGTTCTCCCTCATAGAACTCCTCAGGATACACAATTGACTTCCCTTAAATAACATGCCATCTTGTATTATGAAATCTAGCCACTTTTTCCTATCCACTGTAACAGGGTCCTTGCAAGCTTTCCAAGCCTCTGCAAAATCAGGATCTTCTGTATACAGTGTCTTGAGTTCATTGAACCCAACCACTTCAATCTGCATCTTTTTCATGAATGTATGCCTCCTACTTAAGGCATCTACAACCCTATTTGACTTCCCACTCCTATGTTTCAAAAAAAAGGTATAACTTTGCAAAAACTCTACCCATTTCATATGCCTCTGATTTAATTTTTCCTGACTATTTAGGTACTGCAAAGCCTGATGATCAGTATATAGAACAAATTCTTTCCACAGTAAATAATGTCTCCATTTTTTTAATGCTTGAACTATTGCATAAAATTTCTGATCATATACAAAATACTTTCTCTTAGCATCATTTAAATTTTCACTGAAATAGGCAATGGGCTTACCTTCTTGGCTCAACACTGCTCCAATGGCACAACCACTAGCATCACAATCCACCTGAAACACCTTGTTGAAATCTGGGAGATCTTGAATAGGTTGCTTTGTCACCTTCTATTTTAACAGTTCAAAACTTTGGTCTTGAAGGAAGTCTTCCATTCGTCTTCCTCTCGAATCTGGATCTGGTGATATCCACTCTTCAGATCAATCTTTGTGAAGTATTGAGCTCCACTCAAACAGTCCATTAGGTCATCCATCCTTGGCAGGGGAAATCTATACTTGATTGTTATCTTTTTTATGGCTCAAGAATCTGTACACATCCTCCACTCCCCATCCTTCTTTGGTGCTAGTACTGCAAGTACTGCACATGGACTCAAACTCTCCCGTATCAAACCCGTTCTCAACAACTTTTGAACTTGTCTGTTCAACTCCTCATTTTTTGCTGGAGTTATTCTATGAGCTGCCTTATTTGGAAAATTGGCTCTAGGAATCAAGTCAATCTGATGACTGATCTTCCTTATTGGTGGTAAACCCTCAGGTACATTATCATAAACAATATCTTGAAACTCATCCAACATCCCAAAAACTTCTTCTGGAACCTACTCACTATCCTCCTTACTCTCTCTAGGAATCAATGCATAACACACATGCTCATGCTTCATACCTTCTAAAAATTTTCTTCCATCTACATAAAAATTCTAGCACTACTGCATACCTTCTCTTTGGTCTCCTTCAAGGGTTTCAACTTGTGACGAACACCATCCTTTGTCAAGGAATAAGTGTTTGCATGGACATCATGTATAGCTTACCTATCAAACTGCCACAACCTCCCCAACAACATGTGACATGCATCCATGGGGATGATATCACAAAGTACCTCATCATGGTAGCTCCTGATCTTGAAGTTTACTAGGCACTGCTCATTGACCAAAACTTTGTGGTCTTTTTGCAACTAGGCAATCCGATACAGATGCGGGTGCCTTTCCCTCCTTAGCTTCAACTTTGTGCCCATCTCCTCTGACACCAAATTATCAGTGCTTCCACCGTCAATAATGACATCACAACATTTTCCTTCACACTTGCACCTTGTGCGAAACAGATTCTTCCTCTATTCTAGTTCCTTTTCTTCAGTCACTAGGGCTCTCCTAATCACTAGGATTTCTCCCCTTTCAGCATCATTTGAATGTTCAGATTGGGCCTCCTCATCTGCGTGCACAACCCTTCCACGACCTTTTGGCCTTTTGTCTGCCCTTCCTTGGTGTTGTGGACATTCATTGGCTCGATGACCTTCTTCACCACACTAGAAACACGTTGCTTTGAAACCACCTCTTCCAGATCCTTGTCCATATCTCCCTCATCCTCTACCTCTTTGATCACCACTGTTTTGATCATGAGGGCGGTAGAAGTTGTCATTCCTTTGGCTTCGGCTGGTACCCACATCTTCAATTTTCTTTTCATCATCATTTCGACTTCCTGAAGGTCTTCCATTGCCCCTTCTGCTTTGACCTCCTCATCCTTTTTGCTTGCCATCAAATATTTTGTTCAACTTCTCTTCCACCTTCAAAGCAAACCGATACACCTCCTCAATGGTGGTCATTCTGACTAGGCTTAACTCCTCCTAAATGCTCAGTCGTAACCCATTAAGATATCAGGCTACCTTCTCCTTATTGGCCTCTATGTGACCTATTCTGATGATTATCTTGTAAAAATCTTCATTATATTCTTTCACAGATCTACTTCCTTGCTTCAACCCTTGCAATTTCTTCAACAGATCTAACTCGTAGTCCACTGGTATGAACTGCTTCTTCAGTTTCTCTACCATGCGATCCCATCTGGTGATATTGACTTTTCCTCTTCGATTTCTTTCCAACTGGACCTCTTTCCACCAAATACTAGCATGGCCCTTTAGCTTCATTTTTGCAAACTTAACCCGATCTAGGTCCTCTATTTTCTCATACTCAAAATATTCTTCTAGCTCGTTGATCCAATTGATCAACTCTTCAGGGTTCAGACTTCTAGAATAACTAGGGACTTCTGCTCTGGGTCTTTTCTCGATCTTCAAAATGGACCTTATTAGCTACATTTGTTCTTGATCAATTGCTTCTTCTTCCTCTTCTACATCTGAACCTTCTTCCTCTCCTTCATCCTCACTTTCCTCCCTCAGGTTTAACCCTCTTCTCAACTGCTCTTGTAATGCATCAACCTATCTCTGGAGTGCTGCCAGTGCATCTCTTCTGCTAGCATCTCTGCCACCTCGACCACCTCTGGCACCACTAGACCTACTAGGCATCACTCCTGGAGGCATATTTCTTGACCTCGACCCACAACCATGGTCCTAGTGCGAACTGCCTCACGATCGGCGATCTGTCCACACACTCAAGAAAACCAGCTCTGATACCACTTGATGAGGGTGCAACTTGAGATACATAAAATGACCCACAAACAAGAGAATAATTTCATTATTCAGAAAATGGAGCTTCTTCATGCAGAGGATCTCAAATCCCCAAGTTCTACAACATATGCAAGCTACAGGAAGCTACAGAATAACCCTTTCACAATATGCGAGCTTGTCCCCAAAAAGTTACCCAAAAATTAGAAAACCCACCCATAAATAGAGCTCCTCATTAGTTTGGATCCAAAACAACATTCAAATTGAGTTTAGGGGTTTGCATCAAAAATTTACAACATGAAGTTCAAATTTCAAAAGAGCATTTGTAATGGTATCTTCTAGAAAGTGCGCCAACTTCCCGGGGCCATAACTTTTGATCCAGGACTTCGATTTGCAAACCGTTTGAACTATTGGAAAGGTCTCAAAATCAAGAATACACTAAAAATTAGTGATGATGTTTTTTTCAAGTTTTAGGGCTGATCCAGAAGCTCTAAATGTCTCAAATCCCACTCGAAAGATTTTTAGGTGCAAATATGGGAAACTAAAACTGCAATATCTTTCAACCCAGGAAGAAAAATAAAAACCATAAATTGGGAATTACATTATGACGAAAAGGGTATCCAAAAATGTAAAAACATCTAAAAAATGATAAACTTGAAATTTAACTATTTTTGGGTGATTTAAGATTGCCCTTACACCACTGGATGCTCCTGCATCAGGGATTGATGATGATAACATTGTTGAGGATATACAAAAATCCAAGGATAGTGTTAAGAAACACAAGGAATAGGATGGATATCCCAAGATGATGATGGATGGATTAGATTTGATTGATCAAGATTTTGAAGCTTGATTTGGAACAAAATTTGTTTGAATAATTTGATGTGATTTTTGATGTGCAAATTAGATGCGACTGATAGTGATTTTTTGGATTGACGTTTGATGAAAGATGAGGCTTGATAAGGAATGTATTCTTGTCAAAATATGTCATGGGCTAGTGATTTGGATTCTAGATTACAAATGCTTTGACCAATTTGATTTCACATTTTCCAATGTTTGGATTGCCACAAAATTTGGAGGATATAGATCAAAATTTATTTCTAAATCAAGATGTAAATATTTTCCCCTAGTGTGTAGCAATGTATGGAATGCCATGGATGGATGCTTAGATAGATGTATCGATGGAGGGATAAGGTGCTCAAATAGAGGATGGCTATTTGGATAAAGCTTCATGGCTCAAATAACATTGGATAGGATAGGATCAATGAAAATGACCCATGTCAAGATGTTTATTGTAAGCAAGTGTAAAGTTTGCACCAAACTTTGTCAAGATCAAGATAACTTGGACTATGGATGTAGATGGATGAAAAATGGATTGGATCAATGGTTCATGTATGAATGGATTTATTATGGATGAGATGGATGGAATGTTAGGTTTATTATTGATGGGATGAGATGTTTTCACTTGAACTAGTGCACACAAATGCTCAATTCTACACATGATGCCTATTTGATAGGTTTTCATCATGGAACTTGTCCAAAGTCCCATTATAGTGGTTTTCACTGGAGGGAAATTTTTATCTTTACTATTTTTTTCATCCTCTTTCTAACTTTTTTGGATTTTTTATATTTTTATATTTTTGTATTTTTCTGTGAAAGATTTAAATCTCATGCTAAACCACAAGGTGTTGTTGATGTAGATTCTTTTTTCATGATGTTCCATTTATATCCTATTTGAAGAAGTTTCTTTCCTAAGATACATGCACTTGAATGCAACTTTCAAGATTCTTGATTTGGTTTGTTGATATTAGAGTTGGCTTTGTCTTTGTGCGCACATCATGATAGAGTTCCTTCCAAATCCTTATGATGAAGGGTCATTGCCAATACATGGTCAATGTAAGAACTGGATATCATGTGTGGAGCCGTGGATGGAGTGTGTTTAGGAATAAAAGATGGATTGGTTGATAGTTTGGAACCTTTGACTCTCCAAACTTGGGAAGATGAAAAATGATGGGTGGATGCAGAAGTGTGCATGGAATTAGGATCAATCGCTTGATAAAATTTGTATGTTAGTTGGGAATCCTCCTTTTTCCTTTGTGGACATCTTTGATGGATACTTTTCCCTTTTTTATTTTTCCCCATAGTTTCTTTGACTAATGGAGTTTGATAAGGATAATATTTCTTTGTATTCTTTGGTATCCACTTCTATTTGATTTGTCTGATATGCTTCTTAGCTTCTTTTAATTTGATAATGTTCTTTGTGCTTTGATTCAAATCCTTCTTTTGACATTGGTCCCAATTTGTGGATGGGGTGATGGGTGGATGAAGATTGATGATGTGGCTAGTTGTAGTATTGAAACTAGTTTCATCATAAGGACTCTTCGTGCTCCCTATGTTGGCATTTGCTTGAGACATAGTTGCCCCCAATATTGTGGAAGTAGTACCTTCATGATTTGATTCTGTCTATTTTGAGAGATCTTGTTTAGAATGCATTCTCTAATAAATGACCACTGTAGATGATGTTATTTTGATTGGATGCTCTCTGACTCTGGAATATCCTATTCTATCTGACTAGTTTCCTTGAGTGGATAATGTTGTATATCTTCATACATGATGTCCTTAGTCCAAATTTGGGATATATATAATCCTAATGTTGACAAATCAGTTTGACTATAGGAATTGATAACCTGCTCTTTTTGTGTAATAATGTCAAGAATAAAGGAATCTTGTTCTGAATGAAGATCATTTATGTGACCATCCACATAAATAATCTCATGGGTATATGGAGGATTATGTGTTATATGGACATGATCATCATTTGTGACATCTTTTATAGATAAGAGAGTGTCCATTAGATCATTATAGTATCTTGGAGATACAAATTCTTGATCTTAAATGATTTTGGAATTGCTTTTGACATGCTTTGGATCAAGTTCTTGACATGGGTCAGTTTCAGCGGATGGATTACTTACAAAGGGTTCTTGGACATCATCATTAGGCATGGTTAGTGGTTCAATATCATCTTGATCTTTGAGTCAACTTGGATCAAGTTTTGAGTTATGGATTCCTTCAGTATCTATAACCATGAGGTTAAAGGGGGTCAACAAGTCTTGGAAAGGACCATTGCTAGACCTTGGTGAAAGATGTTGATCATGCTTTGGAATAAATTATTAAGATATGTTCTCTAACACATTAGGTGATGTAGAGACATTCTCAACATGATCATTGGTTGATGGATCATAGATTATGTCAATGGGATAAAATAATTCTAACACTCCTTGAAATAGATCGCTAAAAAGTGGCTCTTGATGTATGGTGAGTTGATCATCAGATGGGGTAGAAACATCTTCAATGTGTTCATTAATGGAGAGATCTTGAACATTGTTTTCAACAATTGTGGTAGAGAGATTGTCAATGTCTTCAACCATAGGGTCAAATGATGTTGACATTTCTTGAATTGGATCATTGTTGGGTATTGTTGGCTGATTTTGATCATGATTGAAAAGTGACTCTTGATGTATGTTAATTTGATCATTAGATGAGGTGGAAACATCTTCAAGGTGTTCATTTATGGATAGATCTTGATCATTTTCCCCAATAGTGATTATATTTCAATCAATAAGGTCTTGGATGAGATTTTTGAGTCAAAGACAATCTGATGTTGTCTGTCCCTTTATTTTGTGGAAGCCAAAAAGGTACTTCTCGTTATACCTTGGTGGTTTAACTAAGGGATCTTGATAATACTCATAAACAAGGAGTTTATGATATTTTCTTGCACCAACTATTGCATGATCAATTCAATGGGTCCCCCAAGTGGTGTGTATTTCTATTTGTTACCTTGTGAGATTTGACGTTGTGGTGATTGATTTTGGAGATGTGGTGATTGGGTTTTTTGTCGACGTTGTTAATATTGGTGTCCAAATTCTTGACATTGGAAATATTGTTCTTGATGGGGTTGCGGCCATAACTTACTATTTTGATGACATGGTTCAATCAATGGTAGAGTACATTGATTTTGGAGTAAAAATGTCTCTTGTTTCAAGGCTTTAGTTAGTTTTTCTAGTGAAGCAATTTGGTCTAGTAAAACTTGGTCTTGATTTTGATCTTGGCACCCTTGATATAGTTGATTTGGATTTTGTTTAAGTAGATTTGGAGTGTGTACTTGTGGTATTTGATTCTGGACAATGTTTTGATTTGGGATGATGCTCAGATTTGGCATGATAGGTTGAAATTGAACATTGTTGTGGTTGGAAATCACATTTCCTTGATTTAGGTAACTTTGGTTTTGCATGGTGTTACCTTGACTTGGATCAATACATGGAGTTTTTATCATCTTGTTTGGAATTTGAACATTGGTATGATTTGAAAACATATTTACCCCAAAGTTTACCAAGTGTGTATTTGAAACATTCATGTTTAGTAAAGTTGTACTTGGTATATTCACATTTCACATGTAGATATTTGATGGGATGATGTTGTTCATTTGAAGGCTCATGCATTGGGTGTTTGGTGGATAGATTCATAGTTTTGGACTTGGATTTAAATCTACCATCAGAAAAAGTGTTCCAATCTTTTGACTAGGAATACTCACATTTGTTGTACCATTGAGGTTTGTGGGAGATAATGATCCCATGTATGGATTGTATAAATGTAAGTTTTGATAATCAATTGGCGTTTTGAGGTTTTGAGTTTTGTTGGTTTAGACCGCTCATGATGTATGGATCAAGTTTATATTCCATGTTAATATTGTGTTGAGGTCTAGTTTGGACCATAAAATAAGGATCAATTTTCAAGAATGTGGGATGTGAACCTCTAATTCTTTGGATTGATCTAAGCTCTAGGTACAAAAAAGAAATTCTAAGATTTTAAGGATCAAAAGGATGGTGACGAGATATGAAATATGGATGATTGGTGAATGATTGGGAACTCTTAGGAAACCTTGAAGATGATACTAAACTTTAGGACTTGGATTGATGTTTGATTTGATTTTGGATTGATTTTTTTTATTTGGACAGTGAACTAATAGACTCTAAGAGGCTGTATATTGTCCTAGAGTAAATTTATTCACAAGATTCTAATTTGACAAAATGTGTAAAGAAGGATTCATTTAGACACACCTAACCAAACAATATTTTTTATTTGATTTGATTTTAGATTTTGGTTAGTGAACTCATAAACCACAAGATGTTGGACGTTATAAAGGGATAGAATTGTTCAAAAGGATCAATAATTTGACTAAATATGAGGAGAAGGATTCATCTACACACAACTAATTAAAAAAAATGATATTGATTTTGATCCTAAGAGAATTAGAAATAATTTGTTTACTAGACCAAGATATTGAAGCACACACTTTTATCTAAGAGTAGTTCAAACCAAAAGACCAATGTTTGCTTGAAAGACAATAAAAATATAAACAAGCACATGTGTGGGGTTCAATTTGAGTTAATCTTGGTTAATGACTTGCTTTTACCACAAACACACTTATTTCTTAGTTTTCAAACTGAATGTCTATGTATCAATTCAATTTTCATTCCACAAGGTCCATTATGTGAAAATCAAGGTTTCAAGAGCATAGTTTCTTAATGTTGACTTTAGTAGGAGAAAATTGAGATGAAATCCAAATGCCTAGAAACCTCTAAGGATATGAATCCCAAGGGAAAGAAAGGGCATGTGAATTCATTCAAGGATATTTGTTTCCCCTAAAGGGTTTGAAATTTGAATGATTTGTTTAATGTTTTTCTCAATGTTTTGGATCCAAGCATTGTTTTTTCAAACTGTCTCGCAAGCAATATAACATCCTAGCTCAATTGGTACATTTATCTTGGTGGGCTTGCCTCATGCCCTTCATAGTAGAAGAGATTATTTTACATGCAACCAAGGAAAAAATATAAAGGTATGTTAAGAATGAAGTCTTAACCTCTATATTTTAACCAAGATTGGACATGGCAAGTAACTTCTTGGAATCTAAGTTCCAATGCACCACTTTGATAAACTCGTTGGATGGACTAGTTGGTTACTATAAACAAGGTTCTTAATGAAAAAAACTATGAACACTGGAACCAACACTCACCCACTTGGCCACTTAAGGCGTGGGATTAGGTGCAATCTATTGTTGGCACGAATTGGTGCTAATTTCTCACAATTTCACACCCTTTCATATAGCTCATTGGTAAACATGCTTGCAAGAACCTGCTTATGAGTTTCCTGTTGCGAGGTGTGTCTCATAGTAAGCCCTCTCTTAAAGGTGACTCAAAGCAATAAAATTTATTTTTAGTGTTTCTCTTGCACCCAAGATCGCACGAAGCATAAGGGGAGAGGATACGCACTCAAAATGCACCAAAGACAAGATCACACAATTCAAGCACTTGTTTTTTAAAACTCAAAGCAATGATGAGTTCTTTTTAGTCACCAAAGGAAATGTGAAAATTTTCCTTGTTCAATTTTAGAACCCAAATTAAAGTTTAGTAAGTGTCTAACATTCAATTTTAATCCAGCTTTGAATAGAAAACAATGATCTAGTTGGCCCAAAATAGAAAACAAAAGCGGGAAATGGACACTCTAAACCATTACAACAAGCATTAAAAAATTCTCTTTCATGTCTCGAGTTCAATCTCCACTTTTTTAGCTCAATTTTATTGGTGATTTATCCATTCTAATGCAAAGTACCTAACTATAGAAAATTTGAATTTTGTATAATGGCCCTAAAAAATGGTGTTAGTTCAAGATATTGAATTCTCAGACAATAATATTTGGGCCCATGGACAATAGAATCCCAACCTTATAACCTTTAACAAAGCATTAACAAAAAAATCAAATATAATCAAACAAGTTATAAGGTTATAATGGAAAAGAAAATAATATCTATGAATTCAGGTTAAAAGGTTATAGTGCAGAAAAATTGATAATACAGAATATACTGTATTAACCTATGTTCAAAATTTCTTACCAAATATACCTGAAAACTATTAATATCAATGCTAATACCTTCCCGTTAGTCATTTAATGTATCAAGTGACAAATCAATTGTTGATGAATCTTCTTTGAATTTCATGACAAATGGACTTATCCCTTAAACCTGGCAACAACTATATCTTTTAAATTCACAACATTTAAACTCTCATAACATTCTCCTTAAGGAATACATTTCTTGTCAATTCCAGATGAAGATCACAAGTCATAATGGGATTTACTGTCGCTCAAAAAAAGATACAAATCTTCATTGAAAGTCTCAAAATATGATGAAGATCACTTATCACTTGACAGAGATTGTGCTTGCAATGCATTTTAAAGTTAAATTGGGTGTTGACATGGGCATGATGAATGTATTTGAATGGTTGTATTTACATAATAAAACCTTCAAAGAAAAGAGCATTGACACAAACAATCCGAATGGAAAACTTTATGAATTGTCAGACAAGAAAAGGGATTTGGGTGCATAAAATCAACCAAATGATTGGTGTGAAAAAGGCATAGCATATTGACGCATAATCAACCAAAATATCATTACAAAAATATCTATATCAAAATCTGCATTCAAAATATAGAAACATAGACAATAGTGTCAAATCCTTTAGTTTTTCTAGTTCCTAAATCAAGACATGATAAATGAGCGTACATGTAGAGGATTTATAATCATGAAATATGCATATTTAGTTGATCTTCAATATCATCATTGCTGACAATACTAAAGATAATAAATGTTAGTCATAACCATTTATATCACATCAGAAAAATAGAAAAATGGAAATGTACCTGCGAATAAAGAAACTTTAATGCAATTAGAAGGTGTGAAGTTGTATTCTGCAACCTTACTAGAAGGTGTATAGCTGATTTTTATAGGTGCAATGATTAAAGGGTCTACGCAAAAGAAAAGAATTTCAAGAAAATGTATTTGGCAGGTGTAAAGCTGCATTTTGTAATGATGGCAAGACCTTCGAAAGTGATATTTACTTCAACTACATGATTTATTCAACACTAGTGGTAAAAGAAATGGAGGATTAGCAGCCATTTCTTTAATATGAAAGGGTTTGCATTGCAATAGGCACCATGAGGTGAAGCAACTTCAGAATAGAGAAATAAATTCATACAAGCACACAAACCTTTTGATAGAATTCCTAAATGAGATATCTTGTAGTACATGCACAAAATGAACTTGTAGCAAGGTTATAGGACTTATCCAACCATGCAGTTAGCAGAGGTTAAGCCAAATTCCACACTTAGAACCATAGAAAATGCAATAGAGAAAGTATGTCTAGCATAAACATAAACTCATATGTCAAGTGGGAAACATAGATAATACACACCGATAGCAAGACACGAAAATTCAAATGAACATAGAGAATACATATTGATATAAAGAAATCAAAATCCAATGTTTGATCTTATGGAATAACATGATGGCTGATAGAAGAAAGTATCTATTGGAATATTAGCAAAACTTTCCAACAAATGCAATTGGTAGATGTAAAGTTGACACCCAAATTCTTTTGAGAAATTTTTGAGCTAATTCAATTGGTAGGTATAAAACAAAATTCTACAAGAAACATACGACTGTGAGAGAAAGGCACGGGTCTAGGCATGGGAAACACACATTTTTCTTTCACTGAATTCCCACCACAAAATTTCACAGATTGAAAAGATTGTTAGTTTTTTAAAAAATTCTTATGCAAAAATACAAATACCAATTCCTACCGAGTTTAGTAAAAAAAAAAAAAAGCTACTTCCTTCTGAGAAATTAATGATTCCCACCTCTAAGATAGATTTCTCTCAAAATCATTAGCTACTGAGTTACATTTTTCTGAAACTTTGAATACCTTTGTCACATAAAGGTTGGAGACAATTTCTATAGTTCAAACAAGAAAAACAAAATCAATCACACTTTTGTTATATCAATCACAAAAATTAAACTATGTATTTTTGTAGTTGATTTGGATGGCCCTCCTTCTAGCACCATTATGTGGATGCTAAATCTGAAAAAAATTAGTCTTTGACAAGCATTTTCATGGAAGCCAAGTAAAACATAACAAATCTAGTATCCCTATGAAATATTACATCATGTTAGATATGCTAAATAAGATATTAAAACAACAAGAAAAGCTGAATAAGCATATAAACAACATGAATCAAAATTTATCTCATAACGGATTGGTACTTTTGTGGAAAGAATCCCTTTCCTAATCCTTTCTAAGCTAAATGATGAAAATGTTGTGAAAATGCTATGAAGATAGTGGAAATCATGATCAAGATGAAATGCTAACTTGAATGAGTTGTGGAGGAGTAATACAATAGAGGAGGCCTCAATTTATAACCAAGAAGGATGGAAGAATGCCAAACATGGAGGATGTGGGACTAAAAATCCACCAATGAAAAGGTGCCACTTATCAATATGTGAGAGGTTGAGGAATGAGCACATTTTGGTCAATGTGCCCAAGAGGAGAAGATTTGAAATTTGAATTTCTTGACAAGATGAGTTAAATGCTTAGTTTGAATTGTGCAAGAGACATGTAAGAGAAATGTAAGAGCTCTTAAATTCTTTTTTGGAAGGAAAAATCCCTTTTGGAGGGATTTTCAAACTTGGAGGAATATTCCCCAAACATGCCAAGTTGAAAATAAATAAAGATTTTAATAAATCATTTAAATGGATTTTCATGTGCAAGTGGATAAATCTAGAGAATTTTGGAGATTAGGATTAAATTAATCAAAGTTTAATTAATTTAATGAGGGATTAGGTGATTTGACCTATTTGATTTAGATTTATGGATTAAAATAAATCAAAAGGAGATGGAAAATAATTTTAGATTTAATTAAATAAAGATTTGATTTATTTAATCAAAGAGGATGACGTTAGAATAAATCAAATAAATATTAATCTATTTAGTTTAATGGAATGACCTAAGGAAATTAATCAATTAAAATTGATTTATTTAATTGATCAGGTGAATATGATTTAATTAAATATGAGGAATGCATGATGTCAATTTTGTATGTCTATAGATACGATTGTTGGATCGTTGGGGTTTCTGTAGAATACACTTGAAGGTCTTTGGGTATGAAGTATCCCATTGATTTGCATAACTAAGGTAGTGAAACTATCTACTGAAAGGTTCTAGCTGATTGGAGGAATTACTTCAGACTTCTCATTGCATCAAAATTTGTGGCCAAAGGCCAATTTTGGAGTAGGTTCAATTTGGAAGTTGAAGGAGATCTTTTTACAGCTTGAGATCACTTCACATCTTTAGTTATAAGGTCGATTTGCATAAAATAATATTCTGAAATAAATTTCTAGTGAGCATACCAGATTATTGGAAGTGAAAAATTTTGTTCATGGAGAGCTTGGTTGGTGTTGATTTCCTTCTTGGACCTAGGTGCACCATTCCTTGATGTTCATCAATGATATTTGGAGCTTGTGAGGGACGAAAGGAGCCGCTGATAATTTATTTCAAGCAATATTTTCCAAAATAGGGGCGACACATATAGGAGGTTGATTTCATCATATTGGACTATCTTCTTCATCAACAAGAATTTCTATTAAGTCTTCAGTTCATCTATGATTTTTTTATTAGGTTCCTCTTTTCAATTTCCACACAAATATTGCATTCTAGAATTGATATCATGGTTTCCATTTGTACACAGAAATTGTAGAAATTGCATAAGTTGTAATGCCAAGAGTCTTGGCCCTTTAATATCAACATTGTATTAGATACTATATTGGAAATAAGGAGTTATAAATCACTAGTCAGATATTGTTGTAATTGAGCATATTTATACCATTCATGATCAACTTAATAGTATGCATTCCAAGTGTTTGTTAAAATGCTACTTGGCTGTAGGTGTACAATTTTTATGTAGATGTTCATGTATTGCATTCAAAAATACAAAAAAAATTGCATTTTCATCATAGATCATTTCCTAGATAAATTAGTGTTGATTTTCAAAGCATTTGCATTCTTTCAAGACCAATTGAAGACAAGTAAGCAAACTAAAAACTCAGAAACAACTAGTTAAGAGGTTGCAAGTGAATTGTTTGACAAAATTCCTTGAGGAAAACTTGGGCCAGATTTGAAGGGAAATTCTATAGTGGTTCAAGAAGTGTGAACATTGATATTTTGATCTATACATCTCCTTTATGTGAAAAATCCTAAAGTGTTATAAGGTCATTGTAACCAAGAATTTTTTTTTGGATTTTGGTAACCTTTAAGATATTCCTTGAGAGCTAAAATTTAGATAAAAATTTGTAACGGATATTATAGTGGTATTAGAGTGGTTTCCTGCCATCCTATGAATTCAGTTGTCAGATGTGTGATAGAGAAAATAAACCATACAACAGAAGTCAAGCAAAAAATAAGTAGTTTTAGTTTCCACCTACACTAGAGGTAGATACTTTTTCTGAAGCTTTGAGATAGTCAGGTGAAGTAGTTGAAGGTGTTGTTGAAATAGTTGAAAACATGTTAGACAGTATTATGCAAACCATGGATGAAATGGAAGCTAGAATATAAAATAAATTTTATGGGATGATTGATATGATGGCACGCTTGCTAGAAAGAATGAATTAGCAAGCAGCTCATAATCAAAATCAACCCCAAAATAAAAACAACCATAAAAGAGAAAATAGTGGTGTTAATGGCAACAATACAGAGGTTAATGGAAGACTAAAAAAAAAAACCAATAGAGGATTAGCCTCTAGACCTCTTTTCCCCACTTTCACTTTTAAGGAGGAACAACCTTAGGTAGATGCTACAGTATCATTTGGGAATGATGCAAGGAAAGCTTATATGGAGTATAACTCTTTACCTCATGATCTTAGAGAAAAATGGACCTTTGATCATTTCATGAATCAAAGGATTAAAAGAAATGGTAGAAGGAATGATCATCATCCTCCAGTTGTTCCAATAACTGACTATCAACAAGCTCTTGGGAAGGTAACTTTGGCCCATTTTGATGGAAGTAATAAGTGCATGGCTAAGTCTTGGGTGCAAAATTTAGACAACTATCTTTCATTGAGACAAATGCCTGAAGAGGATGCTATCAAATTTGCTACACTGCACTTGGAGGGAGTTGCTAACAAATGGTGGTGTTATGGTTTGATCACTCTTGGCCATAACCTTATTCATACATATGAGGAATTCACCAATAGGTTGATAGAAAGATTTGATTCTAAGGATCGTGAGGTGAGATTTTGAGAATTGGCACAATTAAAGAAATATGGAAATTTAGAAGCATATGATGCCAAATTTTAGAGATTATTTGTAATGGTGCCTAACATTATTGAAAGGAGATTGGTAGTCTTGTTCATTGAGGGATTATTAGAAAATTTGAGAGGGTGGATTAAAGCATTTGACCAACCTACCTTACAAGAAGTAATGATAAAAGAAAGGATTATAGAACTTGCAGTAGTACAAAGCATGTTTTTTTCAAAGGGATCTTATTCATACAAAGACAACAAAACATTCTCCAAAAAGAAGGAAAAATCAGTTGAAAAAGGGAAATCAACATAACACATGGATATGGAAACACTTAATGATTTGTGAAAGAATAAGTTGTGCTTATATTTGAAAGGGCCTTATGATGCAAACCATGATTGCCCTATGAGACCTAAGGGCAAGGAAAATAGGATAATGTGGGATTTATATGAGGATTTTGAGTCTGAAAAATTAGACCAGCCAAGTGAACATGAGGAATTTGAGGATGAACATGAGATAGAGAAGGAAAAGGAAGAAAGTGAAGTAGAAGTGAAGCTTGAAGAAGCTCATATCACTTTCATTCAGCATGAAGTATCATTTAGGATGTGTGGTGTCTTAGTTGAACATAGAATCATCACTTTTCTTGATACGGGTGTCACACATAATTTCATTGATGCTAGGTTGGTTGAAAGATGTGGGATTCACACTGACGAGTTTGAATGCATAAGGGTTAAGGTTGTTGATAGATATACTCTTAGGTGTGAAAGGATGATTCCAAATCTTCCCATGCATTGGAACAATTTCAAATTCAAGGCATATTTTTATGCGGTCAACATTCGAGACACTGATATGGTGTTAGGGATGAAGTAGCTTCACAATATAAGTGAATTTACCCTTAACCTTAAGGAGATGGAAATGAATTTTAAGCTAGATGGGAAAAATCATGTGGTTAAGGCTATCATAGATACCAGTCGCATGATGATATCTATCAAGAGGATGGAAAGAATTATGTGGCATGAGATGGTTGAATGGGTATCAAGATGTGTTTTTATGCCAACACAAGGGAAGCAACAAAAACTAGTCTACCATCCAAATATTTAGGAGTTAAGGATTAAGCACGAGAAGGTTTTTAGTGACATTCCACCAGGTAGATCTCCATATAGATGGATTAAGCATATAAGTGAGTTGGAGGAGGGTACCAAGCCCCCAATTTTCACACCCCACAAGCACCCTAAATGGCTCAAGGATGAAATGGAAAAAAAACATTCAGGAGTTTCTCACTATGGATCACATAAGAAAAAGTAAATTACCATTTTCTTCATCCATTATCTTGGTTAAGAAAAATAATGGTACTTTGCAAATATGCATTGATTACAGGTTGTTGAACAAAAGGATAATAAAAAAGAGATGTCCTATCCCTAGGATTGATGAACTGATAGATAAGTTACATGGTTCTTGTTATTTTTCAAGAATAGACTTTAGATCAGGGTATCATCAGATTCATGTTAGGGAGAAAGATATTGAGAAGAAAAATTTTCATTATCATTGTAGGCACTTTGATTTTATGGTTATGCCATTTGGGCTAACCAATGCACCTGCTACTTTTCAATCCATAATGAACAAGTTTTTCCAATCACAGTTGAGACATTTTGTGTTAGTCTTCTTTGATGACATATTAGTGTACAATAAAACATGGGAGGATCATATTGCTCATTTAAATATAGTTTTTAGCATTTTTGAGAAGGAGTCCTTGTATTCCATGGAATCCAAGTGCAATTTGGGCATGACCGAGTTGTTCTATTTCAGCCACATCATTAGTGTAGAAGGAGTGTGTATGGATCCTGACAAGGTCTAGGCTATTATTAAGTGGCCAATTCTTGAGAACCTTACACAATTGAGGGGATTTTGGGCTTGTGTGGGTTCTACCATAGATTGTTCAATAGTTATTCACAACATGAAATACCGCTTACTAATTTGTCTAAGAAAGGGGCTTTTGTTTGTACAACAGAGGTGAAAGATTGTTTTGAGAAGTTCAAATGGCTAATGACTACTTGCCCAATTCTTGCAATGCCAGATTTCACTAAACCTTTTGAGTTATAGTGTGATGCTTCAGGTGAGGGGATTGGTGCATTTATTATGCAAGACAAGCATTTGATTTCATTTGAGAGCTAGAAGTTAAGAGGACCAAAGAGGAGCTACAACATATATGAGAAGGAGATGTTGGCCATTGTGCATGCATTGGCCAAGTTCAGGAAATACCTTGTGGGTAGAATTTTGTAGTTAAGACAAATCATAATAGCTTCAGAAATTTTCTTAGCCAACAGGATCATAATGACTTTCAGTAGAAGTGGGTAAGCAAGCTACAATAATATATGACTTTTACATTGCCTTTATCAATGGAACTCAAAATGTCGTAGTTGATTCTTTATCTTGCCATCCACATTTGAGCTCCATGGTAGAAATTTCAAATGATTGGAGGAATTTTATTTTGGTAGAGTATGCCAAGGACACATGGGCTTTAGGTATTGTCGAGGGGTCAGTTTAGGAAAAAAGGTATTCAGTTGTTAATGATCTTATCATTTACAAAGGGATGATCTTTTGACCCCAAGATCAGAGGTGAGGAACTTGGTTTTGAGAACCTTTCATCACACACCTATGGTTGGAAATTCCAATTACTTCAAAAATTACAGGAAGATATGAGAGAGGTTTATTTGGAAAGGACTCAAATCAAATGTTCTTTGTTATGTCTAAGAGTGCCCTATTTTCCAAAAGAATAAACAGGAGCACACATACCTTGCAGGCTTACTTCAGCCACAACTTGTTCCTAATAGGAAGTGGGAGTTCTTATCAATTGACTTCATTATAGGCATATCAAAGGTCTAGGGTCGAGATTGAATTGATGTGGTTGTTGATCATTTAATCAAGTATGCTCATTTCATTCTGATCACAACTACATATTCAACTACATAGATAGCATAACTATTCTTCCATCAGATATTTAGGCTGCATGGGTTACCTCAAAGCATTTTAAGTGACAGATATTTGGTTCATGAGTCACTTTTGGCAAGATATTTTCAAGCTATGTGGAACTAAACTTACTCTGAGTATTAGTTACCACCCACAAACAGATGGTCAGATAGAGATTGTGAAATAATGGGTGGAGGGATATCTCAAGAACCACATTGCAGGGTAACAAAGGGGTTGGGTTAAGTGGATGTACCTTTGTGAGTATTGCTACAATACCATTAACCATCTGTCAATTCAAATGACACCATTTATGGCCTTGTATGGTTATGAGGTGCCCTGCTTTCTTGATTTGTTGTTGAGTGATAGTAGAGTGCCTAGTGTTGGGGATCTATTGTAGGAGAACCAAGATATTATAAGAACTCTTCATAAAAATATTTATAGGGCACAAAATCAATAGAATTAGTATGCAAATTAAAAAAAATTTAAGCATTCATTCGAGGTAGGGGATATGGTGTACTTGATGTTGTAGCCCTATCGATAGTCCACTCTTAAGAAGAGTGGTGTAGAGAAGTTCAAAACTTGCTACTATGGGCCTTTCAGAATTTTTAGGTTAGTTGGAGAGGAAACTTATGAGTTGGAGTTGTTGGTAGACAGCAGGGCACATAATGTCTTACACAAGTCATGCCTAAAGAAGGCGTTAGGACATCATGTTGTTCCTTCCACAGTCTTACTACCCTTGGATGATGAGGGGAAGTTGATTCTAGTGCCCAAGGCTATCTTCGATGTTAGGGAGAAACAATTATGGAAATGGATTATCAAAGAGTATTTGATTAAATGGAGAAACTTTTCGGTTGAAGATGCTACTTGGGAAAGTGAAGAAATTCTTCAGCATCCAGAGTTGAGATTGCTTGAGACAAGAAATTTTAGGAGGGATAGACTGTAATGTCCCTTTTTCGTAGCCATCTAAGTGTGATTTCATATCCTTTATTCTCTGAAGGCTAAGTGGAGAAATACAGAGAAATTAATTAAGTTAATTATTTATTAAGTCATCAAATAAATTAACAATTAAAATGTGACTTTATATTTAATTAATTTAATTAAAGTGAGTAAATAAAATATTATATCATAATGTCACTAAAATAAAATAAAAAGGGAAATATATCTTTTATCCCACATTGGCAAGGAAAGTGTTTGAGCTCTCAGAAGAAAAGTATATAAGGCTCTTAAGGGGTTCATTTGAAGGCATCCAAGAAATTTGACATTTGACTTTAATATGATTGTTGGAGCCTTGGGGTTTTTTCAAAATAAAATTGAAGGTCTTTGGGTATGAAGTATCCCATTGATTTGAATAATTGAGGTAATGAAACTATCTACTGAAGGGTTGCAACTAATTGGAGGAGTTACTTCATACTTCTCATTGCATCAAAATTTGTGGCTAAAGGCCAATTTTGGAGTAGGTTCAATTTTCAAGTTGAAGGAGATCATTTTGTAGCTTGAGATCACTTCACATCTTTAGCTATAAGCTTGATTTGCATAAAATAATATTCTGATATAAATTTCTAGTTAACATACTAGCTTATTGGAAAGGGATGATTTTGTTCATGGAGGGCTTGGTTGGCATCAATTTCCTTCTTGGATCTAGGTGCACCATTACTTGATGTTCATCAATGATATTTAGAGCTTGTGAGGGACAAAAGGAGCTACTAATAATTTATTTCGAGCAATTTGGTCTAGAACAGGGGTGACATATATAGGAGGTCAATTTCATCATTTTGGAGTGTCTTCTTCATCAACAAGAATTGCTATTAAGTCTCTAGCTCATCTACTATTTTTGTATCAGGTTTCTCTTGTCATTTTCTACATAAATATTGCATTCAACAATTAATATCACGGTTGCCATTTGTACTAAAAAATTGTAGAAATCACATAAGTTGTAATGCCAAGAGTCTTGGCCCTATAATATCAGAATTGTATTAGATACTATATTACAATTAAGGAGTTATAAGTTGCTGGTAAGATATTGTTGTAATTGAGCATATTTATACCATTCATGATCAAATTAATAGTATGCATGCCAAGTGTTTGTTAAAATACTATTTGGTTGTAGGTGCATGATTTTGATGTAGATGTTCATGTATTGCATTCAAAAAGACAAAAAGAATTGCATTGTCATCTATATCATTTCCTAGCTATTGCAATGTTGATTTACAAATAATTTACATTTATTCAAGACAAATTGAAGACAAGCAAGTAAACTGAAAAATCAGAAACAACTAGTTAATAGATTGCTACTGAAGTGTTTGAAAAAATTCATTAAGGAAAACTTAGGCTAGATTTGAAGGGAATTTCTACAGTGGTTTAAGAAGTGTGAACATTGAAATTTTGGTCTATCCCTCTCCTTTAGGTGAAAAAATCTAAAGTGTTAGAAGGCCATTGTAATCAAGATCTTTGTTTTTAATTTTGGTAACCCTTAAGATATTCCTTGAGAGCTAAATGTAAGATTAGAAGTTGCAAGGGATATTATAGGGAAATATTCTCCTTTTCATGAGAAATAATAGAAATGGTTACAATGCTAGAGTTTTAATCCATTTAAAGTCTAACCTATCCAAAATGTCTGAAAAGTAAAAGAAACCCACAATAAATGCGGAGACTAGATTGATTTCTACCCAAAAGAATGATTAATTTTAAAGTTGATAGATAATAGACTCATGTAAACTAAACATTACACCTGAAAAAATCTCCTCTTCCAACATACTAATTTTTCCTAAATTTAGTTATTTGAATTATTGAAGAAAATATTATAATCACATTAAAAAAAAAGAAGATAATTATAATCATGTTGAAAAATTATATAACTCTTGTCTCTCCAAAAAAAATTTTAAAATTAGATTTAAATACCCCAATATATACACATAAATTATATGCTCAAATCCCTAACAAAAAAAAAAAATTATCTTAGCTTCTATGAATTCTAGTGAATTTAATAATTAAGATATTAAAAATTACTATATCACTAAAGTATTCTATGAATATTGATTCAAATTATCCCACATTGTAAAAATAAAAGATTCAAGAAGAGTAACATACATTCTTATGTATATCATTTTATTAGAATTTGAAAATAAATATAATATACATCATTTGGGTGTAACGAGTACTTAGAGGAGAAAAGTATATATAGTGACAGCTAAAAGGAGATGAATCATACACCATTGGGATGAAAATATTTATTTAATAAATCACAAGTACTTATAAGAGAAAATTTGCATATACAAATTGATTGAGATTGTAGTCCAAGGTAAAGAGGACCAAATTTACCAATTAAGGCCTTATATGGCCTCAAATAATCTCCAATTAAATGGTGTTAGTGGATTGATGTATACTATTAGGAAAGTGGGTCCGAGAGAAGAAATAGTGAGCCCACTATTCACTACAAGAGACAAGGTAGTGTAATTCTTCTTGAATGTTTTTCATGTTTCTATCTTGATGATTTTTTAGTATATGTAGTAACTCTAAAATTAATAATTAGGTTTCAATTACTATGATGAATAAATTTGAGATGAGAAATTTGGGACTTATGAAATATTTTGTAGGAATGGAAGTCCATAAATGTGAGGATGAAATATTAATTTCTCAAATGAAGTATTCCAAGGATATGTTGAAGAAATTTAATATGTTTGAACGTAAATCTATCCCCACTCTAATTTCTTATTGAGTAGTTCTATAGAGAATATATAGGAAAAAAAGGTTAACCTGACAACTTATAAAAATATTGTAGGAATATTGATGTTTTTTATTCATCTAATATTAAATATTTCATATGCAATCTCTTTGTTTTAAGGTATATGAGTGATCTATATAAAATCTATTTAATGAAAACCAAGAGGATATATATATATGTGAAAGAAACCATTATTTTTGTATTCATTATCATTCGTATAATTAATTTAAGCTTGCTATTTTTAGTGATTTTGATTAGGGTGATAAATTGGATAATCAAACAATAAAATCCATAAAAAAAATTCCACACGACTAATTATTTGGAGCTGGAAGAAGCAATGATTATTTTCCCTATCATTTGATGTAGCCAATTCACAACATAATACTTAATATTAATCTTGGAAACAAAAAAACCTAGAAACACACATAATTGAATTAATTTTCTTTCATTATTCTCCTTCCATTCTTCTATACAACTAAAAATAAACCCCTTATAACAAAATTCCAAAAATTACCTTTTTTGGTAGATTTTTACCAAATTCTTGAATTTACCATTTTTGGTAATTTTGAATGCATTTTCGGATTGCAAAAAAAAATGCTAATTATTTAAAGCTAACACTTGAGTGAAACTATTTTTCAACTAAAAAATCTAAGAAAAATAAGGAATTAAAAATTATCTAAAACTTACAAATGTGGATAATCCAAAAAAAAAACATTACAAGTATAATTCAAGGCTTCATATGAAGAAATTTGGCTCGAGAAAAGTGTCAATATGTGATCCAATCAAATACATTCTTTCTAAGATGCTTCCCCATGTAAAATCTCAGCCCAAACAAACTCTAGAGTCAAAATTTATGACCTCTGGAAGTCCCTGCATCATCATCTTTATAAGTATAATATATAGTAGTTAGCTTAATTACAACACAAACATTATGACCTGATTTTTTTGGGGAGAAATTGGTTAGAAAAAAAAACCGAGAACCATATTTTGTGATGATATGAAGCACAATCGAGTTGGATTTTACATCCCAAATATTCTACCTTCCTAAATATAATAAGATTAAGCATTTATGGTTTGTTTAATCTTAATACCTTCATTTGTCAATTATAGTTATTTCGTTAGGCCAATTTGAGTAAGACAAAGGAGTGTTTCCCTACATAATTATTTCTATAAATAAGGAAGAGGAAGGACCTCCTAAATTATTATAAGTTATAAAATTGAATTTATGTTATTATATTTTTATTTATACATATCACACCTTCAAATTGGACTAATATTCTATTATTCATTGCCTTTATTCTAAGGAAATATCCTAATAGGTGATATTAGAGAAAAAAATTGGGATAATTATTTTATTCTTTTTGTATCTTAGAATTTGTTGTTCACCTTTTAAGCTATATATCGAAATATAGACAAGGAAGCTACAAGTTAAATTTAGGTTTTATATGATTTTTTTTTTTTCAAAGTTATTGTGATTTTGCTATTTTTTCATAAATATTCTTTACATGACAATTTTTTTACAATTTTTCATATTTGTTTACATTTTTGAAAATTTTAAAACTAATATTTTGTTAGGGTATATTATTTATAAATTTTAATTGAAATAAAAATGCAATTTTTAATTTAGTGGTTAGTTAGATTCAATTATATCTCATGTTTTAAAATTTTATGGTTACAAATAGAATTGGATACTCTCCTCCCTTAATAAAAACATCTATAGCTAGGAAAATAAATATATTAGGAGCTATTTCATTTTTTGAAGTAGAGAAATTTTCTACAATAATTGAATCCAATGAATCTCTATATTGTCCACCACATAAAGTTGAGGGAAAATTTTCTCAAGAATGTTAAAGATAAGTGAATTTTATCAACAATAATATATTTGTCTCATTCTAAAATTATTTAAATGATGGTTTGGATATAATCTCCTTTCCAAGGTCCAAAATTGAATCTACTCGAAATAGAAATCCATAATTTTAATGAAATGGATATAACTTCAAGGATATAAAGTCCCATAGAATAAGATTTGAAGCTTCATTACATACTAGAAAAGGTAGTACTTGACATAGCCTCACTATGTTTAGAACAAGATTTGAAGCTTTATTACATACTAGAAAAGGTAGTACTTGACATAGCCTCACTATGTTTAGAAAAAGATTTGAAGCTTCATTACATACTAGAAAAGGTAGTACTTGACACAGACTCACTATGTTTAGAATGAAAACTTTATTAGTCATAATAGTGGATGATGAGTGACAAACATGGGTATGTACTTAGTTAGAAATAATTTACTAATGACTTGGCAGCCCATTTTAAGCAACTGTAGAAGGGAATATATTTCCCAATTAATAAATTTGAAAATAAAGGATCCATGGCTGAATATAATGTTAATTTATGAGATTGTCAACTTAGACTGATGATATGACATGTTATCAAAGGTTGTATTTATATGTCTATGGATTTAGTGATCAAATTAAAAATAATTTTGATTTTCTCTAGAACCTTGTATTGTTAGGAAAGCTATGTAACAAACATTACATATTGAGTAAGAAAGTTTTGCCACCAAAATATTCATGTATGTTTAAACTTGAAATGGAAAAATAGAAATGTGACTAATCATATTCACAAAAATGTGATCAACTTATTTAAACTAAGTAAAATTACTAAGGTATCTTCTTAATGAGAGATAGAGGAAAAATAAAAATTTATAATTTAAAATCATGTTATAAAATTATCTAGTGGTCACAATTGTACCAATAGTGATAAAATACTAATGATCATTGCAAATGACATTATTGAAGAGGGAATAGTTATGAAAAAAATATCTAGAACTTGTACATGCAAGTTTTGAAGAGGAAATCCTTACTATCTCCTTAAATTCATTAAATTAAATAATAATACTATAAAATATCAAAATGGTTGGTTATATCAAGAAGAAATTGTTATATTAAATATAAAATTATGAGAATGAAATAAACCCAAAGTTAAATTATTAGCATTCCTGGGAGGATAATTAGATAGTAAATGGTTTTTTGTCATAATGATACAACTAAATTTCTTAGAAGAACAATATGGTAAAAATAAATATGATCCAAGAAAACTCCAAGAGATCATTCAACACTAGACTAAGATTTCAAGAACCAAAGAACTGACCTCTATTTAAATTCCATGACCATGCCATCAAATTGATACTAGGAAATATTCCTTCTAAAATTATATGTTATCTCTATCCGTATAGGAAAAAGTTTGAAATTAAAAAAAGTCAAGAAAACGTAGATTTGGACATTGTTGATACTAGAAAAATCAACTATCCATCTCTAGCGGTTATTATAAAAATAATCCTTATTAATAGAGAATGTACATAGGATATAGGGATCTCAATAAGTTCACTCTTAGAGATAAATTTCCTCTATTTTCATTGATGAATTATTGGATGAATTGAATGGTGTATTTTTTTTATTAAACTAGAGTTGTGTTCAAGGTATCACAATATTTGACTTAATTAGGAGAACATAAATATGAATATATTGAGGATACATAAGGTTCTTATATAAATTATTAACTAGGATATTTGGTCTCACTAATGTACCATCTAATTTTTTAACCCTTATAATTTTGTCTCTCATTCATGTCTTTGAAAATTTAAGTTGGCATTCTATAATAATATCTTTATCTATAGTAAAATATGGGAATAATGTTTTAAGCATTTAGAGAAGCTGTTGTAAGTATTAGAACTTACTCAAATCTATGCCAAAAATATAATTATTCCTTTCAGGTGAAAATTTAAATACCTAAGAAATATGGTGCCACACATAAGTGTTATGGTAGAAACTTAGAAGATTATAGTAGTCAAAGATTGGAAAAAAAACTAAACATATTAAATTCTTAAGATGGTTCTTAGGTTTAACAAGATGCCAATTAATATTTTTTTCAGAATAATTCTTGCATAGTGATGCCCTTAACAATATTGTTAAATAAGGATTCTTTCTAATGGTCAACGCCAACTAATCAAGTATTTCAACAATTAAAATAATATATTAATTATAATTGTGATAGGAACTTAAGAAATTTATGGTAGAATGTGATTCTTTTAGAAATTATCTCAAATACATGATTGACCAATAAAATGATATTTTGAGTTCTTAATTATGTATCATTATATCTAGAATATTTAGAAATATCTTTATTGGTTAAATGCTTGATATGTCAAAAAAAAATAAAAAAAATGTTAAAGAACCCATAAATTTAATACCCTTAAATCATTTCAAAAAATGCTGGAAGGAAATAAGTATAATGGTCTTTATTACCATGTTACCAAAGTTAGCTAATCTAGATGTGATAAATTACCATGTTACCAAAGTTAGCTAATCTAGATGTGATAAATTGCTGTTATTGAAAGACATACTAAGTATGCATATTTATATAGACTCCCCTATCCATTTAAAGCTAGTGACACAACATAAGTATTCATGAAAAATATATAAATCTCAATGACATTAAAATCATTTTAGTGATAGTGGCTTTATCTTGACTAGAATACTCTTTAATAACTTATTTGTTGCATAGGGAACAAAATGAGAAAATATTTCATCTTATAATTTAAAATAAAATTATAAAATAAAAATTTGAGAATAATTTCTTATAATTATATCTATGTTTCTCTCATATAACAAACACACAAAATGGTATAAATGACTTTCACTTGTATAATGGTAGTATAAGATGTTATTTAATAAAACAACAAATATGAATATATGTGAGATTCTTTAAGGTAATCCCCATAATATTTTACACATTATTTTTAGGGTCATCCCAAAGATTATGAACTTATATTTAATATGAATAATAAATTCTTCAAGTCATGAAAGAATTTGGTTTTGGCTCAAACTAGGATGAAACAAGTAGATTGAAACCACATTGAAATAAATTTTGAGGTTAGAGATTGAATATTACATTTATTGAAACCTTACATGTAAATTTCAATTGAGAAACATAATTACATCAAGCTAGCATTTAAAATTTTATGTGTCATTCAATTTTATTCATCGAATCATCCATGTGGGTTACAAGTTTGAACTTTGAGGATCTTAGAAAATCATCTTATATTTTTCATCTTCTTCCTAAATAAAGTAATAAGTAACAAGACTTAAATCTAGTCATAATGGGCTAAGTTAAATGATGAAGGTAAGGATTGATGATTTTCAATTGAAGGATTTTTAGATATGTTGTTCTTTGCTAGGTTTTTTGTTTTTCTATATAGTCTTTGTTGTCACTTATGTCAATCAATTCCCTTGATGTAAGAACTAAGAAATAATTTTATATTCCACATTTACTATAGTCATTTATTTTACTTTATATAGACTCAAATGAATTTAACCCAACAATTCATGTTAGTGTTTATGGTTTTGTCTTTGCAAAATGAATCCATTGAACAAGAATCTCTGAAATTTTACCCAAAGGTATTTCAAGAGGTATACATTCTAAATTTCCAATAGATGTGATTTCACCTATCATTTAATTTTATAATGCTTATAGAAGGTTAGATAATTTTACTTTCATGGGACATTTTATGTTGAGAACCCCCTTGAAATCATCCTTTACAAATAGGTCACCAAGAACTAGGCCTTGCATGGGGTTCAACTTGATACTATGTAGAACATAACTAAAGGGTTCTTTTTTTTAATTTTTTATTAAATATAACCATGTTAAGGATATACTTAAGCATGAGAATTGTTGTGTTTGATCATCCTTGTTTGTATTTCAAACCTAGACTGAAGACTTTAGAGTCTGAAGCACGATTTCCTAGGATGACTTGAGTTTCCCATTCTACCCCTTCCATGCTAATTATTTTTTCATTCCATTGCCTCGTCTTTGGGAAAATTTATTTTTGTGGATATTGATAGGATTTACTAGGCTCACCTATATAAACATGTATGTGTTGAGATTGAATTTTCTGAGAATTTGAAATAATTTTTTGACATTCAAATTAATAACCTTCATTAGACCTAAAAAGTTCTTTACCTTAATTTACCTAATATCTCTTTTGGATTTTAATTCATGAAGAATAAAATTTTAAAGGAATTCCCTTTAGCGAGTGTTTGGATCATATAAAATCCCTAGTTAAGTGAGGTTCCCTAGTTTGTAGAGGCTTTTTTCTTGAAATGTGAGGAAAAAAAGGACTATGGTTATCACATAACAGAGGAAAAAATACCAAAATTGGTAAGTTGTAAGAAAAAATATCCCACTTCAGATTCTTTCACTACCAAGCTATAGCCAAAAACTACTTCAAACCCTTGTAAAAAGAGGAAGGAGGTTGTGTCAACCTTAGGTGAACCATCCTCCAAATAGAAGTTTTCTTGAATGATGTAGTATGTATCAATGTTATCTTCACAATCAAACATTTATTCCTATTGTGCTGTAGAAAAATGGCCCCTTGTCATTTTCATGCCCTTTTAGGTCTTGTTTCATGTTGTTTGGTCTATTTTTCTCTAATTTAATGATATAATGTGGCTTGAACATCCATATTTAGATACTAAAATTCAAATAATGACATCTTGTGAAGGTGTTGTGAAGTGTTGTAAAGCATTTCTACACTCTTCTGGAATCTAATCATTATAATCCACCTAAAAATAACCTTTTCATCACTAATCAAGTCCAATTTTGAAGTGTTATAAAGTCTTGCAACAAGATTTCATGCTTTTCTAAGTATAAATTCACTATTTACACCTTTCTTATGCTTTATTTGAACCCTTTATGCCCTTATAAGCTTTAATTAAGTGCATTTTTGAATGTAAACCTGAAAAACAACATTAAATATGACTTAATTCTTGACACTCATTTTTAGGTCCTAGGTGGGACCGATTTTCCATGGGTGGCGAATGAGTCCTCCTTGGCTCCAAATTCAAAATATTTCAAATTTCCTTTTGGGTTTATATTCAAAATCACTTGATGTTAGCCTGTGATGAGGTATTAATGAGTTACTAAGGCACAAGATTGTATAAGTAAGTGATTTTCACCTCATTTTACATCATCCAACATTCACACACCATATTCAAGCTATATTTTCATTCATTCAAGCATTCAAGCACCTTACAACATCAAATCAAGCATTAATCAAGCATTTTGGAGCGTCCATTGATACATCTTCATATTTTCATCAACAAGAGTTTGGTAAGTTTATAGAATTTTCATGTTATTTGTTTATCATTCTCTTTCATTCCATTATTTCATTAAGGGTTTCATTACCAAAGTCAGGTTTGACCAAGGCAAACCCTTATTTGTTAACCCTCAACCATTTTTCCCCTCTTCCATGTGTGTTTGCAAACCTTTGTATGCATATTCAACAAGAATTTAGGTGTTGAAGAGTGGTAAACAAGTCAAATAGATGCTAAAATTCAAATCAACCACATTTCAAGCTTGGAGAAGGTATTATGTTTGTTTCCTACATAATTGACTTTTACAACCCGACAAGAAGACATCCTCAGATCTAGTATTGTAGAGTTGTCTCCTGATTTCTCAAAATTTTGGTAGAGGACTAATTCACCACCAGTGGTGAATGAGTCCCACATTAAGGCTGAAAATCTAAGTTTTGTTAGATTTTGGATCTTGACACTCAAAAACTTGTTCTCGATAGCTTTTACCAGAAGCAGGACTAATTCGCCACCCTGGGTGAATGATTCCCATTGTTGATTTTTGGTGATTCTAAATAGCATTCTAAATATTCCAAAATATTCATCAAACCTCCAGGTGCACACTAATTCAATCCATTTCTTTTTGTTATGCATTTATTCATTCCTATTTCAATGTTTGATTATCACATTATTTTTTCAAACATAACATAATTCTTAGGTTTTTCATACATAATCAGTCATATAGATCACTTAATTGCATTTATTTCATTTCATCTAGTTCATATAACATCACACATAACATAATTTGAGTGAACCTAGCTAGCATTTTTGGCCCACCTCTCCTTTTAGGTGAAAAACCCTAAAAGAGTTAGAGAGTCCTTATGGTGCCAAAAATATACGGTTCACCTATAATCACAAAATAAGTTGTAATAGTATTATAGCTGATGACTTAACCAAAACTCACACACTCTGAATCCAAAATTTGATGACAATGAGTAATACCAAAAATCCAAACTATCCTTGAATTAAACTTGTTAAAGCTACAAACTATGACCAACCAAATATGTCAATCTAGGAATGCAAAACAACAATTTATTCCAAGAATAGAGTCTTTGTGCTACCTTATGCCAAGGGAATTTTCTATAGTCCTAGATAGCATGAATATAATGGATGCATGGATAAAAGCCAATACCATGTTGGATGAAATGAGAACAAAAATACAAAGGAATAATTTTAAATCTACTAACCACTATGATCATAACATAAGCACAACCACAATATTTTTATTCAAATAAAATTAAGAAAAAAATATGTGATAGATCAACAATATATTTAAGTGAAAAAAGGTTCTTCTAGAGGTGGCCTTACAATGAAAAACTTCATATGTTCCCAAATCTTCCCTGATGTCTTTTTTCTTTTTCTTTTCATGCTAAAGTTTCCCTCTCAACTGGCTGCTACCCCTCCTTTCTTCCTACTATGATAGGCTTTACTAGCTTCTCTTTATTTTTCTATGCTAAATTACCAAGTTCCCATTCCTTTCATTGCTATGTCTATCCATCTTTCTTATATGCACTAACTACTTCTCATCCTCCCAATCTACTTGTAACCATACCTTTAATTTTCTCCCCCATGCGGGTTCATATGGAAGCTTAATTTTAATTGGAATTGAACTCATAACTATCATTGATGCTAAAAGTTTAGCCTCATTTTACTCACGTGTAACTACTTAGCATAGTAAAAGTTCCTTTTATCTACATGTTGTGTGGTCTCACAACACACCCCAAGACTGAAAAGACTTGGGGACCGAATTAAAAAATATATCTCTTATGGATAGAGCTAACAAATTGGACGATCACCAAAAGTGAAGAAGGAAAGAGAAATCTTTAATAAAAGAAAGTACTTCGTATGGTAAGTGTTTCGTGCACTAGGTACCGGGTACCGGAAACACATAAAAGGTGAAAGGTAATGTGATGTTCAAGTGAATGACTCTGGTCTGGTAAGAATGAGTCTGGTAAAAGGGAGTCTGGTATAGTAGAGTTCCAGTATAATTGAGGTTTGGTAAAGTAATTGGGTAAAGCTGAATACTGGGTATTGGGTACCAAGTTGCAACATGAAAAGAAACGTTAAAGTTTTTTAAAATTTGTATAATGATCTCGGTGATCTAGTATATTTATAAGGATTTATGATATGTTTTTTTGAAAGTGAGTTAATTATGGAATTTTTTTGTACTAACATTTGAATAATGGTTTTATTTACATGAGATGTTATGATGTTGTTTAAAAAAGGGATTTAATATATGAAAATTGTGATTGCAAGAGATATTGATTGTGATGTAACGCTCGGGTATGGATGGTTAGGAAAATTATGTTGGTGAACAAATTTTACTTTATTACCAAGTTTGATGATGCACTTAAGGAGCTCATGCTAGAAAAAATTTCATTGCAAACATGTGCTAGTTACTAGAATACCAGGATGTTGGAGTTCAAGCATGTAGTAGCAAAGTGTATCTATTCCAGGAGTGATTCATTCCTAGAATGTTTGAATCTGTTAGTGTAATAAAATTAATTATTACACTAGCATAAGTTAACATTGGTCATATTTCATTTAGTCCTAGGTTGCATTTTAATAAATCATTTAATAATGGGGTAATGTCCCCTTCCTTGATTGTAGGGATAAGATTCCTTATAGAAGATGAGTTTTCCTTCTAGAACTTATCTCAACATTTAATAATCATCTAGATAGGGTTCACATGTTGTCACATGTTGTTAGATCATGACACATGGCAACATCTCATGAATTTTAGGTTTTCTCTCATTCCTATTTATTCAAGGCATCTTGTACATTTGTAATCAATCAATATCAATCATATCATCAATATAGAATTTCTATTGTTCATGCCTAGTTGCAACACTTTCTTTGTGGTTGATCATCTTTTCTGGCAAAGGTCCTCCATTGAAGACTGTAGCTTCAAGGACCTTGTGCATCCATAATCTCAACATGGTATCAGAGCTTGTCGAGTGAAACATCAACCCTCAATCCAAAAAGTTGGTGTGCGAGATTCTTTGCAAGATTGAAGGTTTCCATTGAAGGCTAATTGATTCCACCCAGGAACCAAGCTGATTTCTGAAGTAGATAGAGTAAGATCTGAGCTCGCCATTGTCTTCAAAAGGCCTCGAAACCCTAGGATCGCCTGCCCAATCATCAAAATTAGATACATCAACCTAGTAGCCATCAGAGGTATTTTTTAGGGTTTGCAAAATCAATCGTACTATCCATACAATTTGCAGCAAAAAATCATCCCAGTCAATTGTCCTCTAAGGAAGTTTTTTTTTTATATGTAGGCCATTTTATTTTTTCAAAAAAAAATCAAGGAATCTTCTATATGTTTTGGAAAAAAATTATTTTTGTGGGCATCTCTATAGTCTATAGAAAAATAATTTTTGGTGACTTGCAATTATATTATTCTATCAACAAATTATTATGAGGTTTGATATTTTTTTTGGCTAAATTAAAATTCCATCGGTCAACATCAACATAAGGCTTAATAGTTTATTTGACTAAGTCCTTCAACATGTTTCTTTCTCCATTAGCTTAAAATATTTGTTGGTTGATCAATATATATAATTATTTTGTTGATTTTTTAATTGCATTCATTGCAATATTAAAAAAATATCCATCCAAACTTTTGTCAGACCATTCAATATATTTTAAAGTTTGCAGAGAAGTATTTTTTAGCTCGTACTCCTCCATTTACCATCGACCATGGGACCATCGCTAGTTGTTGTTTGTCACCAACACCATGACCTTTGACCACTGATGCTAGCTGTAGCTACTAGCACATATCACCACTGACAACCTTCTTACCACTACTCAGTACAAGCTCTCGTCGATGGTTTCACCATAGGCCAAGGTATCTGCTATAGGAAGCTAAGCCACCCTTGCATAAGTTGCACCGCTCAATTCTGCAGCCCCGCCACCACTCCAGGAAGGCACATTTTTTTTGTCAAAATTTTCACTACAGTCATATTATAGACTAGGTGCTAGCGCCCAAGGGCTGTAATTTTGCCCCTAGTTAGCCTATGAAGTGCCTCATATAGGCATTTTTTTTATTTTATCATAAATTTCACCCACAGTATTGAAAATTGACAAATGAGATACCATCGGTAAGGTAATTCTGAGTAATTTATAGTGGTGACATCCATTCTATGTAAATTTTCTCATAGAAAAATATACAGCCAATTGAAGAAAAAACCTAATCTGGACTTAGAGGCTCATATCTTCACAACTGTTCATCAAATTTCAGTGATTCTAGTGGCATCAAGAAGTATTTTCAGAGATTTTTTCATCCTTCCAAACCCCTTGATCCATTTTAGCTCCAGGTACTCTTGCATGATTTTTTTTTAATTTGGTGCATTTGATCAATAACTTGATTATTTTGAAGCTTGGGAAAATATTTTTTGATCCGGGTAGCATCTCTTTAGTTGTACATCCTTGGAAGTATTTCTTTCATTATGGGTCTTGCTTATACTCCTTTGGTTACGTTACACAAGGGTAATTGAAAACAATGGCGAGATTGGATCAGCCACCATCTCCAATCACTTGATCTATTGCCTCATTTGTATGGTATAGTTCCCCATCCGCGTGAAGGTATTAATGAATTTGCTTGGAGTTGCAGCAGATACACTATATTGGGGATTATTGCTATGCAAGTTGATTGTGATGTTTTGAGTACTATTGATCATTGTGATTGTCCTCATATTCTTTTGGCTAATATTTTGGAGATATATGGAGATTCAGATACTCCACTATTCTCTAATGGTCATAATTTAGAATATCATTCTTTAGATCAAATACCCCATGATAATATTTTTGTGTAGGAGGTTGATTGCCTTGATCTTTTTGAAGAGGTTGACAAGGTTGCTTCAGGTGCTTTTTCTCCATCAGATACTATTGGTATCCCTTCACATTCAGTGATTCCTTTTCTAGATTAATTGATTGAGGCTTCCACCATGATCATTCATCAGGACACCTTAAGTTTTCTAGACTTGACATCACACGATGGCTTCATCTTAGGTATCACCGACTTGGCTACTTCTACAGGTTTGGAGGACATTCTTGAGGGGGTATCACTCCTCTATTCAAATCCTAGTTTGAAAATTTTTCTTGAGTCTCCTCATTCCTTTGTCTCAACCTTTCTTGGGAGTCCAGAGACTATCTTTGAGTACTTGGTTTCTTTTTAGATATTTCATGTATGAGATTTCTTCCCTGTCATTCCATTCAGGACTTGAGCTTTCTTCAACATCTACCATTGGATTTGCTTCAGACTTATGTTAGTGGTTTTGAGGACACTTCATTCAGGGAGGGCTATCAAGTCTCCATCACATCCATCATATCCATCTCACTATCTTTGGATATTGTTCAACATTAGTTTTTGCATTGTCTTAATTTGTCACTTTCTTCATTGATTGTGGCAACTTCATCTTTAGGAAAGGAGACATTGGAGTATATTTCAAAGACATCATCGACATCTACCTTCATCCTTCCTTCAATTCCTATCCGGAATGGGAAGCATCATTGCACTTGCACTTGGTTATTTTTCCTTCAAAAGGGAGACAAGTTGTTTGTCGACATTGGATCTTGTTATGTCTTCAGACACTTACCATTTTTGCAGGTGATCACATCTTCTGGGGGGGCTATTGTATTGTATCCATGTGATGGATGGTTTACTTGGGGGTATTTGGGAGTCCTCCATCCTTCCCATCCTATCTCACAATTTTTCCTTTTCATCTCCTTTTTGGAGAGGGGTTTTCTTCCCACTGGTTTTTCCTGTTTTCTCCAATTGTTGGATATTTTATGCATCTTGATGTACATGGGTACCTAACATGGCCTAGTAGTCTAGACCCATCATCTCTGCATAATAATTTCATTTTCCTCCCTAAGTTGAACTTATGGGGGGGTGTTAGTGTAATTAAATTAATTATTACACTAGCATAAGTTAACTTAGGTCATATTTCATTTAGTCCTAGGTTGCATTTTAATAAATCATTTAATAATGGGGTAATGTCCCCTTCATTGTTTGTAGGGATAAAATTCCTTCTAGAAGATGAGTTGTCCTTCTAGAACTTATCTCAACATTTAATAATCATCTAGATAGGGTTCACATGTTGTCACATGATGTTAGATCATGACACATGGCAACATCTCATGCATTTTAGGTTTTCTCTCATGCCTATATATTCAAGGAATCTTGTACATTTGTAATCAATCAATATAAATCATATCATCAATATAGAATCTCCATTGTGCATTCCTAGTTGCAACACTTTCTTTGTGGTTGATCATCTTTCCTAGAAAAGGTCCTCCATTGAAGACTGCAGCTTCAACAACCCTGTACATCCATAATCTAAAAAAAATTGAGGAACCTAAGATGTAGGAGTTTGACTTACACCTGATCATTCTGTTATAATGGAGGGCTCCTATATATCTTTGGATACATTTGTTTGATTTCAGAAGGAATCCTAAGAAAGATGAAAAAGTAGAACCCAAAGAGCTTCAACGAGTAATTGGAGTTGACTTCCATTGACTTCAATTACAATTCTCCTATTGGTCACAATATTCCATGTACCTTAATAAAATTGTTCCCTTAGATTTCCTCTCATGTAGTTTCCTTATCCTATCTAAGCCTTGTATTCTATAAAATCCTAGAGGATGCTTCATTTTCATTTAAGTTCAGAATTTGTGGATGTCAGAGGAGCAAAACTGTCTTTTAAGTTTTGTTCTTTTTTCCTATTTTCTAAACCATTATGGCGTAAAAATTTGTATGTACATAGACACTAATTGATATCAAAGCTTTATGGATAGCCACCTATCTAAGTATCTTTTGTAGTTGGTTTTGTAAGTTCATCCGAACAAGACTATATGCTGCACCATTTAAGGGTGCGTACACAACCTACTCGGTGTCTATAAACGAAACCCTCTCTTTAAAAGCTTGGACCATTTTATATGTAGATGTGAAGCAATTTGGTGAAATATAAAGTGGTTTGATCTGTTTTGATTAATTCTTTCGGGCATTCATGGAGAATAACAGACAATTTTTTTTTTTTTAAGTATTTTTTATTCTTTTTTTAAGAATAGATGTTTAATATATTTTAAAAATGTTCAAAAAGAAATATAAATGAATGGAAATAGTTTTGTCTAAAATATTTTATTTTCCATGAAGTTACTAAATGCTTAATGCTAAATCTACTTAAGTGATAGCAAGAAATTGGTGATAGTCTATGAAATCTTATGTCAAAACCTTTTGGTTTCATTATGTCTGAGTTTATCATTTCAATTAGGAATGTTGATCTAAAATGTTAAAATAAATAACATAGATAGATAAAATTTCCCCTTGAGATTAACAATAAATATCACATCATTACCTGAGATCAACTCTACTGCAACCATGACCTAGTTATCGAAAACTTGGGATTGAACAAAATTCAATATTTTCTCTGTGAATGCATAATTTCCCATTAGGTTTTCTTTGTTCCATATCTTTCAAGAAGGATAGGCTCTTCGCGATCTTGTCTATGGAGATTTTATTCGACCCATTTACTGCAAGTAAAACCGTTGTCAACAGGAACTAGTTCTAGAAGGAGGGAGAGCAACAAACACATATCTCTCTCTCTTGTTTCTTTGATATTTCTAGGTTTTATCCTTTGGGAATTTCAATTGTGCTTTGAAATGTTATTCCTAAATTTGGTAAGAAGCTTGTAAATGAGGAATTGAATGCAAGCTATTTTTCATTATACAAATTGGAAAAATTTATAAAATCTTTAATCAGAAACTGCATCCTTTGAGTTTCTTTATTTTTGGTAGTCACTAAGTGCAGGATTCATGATACAACTGATCACGGTGGATTTCAGTGTGAATTTTTTTTAACTAGGGTAAGTTTATCCATAAGTGGAGCAATTCCATTAACAAAAGAAGTTTTAACTGCTAAAAGAGAAAGATTCTTAATGACAAAAAAGTACTACCCTAGTGGAGTTAGAAATACTAAAAAATTAACCAATGAACCGAAATAGTTAGGAAACTATGATTATTTTAAAAAAAATTCTAACATCTTGTAGGTAAATAGGCAAGAATGTCGAGATTCAGAGATATTTCATCAAAAAAGAGAAAATGACATGGGTGAATCATCATTCCCTATATACGTGGAAAATGTAGATAACAAGATGGAGCAGGAAAATAGAGCAAGAAATGCATTTATTGTGCTTCAAGATGGGAATTCATTAGGTATAAAAATACATTTTCCTGATTTTATATAAGACACAAAATATCAATTTTTTACTTTTTCTCTTTTTGATAATAATATAAACAGTGATATATCTTGGTCTAAAAAAATGCAAAGTGAAGACAGGGCCGAAGATATAAAGATTTTTATAAGAGAAAGAAATAGAGAAATGAACGCAGTCATTCATGGAAATGGACCAGGGCTAGGAGAAGGTACAATATTGCCACACCAGACGAAATGTGTGCAATCGATCTCTAATTAGATAATTTTCATACATTTAAGCCAGATATTTGGTAAGTACACCTTTGAGTTTATGATGTTTAAATGTAGAAAATTTAAGATAATCCATTATTATAGTAGAATATTGAAAATTTTGATAAGAGAATTTAAAGAAAAATCTATTGTGATTCACACTTTAAAACTATATAGGAAATAACCATAGAAATTGAAATAAATTATCTTGTTAGAGTTAATCTTTTGTGATATTAGAGTTAGGGTAGTTAGGGTTAGCTTAGGTTTTTTTGTTATTTTTAGGGTTTTTCTTTGTGTTTTATTTTTGGTTTTTTTTGTTTTCTTGCTTTGTTTTTTTTGTTCTTCTTTTGGCTCATCCTTCGCGTTAGCAAATTCTGCTTAAATTTATCTTATACATGAGAGTGAAATTTAAACATTTTGCAAAACTGAACCGAAAATGAGACAATAAAGCCATACACAGTTAAACACACTTTTAAGAAAGATACATAATATATATATATATATATATATATCAAAATCCTTGTCAAAAAATAAAAAAAGATTCAAAAAAGAAAGGTGAGAAAAGTTGCAAATGATAGTAGTCATTTAGTTGATATGGGATGCCTCTTCTATCAAGGCCAGATACCCTATGTAGGCGAGTTCCCAGTGAGTTTGAAAATATTGGATATGGAGATCAATAATAAAATGCCAAAGTGGAACCACTTCCCTATGTTCTAGGAAATGAGGAATATCATCCATGGAGGGAATCCCAATGGTTGGATGTGCAACAACTAAAATGGTATCCATATTCTCCAAGAATTCATGCTTCACTATTAAGTTGGCAGCAGCACGAATGTCTTCAATAGGTAACCTAATGTCCAAAAGTCATGCTACAAAGTGAGAAGCTATGTCAGACTAAAAATAGAAGTAGCAGCTAGATGCAACATATCTTTCCCCATGGAATAAACATAAATTTGGCACAATAGAACTAGAAGTCCTAATAATAAAGACCTTTTCAAGCCTTTGTGGTGTGATGCTCCCCAAGAAAACATTATTTCTATGAGAACAACACAAGAAAATTGGAGTATCCATGGCTAAGAAGCAAATGTAAAAAACATAGAACATAGCGGAATTACATAAAATATATAAAAAGAAAAAGGAAAGAGAAGTGTGGATAATTCGAGAAGAAATGCATAAATTTATAGAGTCGTAAATAGTGTAGTGATACATAGTTTCTTTGAGTAATTATTCTTTTTTGAAATCATATGTGAGGTGGTAGCTAAATAATAATCTTTAGAATTAAAGGATAAATCAAATAAATTCTTCACACATATACGGTGTAATTGCTTTGAATTTGAGTAGTACAAAGATTGTGAATCAAGCAAGTTGAATATTTTGAAATTAATAGTGGTAATTTCAAATTGTTTAAAAATAAGTATTAATTATGGAAGTGTTATGTGTACGGATTATACAAGAGAATGAAGCTGAAAAGACATTATATGTTATCACTAGAAGAAGTTAAAGAGATAATACATGTTGAGCAAGGCATGTGAATTTAATGTGAAATAGTTTGATCGTGTTTCAAGGTAATCATGGCATTTTGATCCATTAATGAAGTGAAGTGTTGTCAAGTTGAGATAGTTAGCAAAAGTTTTAGAAGTTTCCATAAATTTAATTGTAGGGGTGGTAACTAATGTTTCCAAAGGGTATGTGTAGGATCATCATGGAAAAAATAGGCCCTTAAGTGGCCAAAAATTTAGAAAAATCAGAGATAGGCAACTTGATGTAAAAATTTGAATTCGTTATCAATATTATTTCCAAAATATGTAAGAATAGAATCTATAGAAAATTGAATGTATGTAATGCCCCTCCGTGTCGGTTGTTTTGGACTGGTGTGTGAGTTTCTGTGTGTGCTTAATTGATTACTGTATTATTTGATTGTATGGAAAATATAATATGTTAGTAATCATGTTTAAATAATTAATTAAATCATGAGTGATTTGTAAAGTTATTTAAAATATGATTAGAAATTAAAATAATAATCAATTAAATTAAATCAAATGATTTAGAACCAATGATCAAATTAAACTAATTCATTAAAAGTAAAAGTGATATTATTAGATAAATTGATTTAAATTGTTGAAGTTAATAATAATTATGAACAAAATAATCTTGAAAAGATAATTATTATAATAAGAAATTTAAATGGATAAGGAGATAGGAAGCTGAAGTGTTTTAAAGTAAGAAATTAAACTTCACCTATAGAGCATTTGGAAGTCGAAGAGAACTGGAGAATATGAAGAATAAATAAATAAAAGTTGTAGTAGTTTGCAAAAATATTAATTGTATTTTGAAGAAAATTTTGTAAATAGTTGTTTTAATTATTTTAATATGCATGTGTTTATTTAAATTGGTTGTGGAAATGATAAATAAATAAATAAATAAAAAGCTCAATCTTTTGTGGATTCGAATGGATTTGAAATTTTTTTTTTTTTTAAAAGAAGTGACTTTTGGCATTCGCATGAAGAGGAAATGGAAGAGACTTTTTGGGTGTGATTTTATTTAGAGGATTTTTGGTATTGGAAGGGGGTTGCATTCTCTTTATAATGGATTTTGGGAGAAATTTGGCAGTTAATTTTCTGTTATAGTGTACATTCTTTTATTATTCTATGAATTCATTGAGGCATAAGATTGGAGTTGAGGGGAAGATATTGGAGCTGCTATTGGAAACATTCGTTGGTGAAGGATTGGATCAGCAAAAGGGATAGAGCTTCTAAAGATCTTCTTCAAACACAGGACGCTAGGTTCCTTTCTTATTTATTTGCTATAGCATTAAATAAAATAGCAATTCATTGGATTTGTTTCGTTGTGCATGAAATTTTCATCTAGGGATTGGGATTTATGTTGTGAAAATGGAATTTAGTTGGGTTCTGGACTGTCAATTATTAAACTAAAATTTTCTGGGAGTTCGAGACTATTGTTCATTTAAATGAAATTAATTGTTGGATTTGTACTGTTGCTTATTATAACATAACCAAGATGGGAATTCTGGAAAAGAACCAGTAGTATTGTAGTTTTCTCTAGAAAATAATAATTAAGCAATAAAAGAAAATGTCCTATCTGGGAATTCGGGGTTGTGTAAATCCTCATATGTAGATAAATTTTACAAATATATTATGTGTTTAAATGTTTTTATTGAAACAGTAAATTGTACAATTGAAATTTGTTTCTCTGTATTCAAAATATTTTGTATGCAATATATATATATATGTATATCAGATATATATATATATATATAAATGTATACACATATATATATTTAAATGTAAAGATGGCATTAAAAGAAAATTTTAATTAAGATTTATATTTCCGCAGTATTAATTTTTTTTTAAAAATTATTAAAAGTAAAAATAAAAATAAAATAAAAATGCAGACTGGGTGGTGGTTTGGCCTCGGCCGTACCCACCACCCAGCCGACAGCGGTGATGGTGCGACAGCCTACGGGCTACCACGGCAGTCCATCAGACTGCTGTGATAGTCCGTCGACTGTCCACGGCAGTCCTTCGGATTGTTGTGACAGCCAAGGACTGTCCGCAGCTGGGGGTAAAACCCCGTGGCTTTTGATAGCTTGTGTTTCTTTCAAACAAAAGAAAAATAAATAAAACATAAAATATGCACTTTACCTCTTTTCGTTAAAACAAAATGTTGTGTTTCGATTTTAATATATGCATTTATAAATATATATATATATATATATATATATATATATATATATATATATATATATATATATATATATATATATATATATATATATATATATATATATATATATATATGTATATATGTATTATATATATATATGTATATATATATCATATATTTATTATTTAATTTAATTATATTTTATGTCATAATTCCTCTGTTATATTTATTTAATTAAGTTCTGTTTGTAAACAGATAGTTTCACTTTTTGGTATGAGATAAATAAAATTTTATTATAGTGAAGATATGGAAATAAGAAAGGAACTATTAATTTGTTAAATTGTGAACTTTGATAGGATAATATAAGGGCAATCTGTGAATATATGTGTACCATCATTGATCGTTTTATTTCAAATATGTATATGGTGGAAATAGAATTTAATATAGAATTGAATAAGTTATCTTTTTATTCTTATTTTGTGAAGTTATAGTCTGGTAGACTTGTTGATTCCTAGAAAAGATCTATTCTGTTTCTACATTCCCTCCTCAAAAAGAATTTAAATCTATAAATATGTAGTGGTTTTAAAAGGTAGTTATGTGTGTGAATTATTTAGATATATTTAAGATTTTTTTAGGTGGTAAGTTCTATTATGTAGTTTAAGTATTTAGAGTATTGTCATTATTATCATTTAAAAAAAAAAAAAAACAATTGGTCTTAAATGAGTTTCATTTTGGAAGTGAGTGTTAAGTTAGTATGATGGAAGGAAAATGGAAATAATGTTTTAAACATAAGTAGTTATGAAATGATAATGAGTTAACTACCCAGCTATTAAGTAGTTTTCAATTATGTTGATAAATGAAAGGGGAAATTTAAATGTGTGGGCCGGGTTAGAGATTGATTAGGATATTCTCGAATTGGATAGTTTATTGGTGAAAAGGGATTTTTAGTCTTTTGGAAATTGATTTCCTTTATTTTCATTTAATGGTTGATTTGTAAGTTCTCTTTATGGAGAAGTCTTTTAGAATACTTGTGATGGTTATCATGAATTGTTTTAGTATGGGTAAGTTGTAAAGTTATTTAGTTTTGGTCGTTAATTGATTGGTTAATAAATATTGTTCTCGATTGAATTTTTGGTGGTTGTTTATTATGTAAGTGTTTTTGTGGAGTTGTGAGTGGTTGAGTATTTAAGGTGTTCTTAAATTTGGTGCATTGGATGCCTGATTTCATGCTTTTACCTCTGTTGTTGAAGGATTGTTTTTGGATGGTTCCATGTTGGTGTGAATGCCTTTGGAGGTTAGTTTTGATTCAAGGAATCCTTTGTCATTTAATTTGTGTTGCAATGTAATTGGGAACCTGTATTTTGTTGATGAGTTATGGGTAGTTGATCTTCTTGGATTTCTGATTTATTTTGTATCAAAGTTGTTTATGTAGTCTGGATGGGGTTGTTGATCTTATTTTAATGTATTCACTCATTATATTTGAATTGAAAATAGTTCTTGTGGCCTTGCAAATATTGTTGTCATTTCTATGTTGTTGATTTTATAAAGGTGATTTGCGTACCACTATAAGGGGTTCTTGTGAGGAGAAAATTGAAGTCTCCCATGGAATACCTAGTTGGTGGCTTTTGGTTTTATTAAGTGATTTTGTTGAAATTGAAGGTTGATTTTCTTTTGCGTGTTCCTATTTGAGGTGACACCATTGTTGATTTGTGGATGGTTCTTAATGAATCTTCCCTTTTTATGGCTTTTCTGAGTTACTCTCATATTTGAGGAAATTTTATCCTTGTGTTGGAATTATTGGAGAAAAACTCTTGTTGCTTCACTTTACCCTCGTTTGTGGGTTTTCATTCTTTTGGCTTCTAGAGGCTTGAGTTGATTGACAGTTGATATTCTCTCTCTTTATGTGCCCTTGATGGGCAAGTGTCTTGGTTTCATAATTTTTGAAAGGGTTGTACGGGAATTGTTGAGACTCTGATTTTGTACTTGTTAGCGAGATGGGTAATGCCTCACATGCTTTTATGATGTGATTCTTTGTTCAAATTATGATGGTACAACCCTTGGTTTTTTATGTTATTGGGTCTCTAGGGAGAGTGGCTCCTCATGGGGGCCGGTGCCCCGTTTAAGGGGAAGAGCTCAAGATAACCCACGAGTGAGTTAGTAATCAAGTGAAAACCTAATAATTAACTTAGGGGGATGGGTAGTAATATCATTATAAGATTAAAAATGGATGCCTCATCTTCATTAGTGCTTTCGCAGACTAATGGAAGGTAGAAGGCCATGGTTGGCAAGGTCGTGACCTCATCTTCAGAGAGGTCTACGACTCTGCATGAGTCACCCTATGGACTGGCGCCTCCAGTTGAGAGGAAGGGCACAAGACAGCCATAGATGGGGGCCGGCGCCTCCAGTTGGGAGGAAGAGCATAGGATAACCCATGTAGGACTATGCGATGACACTCTCCCCTAGTTGCCCATGTGTTTTACTTTATTGTGTTCCTCTGGAAGTAGGTTGTGGGAGTTGGTTTAGATTGTTGATATATGGATTTATATTGATTTGTGATTATTGCCTTAATATATCTTTGGTGTACTTTGTGGTCTTCTATGATCTCATTGATATTTGATTTATGACCTTGCACTCATTTGGTACTGTGCTCTGATGTTGTTATATTGTTTAATTACAATTTGAATTGTATTATGTTTATTAATTCAGTTTGATTTGGAAGTGTTTCATGATCATTCTTTGGTTACTTGTTTATTGGTCATTGCTTTGATTTATGTGTTGGGATTTGTGACTTTAAGTTATTATATTGACTCTTGTAATCCTTGAGTTTTATGATACTTTTGTATGATGTTGAGTCTTGTGGTTCCCTATTGAATGTTCTTGGTTGTGGTCTCTTTCTTGTTAGCTCCTAGCACAGGGGGTGGGTCTTCAGACTCACATGGTCGGGTGGAACGTGCTAAGCACCCCATTGGGTCCCCAGTCGAGGATTGAGAGGTGCGGATTGGTGCTATTGCAGTGACTCCAGAGTTGTATCCATCATGGAGCCAGTTTTTCATCTATTCATTTGTATCATGATTCTTGTTGTATGGTTTCCATTCATGATTGGAAACACTATTGTATCATTGTACCTCTGGAACTTTGTACTGAAATGTAATATTAACTTGGTGTGATTATTGGCTATGGCAGTTGTTATTCATTGTGTTAAGTTAATCATGCATATGTTGTATTTATGTACTCAAATGGTTTTTTATCAATGAATCTTCATGTATGTGTTATATTTGTTAACATTTACTTTGTTATGGATTATATTTTGGTTTTTTATTCTTTATTATCGTTGTGTGGATCTAAATCTCATAATGACACCTCGTGTACCCCAAGGGATGTATGTGTTAGTGAATCTACTTAAATAAAATTCATGTCATGACTTAATGTGTATTACATTTATGTTATGTTTACTTTAAAAAAAAAAATTGTGTAGTAATTATGTTTTTTTTTGTCCTTTGGGGTTCACACGACGGGGCATTACAATGTAGTTTCTAAACTACTAGCTTCTTTTTTTTTTAAATCTATTTGGTGAAAATTTGAAATTTTAATGCAGTAATACTTAAATTTCAGGGAAAAAATAAGAAGTAGGTGTTTGTCTGACTACCCTAACCACAATAAAATGATAATTATTTTTATAATATTTTTGATATAAGTAGAGGAATCATGTCCCGATGTGATGAATATTTTTTTGTAATTGTTTTCCAAGAAAATAATTAATTATGAATTTTTTATTACAAATTTTAAAAAATATAAAAACTCGTATGTCTACCTAGCTAAATTTGGTGAAAACTTCATGAAATTCAATATTTTTTTTAATCCTACAATATGCAAGGCATAGAATGTGATGCATGTTTTGGATTAAAAAAATGTGATACCATTTGAAAGCTATAGATGCTTTTCAATCAACCTATCAATTAGGACTTTACTCGTAATTCAAATACAAAATGAATAATAATTATTTATTAAATTCAAAGTAAAGCATAATTTATATTGGTAGAAAGCTAAGAATATCCTTCAAAAACCCTTTTCGTTTCATCAATTTTGAGTTAAATATTTTTTGTCAACCACATACCCATCATATCGCCACTTTTTGGTGCATCATGATCCTTCACATACCCCAAATTTAGATTTAAATTTGGCAATTAAGTTGTCTATTGCTAAATTTTAATTTATGCATATTTTTTAACATGTAATGAGCTACAGTTAGTTAGGATTTGATATAACTAGTGAAATTTAGCTAGAAATACACACTTAAAGGGAATCATTAAATGAGTTTTTGGGAAGTAGTGAATCGATGGAGGGATTTACATGGAATGAAAAATAAAAAATTAACATTCACTACCACTATAATTCCCAACCTAATAGCAATTATTCAATGCTTGCAAGTTGATAAAAGAGCCATTATTGCAATATCAAAAGTGAAAAATGAGCTATCATTGCTATATCTAAAAAAGAAAAAAGAAAAAGTGATATCAAATTTTTTAGGCAATCCAAATAACTCTATTGGGGCTATGGACACCTGACTGGAAGTAGAGCTATGTTTGAGAGAATTACAGAGATAACCTTGTCAGGGCTATGGACGCTTGACTAGAAGAAAGGTTCTATTCTTGGTTAGCTTTGGAAGATTATTATATTATGTAGTTCAATGTTAATGAATTGATTCTTTTTATTAAGTTCCAAAAATTGGAATTAATCAAGAGCACATACAGATGTTTCTAGTGGAGTTTTAGTTTTTATGCTAGAATCTAAGTAAAGGTATAAATTTATTGTTTTAAAATATGTATAAGTTTTATTTTACAACTGGTGATTTAATTTCATGTTTAATTTAAATTTGGTTTTATTGGTTGCAAGTTGTTATGTGCTCTCATAAAATGCCCCAAGATTGAAAATACTTGGGGACCCAAGTAAAAAAATATAACTCTTATGGAAAGAGCTAAAAAATTGGAAGATCACTAGAAGTGAAGAAGGAAAGAGAAATATTTGATAAAAGAAAGTACTTTGTATGGTAAGTGATTCATGCATCGGGTATCGGGTACTGAAAACATAGAAAAGGAGAAAGGTAATGTGAAGTTCAAGTGAATGACTCTAGTTCAGTAAGAATGAGTCCAGTAAAAAGGAGTCTAGTATAGTGGAGTTCTGGTGTAACCGAGGTCTAGGAAAGTAAGTGGGTAAATCTTAATACTGGGTACCAGGTATTGGGTTGCAATGTGAAAATAAATGTTAAAGTTTTCTTAAATTTGTATAATGATCTCAGTGATCTGGTATATTTAGAAGGATTTATGATATGTTTTTTGAAAGTGGGTTAATTATGGAATTTTTTTTTGTGCTAACATTTGATTAATGGTTTTATTTACATGAGATGTTATGATGTTGTTTAAAAAAGGGATTTAATATATGGAATTCGTGATTGTAGGAGATATCAATTCTGATGCAAAGCTCAGGTATGGATAGTCAAGTAAATTATGTTGGTGAACAAATTTTAGTTTATTACTAGGTGTGATGATGCACTTAAGGAGCTCATGCTAGAAAAAAGTTCATTTCAAAGATGTGCTAGTTACCAGAATATTGGGATGTTGGAATTCAACCATGTAGTAACAAAGTGTATCTATTCTGAGAGTGATTCATTCCTGGAATGTTGAAATCAAGAAACCTGAGATGTAGGAGTTTTACCTCCACTTGATCACTTTGTTATAATGGAAGGCTCCTATATATTTTTTTTTGGATAGATTTGTTTGATTTAAGAAGGAATCCTGACAAAGATGAAAAAGTAGAACCTAAAGAGCTTCAATGAGTAATTGGAGTTGACTTCCATTGACTTCAATTACAATTCTCCTATTGGTCACAATATTCCACGTGCCTTGATAAGATTGGTCCCTTAGATTTTCTTCATGTAGTTGTCTTATCCTATCTGAGCCTTGTGTTCTATAAAGGCTAGAGGATGCTTCATTTTCATTTAAGTTTAGAATTTGTGGATGTCGGAGGAGCAAAACCATATTTTAAGTTTTGTTCTTTTTTCCTATTTTTTGAACCATTCTGACATAAAAATTTAAATGCACGTAGACACTAATTGATATTAGATCTTTATGAATAGCTACCTATCTAAGTATCTTAAATATTTAGTTTTGTAAGTTTGGCTGAACAAGCCTATATGCTGCACTATGTAAGGGTGCATACAGAACCTACTTGGTGTCCATAAACAAAACCCTCTCTTTAGAATATTGCACCATTTTATACATAGTTGTGAAGTAATTTGGTGAAATATAAAGTGGTTTGCACTATTTTGATTAATTATTTAGGGCATCCATGGAGAATAACCAAGAGAAACATTTTTTTTATAATATTTTTAATACTTTGTTTTAGAGTAGATGTTTAATATATTTCAAAATGTTCAAAAAATAATGAATGGAAATATTTTTGTTGAAAATATTTTATTTTCCATGAAGTTGTTGAATACTTAATGCTAAATCTACTTAAGTGATAGCAAGAAATTGGTGATAGTCTATGAAATCTTATGTCAAAACCTTTTGGTTTCATGATGTCCGAGTTTATAATTTCAATTAAGAATGCTGATCTAAAATGTTCAAAGAAATAATAGAGATAGATAAAATTTATCCTTGAGATTAACAACAAATATCACATCATTTCCCAACAACAACCCTAGTGCAACCATGACCTAGTTATTGAAGACTTGGGATTGAATGAAAGTCAATATTTGCTCTATGAATGCATCATTTCCCCTTAGGTTGTCTTTGTTCCTTATCTTTCAAGAAGGATAGGCTCTTCACAGTCTTGTTTGTGGAGATTTTATTCAACCTATTTAATGCGAGTAAAATCGTCGTCAACACAACACATACTCATGAGTCTTCCGATGTGGTAGCACATGTAAATAAGAGTTGGAATCCTTAGCATTAGTCTTCAAGTGCTCTGACACCTATCATAGCCTCTCAAACCTTCTTGATCATGATCTTTTCTAAGAAGATTTTGAGGATCGAT
>VDFB02271358.1:230606410-230858445 GCA_007258455.2 Sequoia sempervirens
TGTGTGTGAGTTTCTGTGTGTGCTTAATTGATTACTGTATTATTTGATTGTGTGGAAAATATAATATGTTAGTAATCATGTTTAAATAATTAATTAAATCATAAGTGATTTGTAAAGTTATTTAAAATATGATTCCAAATTAAAATAATAATCAATTAAATTAAATCAAATGATTTAGAACCAATGATCAAATTAAACTAATTCGTTAAAAGTAAAAGTGATATTATTAGATAAATTGATTTAAATTGTTGAAGTTAATAATAATTATGAACAAAATAATCTTGAAAAGATAATTATTATAATAAGAAATTTAAATGGATAAGGAGATAGGAAGCTGAAGTGTTTTAAAGTAAAAAATGAAACTTCACCTATAGAGCATTTGGAAGTCAAAGAGAACTGGAGAATATGAAGAATAAATAAATAAAAGTTGTAGTAGTTTGCAAAAATATTAATTGTGTTTTGAAGAAAATTTTGTAAATAGTTGTTTTTAATTATTTTAATATGCATGTGTTTATTTAAATTGGTTGTGGAAATGATAAATAAATAAATAAATAAAAAGCTCAATCTTTTGTGGATTCGAATGGATTTGAATTTTATTTTTTTTAAAAGAAGTGACTTTTGGCATTCGCATGAAGAGGAAATGGAAGAGACTTTTTGGGTGTGATTTTATTTAGAGAATTTTTGTATTGAAAGGGGGGTTGCATTCTCTTTCCAACAGATTTTGGGAGAAATTTGGCAGTCAATTTTCTGTTATAGTGTGCATTCTTTTATTATTCTGTGAATTCATTGAGGCATAAGTTTGGAGTTGAGGGGAAGATATTGGAGCTGCTGCTGGAAACATTTGTTGGCAGAGGATTGGATCAGCAAAAGGGATAGAGCTTCTACAGATCTTCTTCAAACACAGGACGCCAGGTTCCTTTCTTATTTATTTGCTGTAGCATTAAATAAAATAGCAATTGATTGGATTTGTTTCGTTGTGCATGAAATTTTCATCTGGGGATTGGGATTTCTGTTGTGAAAATGGAATTTAGTTGGGTTCTGGACTGTCAATTATTAAACTAAAATTTTCTGGGAGTTCGGGACTGTTGTTCATTTAAATGAAATTAATTGTTGGATTTGTATTTTTGTTTATTATAACATAACCAAGATGGGAATTCTGGAAAAGAACCGGTAGTATTGTAGTTTTCTCTGGAAAATAATAATCAAGCAATAAAAGAAAATGTCCTGTCTGGGAATTCGGGGTTGTGTAAATCCTCATATGTAGATAAATTTTACAAGTATATTATGTGTTTAAATGTTTTTTTGAAACAGTAAATTGTACAATTGAAATTTATTTCTCTGTATTCAAAATATTTTGTATGCAATATATATATGTATATATATATATATAAATGTATACACACATATATATATATATAAATGTAAAGATGGCATTAAAAGAAAAAATTAATTAAGATTTATATTTCTGCAGTATTCAATTTGTTTTGAAAATTATTAAAAATAAATAAAAATAAAAATAAAAATGCAGACTGGGTGGTGGTTCGGCCTCGGCCGTACCCACCACCCAGCCGACAGCGGTGATGGTGCGGCAGCCTACGGGCTACCACGGCAGTCCGTCGGACTGCTGTGACAGTCCGTAGACTGTCCACGGCAGTCCTTTGGACTGTTGTGACAGCCCAAGGTCTGTTCGCAGCCGGGGGTAAAACCTTGTGGCTTTGATAGCCCGTTTCCTTTCAAACAAAAAAATAAAAAATAAATAAAACATAAAATATGTGCTTTATCTCTTTTCTTTAAAATGAAATTTTGTGTTTCGATTTTAATATATGCATTTATTAATATATATATATATGTGTGTGTGTGTGTGTGTGTGTGTGTGTGTGTGTATATATATATATATATCATATATTTATTATTTAATTTAATTATATTTTATGTCATAATATCGTTGTTATATTTATTTAATTAAATTATGTCTGTAAATAGATAGTTTCACTTTCTGGTATGAGATAAATAAAATTTTATTATAGTGAAGATATGGAAATAAGAAAGGAACTTCTATTAATTTGTTAAATTGTGAACTTTGATCGGATAATATAAGGGCAATCTGTGAATATATATGTACCAGCATTGATTGTTTTATTTCAAATATGTATATGGTGGAAATAGAATTTAATATAGAATTGAATAAGTTATCTTTTTATTCTTATTTTGTGAAGTTATAGTCTGGTAGACTTGTTGATTCCTAGAAAAGATCTATTCTCTTTCTACATTCCCTCCTCAAAAAGAATTTAAATCTATAAATATGTAGTGGTTTTAAAAGGTAGTTATGTGTGTGAATTATTTAGATAGATTTAAGATTTTAAGGTGGTAAGTTCTATTATGTAGTTTAAGTATTTAGAGTATTGTCATTTTTATCATTTTAAAGAATAAACAATTGGTCTTAAATGGGTTTCACTTTGGAAGTGAGTGTTAAGTTAGTATGATGAAAGGAAAATGGAAATAATGTTTTGAACATAAGTAGTTATGAAATGATAATGAGTTAACTACCCAGCTATTAAGTAGTTTTCAATTATGTTGATAAATGAAAGGGGAAATTTAAATGTGTGGGTCGGGTTAGAGATTGATTAGGATATTCTCGAATTGGATAGTTTATTGGTGAAAAGGGATTTTTAATCTTTTGGAAATTGATTTCCTTTATATTCATTTAATGGTTGATTTGTAAGTTCTCTTTATGGATAAGTCTTTTAGAATACTTGTGATGGTTATCATGAATTGTTTTAGTATGGGTAAGTTGTAAAGTTATTTAGTTCTGGTCGTTAATTGATTGGTTAATAAATATTGTTCTCGATTGAATTTTTGGTTGTTGTTTATTATGTAAGTGTTTTTGTGGAGTTGTGAGTGGTTGAGTATTTAAGGTGTTCTTAAATTTGGTGCCTTGGATGCCTGGTTGAATGCTTTTACCTCTGTTGTTGAAGGATTGTTTTTGGATGGTTCCATGTTGGTGTGAATGCCTTTGGAGGTTAGTTTTGATTCAAGGAATCCTTTGTCATTTAATTTGTGTTGCAATGTAATTGGGAACCTGTATTTTGTTGATGAGTTATGGGTAGTTGATCTTCTTGGATTTCTGATTTATTTTGTATCAAAGTTGTTTATGTAGTCTGGATGGGGTTGTTGATCTTATTTTAATGTATTCACTCATTATATTTGAATTGAAAATAGTTCTTGTGGCCTTGCAAATATTGTTGTCATTTCTATGTTGTTGATTTTATAAAGGTGATTTGCGTACCACTATAAGGGGTTCTTGTGAGGAGAAAATTGAAGTCTCCCATGGAATACCTAGTTGGTGGCTTTTGGTTTTATTAAGTGATTTTGTTGAAATTGAAGGTTGATTTTCTTTTGCGTGTTCCTATTTGAGGTGACACCATTGTTGATTTGTGGATGGTTCTTAATGAATCTTCCCTTTTTATGGCTTTTCTGAGTTACTCTCATATTTGAGGAAATTTTATCCTTGTGTTGGAATTATTGGAGAAAAACTCTTGTTGCTTCACTTTACCCTCGTTTGTGGGTTTTCATTCTTTTGGCTTCTAGAGGCTTGAGTTGATTGACAGTTGATATTCTCTCTCTTTATGTGCCCTTGATGTGGCAAGTGTCTTGGTTTCATAATTTTTGAAAGGGTTGTACGGGAATTGTTGAGACTCTGATTTTGTACTTGTTAGCGAGATGGGTAATGCCTCACATGCTTTTATGATGTGATTCTTTGTTCAAATTATGATGGTACAACCCTTGGTTTTTTATGTTGTTGGGTCTCTAGGGAGAGTGGCTCCTCATGGGGGCCGACGCCCCGTTTAAGGGGAAGAGCTCAAGATAACCCACGAGTGAGTTAGTAATCAAGTGAAAACCTAATAATTAACTTAGGAGGACAGGGTAGTAATATCATTATAAGATTAAAAAAATGGATGCCTCATCTTCATTAGTGCTTTCGCAGACTAATGGAAGGCTGAGAAGGCCATGGTTGGCAAGGTCGTGACCTCATCTTCACGAGAGGTCTACGACTCTGCATGAGTCACCCTATGGACTGGCGCCTCCAGTTGAGAGGAAGGGCACAAGACAGCCATAGATGGGGGCCGGCGCCTCCAGTTGGGAGGAAGAGCATAGGATAACCCATGTAGGACTATGCGATGACACTCTCCCCTAGTTGCCCATGTGTTTTACTTTATTGTGTTCCTCTGGAAGTAGGTTGTGGGAGTTGGTTTAGATTGTTGATATATGGATTTATATTGATTTGTGATTATTGCCTTAATATATCTTTGGTGTACTTTGTGGTCTTCTATGATCTCATTGATATTTGATTTATGACCTTGCACTCATTTGGTACTGTGCTCTGATGTTGTTATATTGTTTAATTACAATTTGAATTGTATTATGTTTATTAATTCAGTTTGATTTGGAAGTGTTTCATGATCATTCTTTGGTTACTTGTTTATTGGTCATTGCTTTGATTTATGTGTTGGGATTTGTGACTTTAAGTTATTATATTGACTCTTGTAATCCTTGAGTTTTATGATACTTTTGTATGATGTTGAGTCTTGTGGTTCCCTATTGAATGTTCTTGGTTGTGGTCTCTTTCTTGTTAGCTCCTAGCACAGGGGGTGGGTCTTCAGACTCACATGGTCGGGTGGAACGTGCTAAGCACCCCATTGGGTCCCCAGTCGAGGATTGAGAGGTGCGGATTGGTGCTATTGCAGTGACTCCAGAGTTGTATCCATCATGGAGCCAGTTTTTCATCTATTCATTTGTATCATGATTCTTGTTGTATGGTTTCCATTCATGATTGGAAACACTATTGTATCATTGTACCTCTGGAACTTTGTACTGAAATGTAATATTAACTTGGTGTGATTATTGGCTATGGCAGTTGTTATTCATTGTGTTAAGTTAATCATGCATATGTTGTATTTATGTACTCAAATGGTTTTTTATCAATGAATCTTCATGTATGTGTTATATTTGTTAACATTTACTTTGTTATGGATTATATTTTGGTTTTTTATTCTTTATTATCGTTGTGTGGATCTAAATCTCATAATGACACCTCGTGTACCCCAAGGGATGTATGTGTTAGTGAATCTACTTAAATAAAATTCATGTCATGACTTAATGTGTATTACATTTATGTTATGTTTACTTTAAAAAAAAAAATTGTGTAGTAATTATGTTTTTTTTTGTCCTTTGGGGTTCACACGACGGGGCATTACAATGTAGTTTCTAAACTACTAGCTTCTTTTTTTTTTAAATCTATTTGGTGAAAATTTGAAATTTTAATGCAGTAATACTTAAATTTCAGGGAAAAAATAAGAAGTAGGTGTTTGTCTGACTACCCTAACCACAATAAAATGATAATTATTTTTATAATATTTTTGATATAAGTAGAGGAATCATGTCCCGATGTGATGAATATTTTTTTGTAATTGTTTTCCAAGAAAATAATTAATTATGAATTTTTTATTACAAATTTTAAAAAATATAAAAACTCGTATGTCTACCTAGCTAAATTTGGTGAAAACTTCATGAAATTCAATATTTTTTTTAATCCTACAATATGCAAGGCATAGAATGTGATGCATGTTTTGGATTAAAAAAATGTGATACCATTTGAAAGCTATAGATGCTTTTCAATCAACCTATCAATTAGGACTTTACTCGTAATTCAAATACAAAATGAATAATAATTATTTATTAAATTCAAAGTAAAGCATAATTTATATTGGTAGAAAGCTAAGAATATCCTTCAAAAACCCTTTTCGTTTCATCAATTTTGAGTTAAATATTTTTTGTCAACCACATACCCATCATATCGCCACTTTTTGGTGCATCATGATCCTTCACATACCCCAAATTTAGATTTAAATTTGGCAATTAAGTTGTCTATTGCTAAATTTTAATTTATGCATATTTTTTAACATGTAATGAGCTACAGTTAGTTAGGATTTGATATAACTAGTGAAATTTAGCTAGAAATACACACTTAAAGGGAATCATTAAATGAGTTTTTGGGAAGTAGTGAATCGATGGAGGGATTTACATGGAATGAAAAATAAAAAATTAACATTCACTACCACTATAATTCCCAACCTAATAGCAATTATTCAATGCTTGCAAGTTGATAAAAGAGCCATTATTGCAATATCAAAAGTGAAAAATGAGCTATCATTGCTATATCTAAAAAAGAAAAAAGAAAAAGTGATATCAAATTTTTTAGGCAATCCAAATAACTCTATTGGGGCTATGGACACCTGACTGGAAGTAGAGCTATGTTTGAGAGAATTACAGAGATAACCTTGTCAGGGCTATGGACGCTTGACTAGAAGAAAGGTTCTATTCTTGGTTAGCTTTGGAAGATTATTATATTATGTAGTTCAATGTTAATGAATTGATTCTTTTTATTAAGTTCCAAAAATTGGAATTAATCAAGAGCACATACAGATGTTTCTAGTGGAGTTTTAGTTTTTATGCTAGAATCTAAGTAAAGGTATAAATTTATTGTTTTAAAATATGTATAAGTTTTATTTTACAACTGGTGATTTAATTTCATGTTTAATTTAAATTTGGTTTTATTGGTTGCAAGTTGTTATGTGCTCTCATAAAATGCCCCAAGATTGAAAATACTTGGGGACCCAAGTAAAAAAATATAACTCTTATGGAAAGAGCTAAAAAATTGGAAGATCACTAGAAGTGAAGAAGGAAAGAGAAATATTTGATAAAAGAAAGTACTTTGTATGGTAAGTGATTCATGCATCGGGTATCGGGTACTGAAAACATAGAAAAGGAGAAAGGTAATGTGAAGTTCAAGTGAATGACTCTAGTTCAGTAAGAATGAGTCCAGTAAAAAGGAGTCTAGTATAGTGGAGTTCTGGTGTAACCGAGGTCTAGGAAAGTAAGTGGGTAAATCTTAATACTGGGTACCAGGTATTGGGTTGCAATGTGAAAATAAATGTTAAAGTTTTCTTAAATTTGTATAATGATCTCAGTGATCTGGTATATTTAGAAGGATTTATGATATGTTTTTTGAAAGTGGGTTAATTATGGAATTTTTTTTTGTGCTAACATTTGATTAATGGTTTTATTTACATGAGATGTTATGATGTTGTTTAAAAAAGGGATTTAATATATGGAATTCGTGATTGTAGGAGATATCAATTCTGATGCAAAGCTCAGGTATGGATAGTCAAGTAAATTATGTTGGTGAACAAATTTTAGTTTATTACTAGGTGTGATGATGCACTTAAGGAGCTCATGCTAGAAAAAAGTTCATTTCAAAGATGTGCTAGTTACCAGAATATTGGGATGTTGGAATTCAACCATGTAGTAACAAAGTGTATCTATTCTGAGAGTGATTCATTCCTGGAATGTTGAAATCAAGAAACCTGAGATGTAGGAGTTTTACCTCCACTTGATCACTTTGTTATAATGGAAGGCTCCTATATATTTTTTTTTGGATAGATTTGTTTGATTTAAGAAGGAATCCTGACAAAGATGAAAAAGTAGAACCTAAAGAGCTTCAATGAGTAATTGGAGTTGACTTCCATTGACTTCAATTACAATTCTCCTATTGGTCACAATATTCCACGTGCCTTGATAAGATTGGTCCCTTAGATTTTCTTCATGTAGTTGTCTTATCCTATCTGAGCCTTGTGTTCTATAAAGGCTAGAGGATGCTTCATTTTCATTTAAGTTTAGAATTTGTGGATGTCGGAGGAGCAAAACCATATTTTAAGTTTTGTTCTTTTTTCCTATTTTTTGAACCATTCTGACATAAAAATTTAAATGCACGTAGACACTAATTGATATTAGATCTTTATGAATAGCTACCTATCTAAGTATCTTAAATATTTAGTTTTGTAAGTTTGGCTGAACAAGCCTATATGCTGCACTATGTAAGGGTGCATACAGAACCTACTTGGTGTCCATAAACAAAACCCTCTCTTTAGAATATTGCACCATTTTATACATAGTTGTGAAGTAATTTGGTGAAATATAAAGTGGTTTGCACTATTTTGATTAATTATTTAGGGCATCCATGGAGAATAACCAAGAGAAACATTTTTTTTATAATATTTTTAATACTTTGTTTTAGAGTAGATGTTTAATATATTTCAAAATGTTCAAAAAATAATGAATGGAAATATTTTTGTTGAAAATATTTTATTTTCCATGAAGTTGTTGAATACTTAATGCTAAATCTACTTAAGTGATAGCAAGAAATTGGTGATAGTCTATGAAATCTTATGTCAAAACCTTTTGGTTTCATGATGTCCGAGTTTATAATTTCAATTAAGAATGCTGATCTAAAATGTTCAAAGAAATAATAGAGATAGATAAAATTTATCCTTGAGATTAACAACAAATATCACATCATTTCCCAACAACAACCCTAGTGCAACCATGACCTAGTTATTGAAGACTTGGGATTGAATGAAAGTCAATATTTGCTCTATGAATGCATCATTTCCCCTTAGGTTGTCTTTGTTCCTTATCTTTCAAGAAGGATAGGCTCTTCACAGTCTTGTTTGTGGAGATTTTATTCAACCTATTTAATGCGAGTAAAATCGTCGTCAACACAACACATACTCATGAGTCTTCCGATGTGGTAGCACATGTAAATAAGAGTTGGAATCCTTAGCATTAGTCTTCAAGTGCTCTGACACCTATCATAGCCTCTCAAACCTTCTTGATCATGATCTTTTCTAAGAAGATTTTGAGGATCGATATACAAAAAGAAAGGTTGATCGAAAGAAGGCATTGGGGTTCCAAGCATCAATGTGAACCTTTTTCCAAATCACAAACCAAAATTTGCAAAAAAAACCAAAATCATAAAACAAAGGGAAAACCAAAACTCTCCATAAGTCGATGCTCCTACATTAGACTCCCCAAGAGACAAAAGAAACATGTGCTCCTGCACATGAGGTCATCACCTAGAAATCATTTGTCTATTTGTGTTTCTTTCGCTTCTTCCAACAATGCTCTAGAACAACTGTCATGCATTCAATCTTTTTTTTTTTTTTTCCTTTTCCTTACTGTATCTCATCCTTTTGATGTCCTTTTCATCTACAAGACTCCAAAACTCCATATCACATTCATATATACAACTGTCACCATTTGGTTTCACATCCTTGACATCTTCTTTTTTTAAAATATCATCTTTAAGAATTTCATTCAAAGATTCAAAAGCATTGTTATTTAAATCTTCCAAATCAATTTTCTTACCTTTCACCTTGAATATGTTCTCCTCAATTTTATTCCAAGCTATTCCTAAAGGCATACCAATCTTATTTTCCTTTTCCACAACAATAAGCTCTTTATCACTAGCTTCAAAATTCATCTTTGTATCCTTCACTATTACATTTTTCTTCATACCTTCACTAGAGAGATTCTCCATCCACTCATCCTAGCATTGAAAATTGTGCCCACAAATATTTTACATTTGTTACACCTTCAAATTTCAACTTTGTAATTTTTTAACCATTCATCTCTTTTCCTTCCACACCCACTCCTTTTTGCTCTTCCTTCTTTAATCCTCCAACATATCTTTCTTTCCACTCTCATTTTCCATTGCTTTTCCTTATGTTCTCCTTAGTGATAACTTTCTTCACCTTTTCCGTTGCACGTTGCTCACTTGGAAACTCCTTTCTACCTAAACCTCTTTACTCTCCTATGTTCAAGGCAGCCATATTCTTCCCTCTTCTTTTTTGAACTATCATTTGCATATGCCACTTAAAATTATTTCTCAATGGCCAACCCCAACCATATTCTTATCTTTTTGGGTATGTACATGATCATCATGGAAAAAACATGCCCTTAAGTGGCAAAAAATTCAGAAAAATCAAAGTTAGACAATTTGACATAAAAATTTGAATAATTTATCTATATTATTTCAAAAATATGTAAGAATAGAATATGTAGAAAATTGAATTTATTTTCTAAACTAGTAGTTTTATTTTAAAAAAAACCTATTTCGTGAAAATTTGAAATTTCAATGTAATAGTACATAAATTTTAGGGAAAAATTAAGAAGTAGGTGTCTGTCTGACCACCCTAACCACAATAAAATGATAATATTTTTTTATAATATTTTAAACATAAGTAGAAGACTTATGTCCAAATGTGATGCATATTTTTTTGTAATTTGTTTCCAAGTAAATAATTAATTATGATTATTTTTCACAACTTTTAAAAAATATAAAAACTCGTATGTTTTACCACCTTAACTTGGTCAAAAATTCATGAAATCCATTTTTTTTTAATCCTATAGTATATGAAGCATGTATTTTGATGCATGTTTTGGATTCAAAAAGTGTGAGAATGTTTGAAAGCTATAGATGTTTTTCAATCAACCTATCAATGAGGACTTTAGTCATAATTCAAATAGAAAATGAATAATAATTATCTGTTAAATTCAAAGTAAAGCATAATTTATATTGGTAGAGAGTTGAGAATCTCCTTTAAAAACCCTTTTCATTTGATAAATTTTGGGTAAGAAAATCAGTCATCAACCACATACCCTACAAATACCCATCATATTGCTACTTTTTGGCCCATCAGGATCCTGCACATACCCTTTTTTCTCAAGCCACTGCTTACACTTCTTTAAATCTCTTCTCAACTCTTCCATTTCCCTATCCCATTTTGAATCTTGTTTCTTCATCTACATCTTTTTATTTTCTTGTCTTCTTGATACCTCACGTAAGGCTTTTCTCTGCTTTTCCTCTTGCCCAGCCTTTTGGTACCTAGGTTCTTCACATTAACCTATCAATCTAAAATACACATCTCTCCAAGAATTGATCAACATAACTAACTTCTTCATCAAACCCTTTTGAAACTCTCAACTTCCTCTTCCCAAACCTTTTAAGCTCTGATAGCAAAATAATGACTCAACCAAAACTCACACGCTCTGATTCCAAAATCCAAACTATCCTTGAATTAAACTTGTCTAAGCTACAAACTATGACTAACTAGATACGTCAACCTAGGAATCAAAAAAAAAATATTTCAAGAACAAATTCTTTGTGCTACCTTATGCCAAGGACATTTTCCATAGTCTTAGAAAACATGAAGATAATGAATGCATGGCTAAAAGCCAATACCACATTGGCTGAAATGAGAACATAAATACAAAGGAGTAATTTTCAATATACTAACCATTGTGATCAAAACATATGCATAACCACCATATTTTTATTCAAAGAAAATTAAGACAATAATATATGATAGATCAACAACATATTGAATTGAAACAAGGTTCTTCTAGAGGTGGCCTTATAGTAGAAATTTCATATGTCCCAAATCTTCTTTGATGCCTTTTTTCTTTTCTTTTCATGCTAAAGTTTCCCTCTCAACTGGTTGCTACCCCTCCTTTCTTCCTACTGCTCCAAGCTTTATTAGCTTCTCTTTTTTTCTCTGTGCTAAATTCCCAAATTCCCATTCCTTTTGTTTCTATGTCTATCCCTCTTGCTTATATGTGCTAACTACTACTTCTCATCCTCCCAATCTACTTGTAAGCATTTTTTTCTCCCCCATGTGGGCTCATATGGAAGCTCAATTTTAACTGGCACTGAACTCATAACTATCATCGATGCTAAACTTTTATCCTCATTTTACTCTCATGTAACTACTCAACATAGTAAAAGTTCCTTTTTTCTATACATGTATGTGTCAATCTTCCCACATGGTAACACCTAGAAATAAGAGGTGGCATCCTTAGCATCAACCTTCAAGTGCTCCAAGACCAATTGTAGCCTCTCAAACCTTCATTCATCATGATCTTGTATGAGCATATTTTAAGGATTGATATATACAAAGAAAGGTTGATCAAGAGACATTGGGGTGCCAAGCATCAATGTGAACCTTTTTCCAAATCATGAACCAAAATTTTCAAAAATGCACTAAATCAAAAAAAAAAAAAGGGAAAACCAAAACTCTCCATTAGTCAATGCTCCTGCATAAGTAGCCCTCCTAGGCACATAAAGGAGGTAGAATATATTTATGACAAACAAAGGATTTAATCACTTAACATTCAATTGGGTTCTCTCACTCTGGAGTTTTTCTAGAAATTTTATTCTACTCTTGAAGAGTAAGATAATAAGTACATTATTGACCCCACCCATGAATTTTCTCTTAGGATTTGCAATGTAAAATAACCTTTCATATTGGATCACAAAATCCCTTTCTTTTATATGAAAATTTCAAGTTTGTTTCATTATTTTTGTAGGTATGCATGTGTATTACTCCTCATTTTGGGATCTTTCTAATTTTTCTTAGACGAATATAGAAAATATTCTCCTAGATTTTCATTAAGCTTCCCTAGAGAACCACAAGGGATTTCACATGGTTTCCTTGGAATTATGTTGTCTCCCTCATGATTCTAGAGGGTTTGGGATATTATTCACTCAACAACACAGTTTGAAATTTTGTGCCAAATGCATCATATATGCTCTCATAAACGATGAGACTTAGAAGAACTTATTTCGATGTTGTATTTCTCACCATGAAGGATGTAGCTCACGTTAAAGGAACTAGTGTTGTTAAAATGAATTTTGAAAGCTTACGAAGTAATGAAACCCCAAATTTTCTAGAATGGTTCTCAATTCTATGATTATATTTTCATCAACTGTGCTAGGATATCTAATGGTCCCCTATTTTGTATGATCAATTTCACCCTCTAGATAGGTTATCTTGGGTGTGAGCCCTAAGATTTCATAGGAAATGGATTCAATGTCTTTCAATATTTATTCTCTAAAAATTGTGAGTCTCATGTCATGGAGTTAAACTAGGCCCAATTTTCATCTTTCTATTCAATACTATGAAATATTTGATATAAGCATGGGGGTAATTCTAACTAATATGATTCACAAAATTGGAATATGTTATCATTGACCTTTGTAGAAAGATTTGAAGTGGAGTCTAAACACTACATTCTACAATTTAGTAAGACCCAAAATCTACCTATGGTACCAACTTAAAAACAAGGATGGCATTTATACTGACCTAATTTTGTGTGGAAGTGCCACTTCCACAACATACATTTGGCTAACCCAATGTATAACCAGTTTCTTAAATAGTTCATGTGCTAAACCAACTATAAAATATGGGTAAGTACAAGAAGTTGGGTCCATCAAGAGGGGAAGTTTTGACTGAAAAATGTTGACAGGAATGGGTACAGTAGCCATAAACCATAAACCATAAACCTTGACTCCTAAAATGTAAACCCTTAACTTACTATAGTAACCATCACAAAATACACAACATATAAAGAACTTTAATGATGTTTCCAAAATCAAGGATATAAATTAACTATGAAATTTCTATATACCTTTTTTTAGGCCCTTGATTGTTAATAGAGAAAGTATAATCATTCACAATGTTTACCAAACTATGAATTCTTCAAATTAGTTATCATCCTTTGTATATCCCTCCCAAAGCAACTAAATGTAAAGTATATTATACATTGAGGTAAAATACCTTTAAATATTTGTTTACACAATAAATTCTTGGTTTCTCTAGTATGTTGAGCATAGTAGGGATCTCACTTAGGTATATGGTGATGTTAAAGACAACATAGGTGCAAAGGAAATAGCATATGTAGGCACCCAAAATATTTGACACAGTTTATCAAGGAAATTCAAACTATTTTACAAAATTCCTCAATGAATATAAATATATTACACATAGTAATAACTCTCTCACACAAGTTTATCAATCAACATACCATAATTTTGAAGTTAAACTTTACGATCTTGATCATTGGGCATAAGCTTCAAAGTTCTTTCCTATTCTTTCAACAACGGTAATATTTTTTCTAAATACTTCCTATCTATTTATATTTTTTTATCCTTAGCATTCAAATGACCTATTTCTAAACTATAGTATAAATTGGAGAAAATCCATAGAATTTTTTCCTACCCTTATTGAATTGATACACCAATCCATGCTAGGGTTCCTTATAGAATATCATAGAAAATTTGTATACATATTCTTCATGTGAGTAATCTTTTCTCTAGTTATAGTTAGAAATAAATGATTATCTTAAGACCTCATATTCTTATTCAAGTGTGTTTTACCTTCTCAATTTTTAGTAAATATAGACAACTAAATACTATCTTTACCAATAATATAATTGTATTTCACCCCACTATGTACCTACCAATCTCCATGTTCCATTCACCCATCTAATTAGGTTAGATTTATAATTATTACATTTGGTGAAAAAATGAAACAACATATGTTATGGATCCATAATTTATGTGATGATAGATGTACATCCATATATTCAACACTCCCCACCAAACATGGTCCAAACCTATTTAATAGTTAAGGGTTCACATATAAATCACTGGACATGACACCATGCATATCATCCTTCACTCTCCAACCGTTTCTTTTAGTTCTCTATCTCCATCTCAACCCTCCCTCCAAATATTTTATTTGAATAATTTTACTTTCTTTTTTATCCATATCTTATGGATGTAATATACTTCCCCTTAATATATAGTTTGTTTGTCTATTGTTACATCATTTTTATGTCATTGTTATGCTATTTTTTATCTTTTTAAATGCATGTAGGTGAATTTTTGGATAAGAAAATATTTATAGTTTTCTATCCATACAATATAAGTGTTCATTGTGTATATCCTTAGAAAGTGCTAGTGTCTATGGTAGAAAGCTAAAAAAATTAAATCCATCTTCCTCATTTCCTATATTTTTTGTTTGTACATAAAAAAAATATTTTCATTTCTCTACAAGTATTATTTATTACTAGTGCATTCAACTTCATTATTTCAAATTGTTTTCCTAAAGCATACTACTATTTTAGAATTAGAAAATTTTGGAAGAGTTAATCAATATAATCTAAAATAGTAGATTAGTTTAAAAAAACTTAGGTTTGTCAACTTGAGTGTGATAGTTGAGATCACTCTCAAGGAACAATCTTTCCTTAGTCAAGTCTTATTTCTTATATTATAGGTTCCATATTGTTTTTTTTATTGGAGCTAGGGGATTCAACTATCAACTAATATTTTATCATGTGCATTCATATTTAGAGTTTTTAAATAACTAGAATGTGGCTCAATATATCACTTAGTATTTGTATCGCCCACCATGCAAACCCCAAAGAACAACCACATTAAAAGCACAAGTTTTTTTTGTTTTAAAGAAAAACAATTAATCAATATACCCAATATTAAATAATCATGCACATAAACATATACTTCATTACAATAAAAATAACATAACCAACTTTGTTCTTTGGGGCACATGAGGTCACATTGAAATAAACATTACAAAACATCAACACATAAGATATCATTCTAAGAACAAGGGAACTATGAATGACAACATTAGATATATACATAGTTTCCTTCATAAGGTAAAATCATGAGGAATCACATAGCCAAATAAAGAAAAAAAGTTGATAACTACATTAAAACATCTTTCAAATTATACATCATATCCATATAGTTTACATCATGGTTCCCAATCATGTGGGATGAATACATTATACAAGATTTATCAATAGAGTATAAAGATCTTTAGGTACGAAACTTCAACTGGATGAGACTGGCCAATGAACGCTGATGGGGAACCCAATGGTGTGTGGAGCATGTTCCACTTGACCACCCCCGTGCTAAGAGGTGATAGAAAAGTAACTCCGACCAAGACTGTCAACTGACAAGAACTGATGTACAACATCCAAGAAGTACCAAACATAGAGCCATAACACAATACTACAAATTGCAATGAAACAAAGCAATAACATCATATCACAATACCATAAGAGTACAAGGTCATAAATCAAATATCAATGAGATCATACAAGACCACAAAGTACACTAAAGATGTATCAAGACAATATTCCATAGATCAAAATAAATCCATTTAACAACAATATAAACCAACTCCCATAACCTACTTCTAGAGGAACACAAAAAAAATAAAACACATGGGCAACTAGGGGAGAGTGTCATCACATAGTCCTACATGGGCTATCCTATGCTCTTCCTCCCAACTGGAGGCATCAGTCCCATCTATGGCTATCCTGTGCGCTTCCTCCCAACTAGAGGCGCCGGTCCATAGGGTGACTCATGCGGAGCTGTAAACCTCTCATGAAAACAAGGTTACGACCTTGACAACCACGGTGTTCTTAGCCTTCCATTAGTATTGGAAGCACTAATGAAGACGAGGCATCCATTTTAAAATCTTATAATGATATTACTACCCAACCCTCCTAAGTTAATTATTAGGCTTTCACTTGATTACTAACTCACTCATGGGTTATCCTGTGCCCTTCCCCTTAAGCGGGGCGCCGGCCCCCACGAGGAGCCACTCTCCCTAGAGACCCAACCAAAACCAACAAGAAACAGGGGTTGTACCATCACAATAATGCACATTGAAATACAAAAATAATAACACGCGAGGCATAACCCATCTCACCAATAAATATCATAACAAAATATCACAACTCAGTACACCCTAATCATAAAACATAACATAATAGAAGCTCATGATAAAAAAATATAAAATCAGCAAAATCACAATCCTCTGGAAGACTACAGTTTCAAAATACTTTCATAAAATTAACAGGGTTCCCACACCAATGAACTAACAATGTCCCGCACCCAACAAATCTACTAGACTCAACTTCATAAAAAAATAACTTATTAAATTCCATAGTAAATTCCATTTCCACAACATACACCTTAAAACAAGAATTAAATAATCAATGCTGACATATATTCATAGATTGCCTTTTTACTATATTATCCTATCAAAGTTCATAATTTAACAAATTAATAAAAATTCCTTTCTATTTTCATATTTTCACTATAACAAAATTTTGTTTTGATTCAAACCAGAAAAAGAAACAATCTGTTTATAGACAGAATTAATTAATTAATTAAACAGTTAAATTGGTGACTTTTAAAATATAATTAAATGGATTAATAAATATATATATATATATTTATAAATGCATAAACATACATTATAAATTAAAATAATTTCCGTTTTGAATAAAGCATATATTCGAAGTGCTACTATTTTGAATGGAAAGAAAAGCCATCCAACGCATGGAGTTTAAACCCGGCCGTGGACAGTCTATGAACTGTTCACAGCAGTCTGAAGGACTGTCGTGGATAGTTCACAGACTGTCGCACCAATACAGAGGTCAGCTGGGTGGTGGGTACGGCCAAGGCTGAACCACCACTCAGTCAGGGGCTTTATAATATTAAAAAAAATTAATAAAACCGATGGGAATACAACGAAATTTGAAACTTTAGAATTAAATTTACATTCAATATTTATATATATGTGTATATATATCTAATATATATATATTAAATATATATATATTTATATATATATATTAAATATATATATATTTATATATATATATTTATGTATATATTTATATATATATAATATATATATAAATTTATATACTGTATATTAAATATTTCAAAAACAGAGGATGATAATCAACTGTACAAGTTACAGTATATATATATTTATTTATAAAATGTATTTGTAAAATATATATACTAACAAGAATATACACAACCCAGAAATTCAAAGTAAGGGGATTATTCTTTATTTATTTATTTTCCAGAACAAAACTACAGTAATAATGTTTATTTCCAGAATCCCAACCAAATTTCATTTTAATAAACAACAGTCCAAAACCCAACAAAAATTTCATTTAATAAACTACAATCCCGAACCCTGGTAAAATTTCTTTCAATTGAATAACAGTCCAAAACATTTCTAAAAACCCAGAAGATTTTCTTTCCACACACATTTAATTTCAAACCCGAGGAGGAAATTTCATACAATAAGAAACAATTTTTATTTCATTTGATGCTACAAAAAGTAATTAATTAAAAATGAGAAAAAGAACCTGGTGTCCTGTGCCTATAGAGGATCTTTGGAAGCTTTATCCCTTTTGCATAGCTAATCCCTCAACACCGATTGTTTCCAGCAACAGATCCAAATCCTCCCTCAAACTGAACCTTCTTCTTCAATAATTTCTCCAGAATAACAAAAAAAGAATGCAATGACAGAAAATGGGTAAATGCAAAATTTCTCCAGAATCCCAACAATAGAATCCCATCCCCCAACAAAGAAAAACCCCTAAATAAAATCAACACCCAGAAAATCTTTTCAATTTCCTCTTCCCGTGAATACCAGAAGTCACATCTCAAGAAATAAAATGAAAATAATTGTTACCCCCAATGATTCATTTTTTTGTTGCCATTTACATGCATTTGCATTTCATTTTCTTTTATCATGCATTTGATTAAAAAATTTAAATATATTCAAATCCACAAAATTGAACTTTTATTTGTTTATTTATTTATCATCTCCACAAACACTTAATTAAATAATTACATGCACATTAAAATAATTGAAATGAACCATTTGCAAGATTTTCTCAAAATAAATTTAATATTTTCACAACTACTACTAACATTTATCTATTTATTTATTATTTTATGTTTTATTTTATTAATTGTCTAATTATTTAAATCACAACATAAAACCATACACCACATTAGATAAGTCATAAAATCACAATAACATACAAAGACCAATGTAACAACAAAATGACTATGACCAAGACGCACAAACCAAGAAGGTACAAGGCAATTGACACCTTGGAACAGAGTTACTTCCATGTCACCTTATTCAACTTCCTGCCGTTGGGTTGGTTCAATGCTCGCCCAGACCTATCGAAATAGGTGGAATCGAGTCTTATTCCTGCAAAGCCTGCATCCAACAAGGTGATACACAACATGCATACATATAATCAATTACAAAGCATCGTGAGAAGGATTTGTAGTGTAGCAGGGCGCTCGCGAATGAGTGATGCTACGTGTCCCCTCACTAAATCATATCATCATCTATTGCATTATAAAATTACATTAATTCACATCAACATTATCAATTACTATCTCTAGCCTACTGCATTCCAATTAACTCCATAAAAATATCATTATAATATCCATGGCATCATAAGAGTAATATAATCAGTAACAATCTAAGCTACCACAACATAATATCAATAGTATCATCAAAACCACAATGTGTCAAACAAAATCATAGAGGATGTCAAGAACAAGCAGCAACATGAGGGGTATTACATCCTCCCCCCCAAGAATTCGGCTTACTCCTGGAAGCCAGTAAAAAGATAAGGATAAGAATCCCTGATATGAGAGGCATCCTCCCATGTAGCTGAAGCCTCATCATTCAGGTCCCACTGAACCCGTACCTAATCAATTTCTCTGCCTCTGAGGGTAAGATGCCGATGTTGAAGTACGACCACGGGCTCAAGAGCGAGCTGCCCGTCCTCGACCTGAAGAGCATTCCAATCAAGAACATAACATCAGGAAAATATGGTGTAAGACCAGAAACATGAAATACATCGTGGATCCGCGACAAACTGGGTGGCAAAGCTAAGCGGTAAGCAATAGGTCCAATCCACTCTAACACCTCAAAGGGTCCAACGAAGTGAGGTGCAAGCGTCAAAATCTTTCCATAACGAATAGGGCTCTTCCATGGGCACACTCGAAGGAACACCCGGTCACCCACTGCAAACTGCCGATCAACTCTATGAGTGTCAGCATACTTCTTTTGTCTATCCTGAGCAGCTACAAGATGCTCCTAAATGCGAGCCAGCTGCTGCTCCATATCTCTAAGCATTTTGGGTCCAAGAAGTACTCTGTCCTCCAACCTATCCCAACTCAAAGGAGTATGACAAGGATGACCGTACAAAGCTTGAAAAGGAGCCATACCAATGGAACTATGGTACCCATTGTTATATGCAAACTCAACCAAGTACAAATAGTCCTCCCAACATGATTGCTTGTCCATGACATACATACGAAGCATATCCTCTAGCACCTGGTTAACTCTCTCAATTTGACCATCAGTCTCAAGATGGTAGGCAGAACTGAAATTCAACTTAGTTCCCAAAGACTGCTACAAAGATGTCCACAACGCAGACGTGAATACCGGATCTCTGTTAGAAATGATCCTCTGTGGTATCCCATGCAATCTAACTATATCATTCATGAACACCTTAGCGACATAAGGTGACGTATACGAAGATTGAACAGGAGAAAAATGAGCTACCTTAGTCAATCTGTCAACTATGATCATAATAGCATCATGTTGTTTAGATGACATAGGCAACCCAACAATGAAATCCATGGAAATAACATCCCATTTCCATTCTGGAACAAGGTGCAAGGCTGTAGTAACCCTGCTGGATGATGATGTTTAGCCTTTACTCTCTGACATTCAAGACATCAAGCCACAAAGTTGGTGATATCCTGCTTCATTCCTGACCAAAAATAAAGCAAACGTAGATCCGCATACATTTCCTTAACTCCAGGATGTGCTGCGTAAGGTACCCGATGACCTTCTGTCAAAATCAGGGTATGAAGACCTTCTGAAGGAGGTACATACAACCATCCAGAGAAACGCAAAGCACCATATGAATCTAATGAATAACCAGCAAATTTCCCTTCCAAAGCTCTGCTTGATTCCACCTCATCTTTCACCTCTGAATACCAACTATCTGAAGGAAGGGCTACGAGAATCTGACTCTTCAAATCCACCTCAAGAGTCATTGTAGAAACTTCATGTCTATGTCAACTCAGAGCATCAGCCACCACATTTTCCTTACCCTGAATATACTTAACCTCAAAATCATATTCACACAAAAATTCCATCCACCTCCTCTATCTTGCATTCAAATTTGGTTGCGTGAAGATGTATTGTAAACTTTGATGATCTGTATGCAACTCGAACCGGTGCCCTAACAAAAAGTGCCTCCATCTCACAAGAGCATGAACAACTACGGCCAACTGAAGGTCATGTGTGGTATAATTGAGATCATAATCCTTTAGTTTCTAAGATTCATAGGCAATCACTCTCCCATCTTGCATCAACACGGCTCCAAGACCCTCCAAAGAGGCATTAGTACAAACCACGAAATCACCTGTAGGATCTGGAACTGCCAAAATTGGAGCACTAGTCAGTTTTTCGTTAAGAGTTTGGAAAGCTAATTGACACTGCTCTAACCAAATAAATTTTGTTCCTTTCCTCTGAAGTGATGTGATAGGATGTGCAATCCTTGAAAAGCCCTGCACGAACCGCCAATAATACCCAACTAGCCCCATGAAACTGTGAATTTCTGAGACATTAGTGGGCACGGGCCAATCGATGATAGCCTGGATCTTAGCAGGATCCACAGAAATTCCCTTACCAGAAATCACATGCCCCAAATACTGAACTTTAGTCTTATAAAAGTCGCACTTTGCTAGGTTGGCATATAACTGGTTGTCCCTTAAGCACTGCAAAACCTACTTTAGGTGCACCTCATGTTCCTCCATAGACTTAGAATAGATCAAAATATCATCAAGAAACACGAGGATGAACCTATCCAAGTAAGTTTGAAACACCCCATTCATTAGACTCATAAAGACTGAAGGTGCATTTGTTAACCCGAATGGCATCACTATGAACTCGTAGTGTCTGTACCGAGTGTGAAATGTAGTTTATGAATGTCGGCCTCTACTATCCACAACTGATGATACCCTGATTTGAGGTCGATCTTGGAAAATACCCTTGCCCCTTTTATTTGATCAAAGAGATCATCAATCATGGGAAGGGGATAACGATTCTTTACTGTTACCTTGTTCAATTGTCAGTAATCGATACAAAGACAGAGAGAACCATCCTTATTTTTGAAAAAGATCACTGGTGCTCCCCAAGCAGAAACACTAGGGTGGATAAACCCCTTAGCTAACAATTCCTCCAATTGCAGATGAAGTTCTTGGAGTTCCTTCGTGGTCATCCTACATGGAGCCTGAGAGATAGGCTCAACTCCAGGCACCAAATCTATCCTAAAATCCACCTCTCGCTTAGGAGGCATACCTGGTATCTCACTAGGGAAAACATCAGAAAACTCAGCAAGGAGAGGGTAATCATTCAATGACACCTCACGGATAACCTTAGAATCAAGGTCACTAACCGACACTGCAAAGAGCTAACAACCCTGATAAAAACACCTTTTTAACTGCATAGTTGAGATCATTCTCAAAGAATAGGCCTCTGAACACCCATAATTTCCACCTCTTTACCAAAATCATCCACACACCGCACTGCTTTACGGCAATAATCTATCAAAGCATGATGTGATCTTAACCAATCCATGCCCAAGACTACATCATAAGAGCCAAGTGAAGAATTCTGAGGTCCATCTTAGTCGACATTGCCCCTAACTCTAACCTACAACCCTGCACAAGCTTCTCAACCACAACCTTAGATCCTAAAGTTAATTCAACCTGCCACTTTTCGCTTTGCTTTATTGCCCCCAGTTTACATCACTCAACAACTAAAGGAGATATAAAAGAATCAGATGCACCAGAATCAAAGAGTACTGAAATGATAGACTTATGTAATAAACCTATAGTCTCAATGACGGTGCTCTGATGATCCACCTAATGATTATCCACTATAGCGAAGACTTGGTGAGATCTCCCTGCGTCCCCACTGTTGGCTCAGACACAGCTGGTTTCTGATTAAACTCTAAAGCACTCTTCTGAGGACACATCCTAGCAATATGCCCCTCCTGCCCACACAAGAAACATCCAGAACCTTGACCAAAACCTCTTCCCCTGGATGGGGCATTCGATTGCTGGAAGCTCCCACCACTAGGTGGAGACTAAAAACTCAATGCAGGCTACTCCTGACATGCACACTTTGCTTTCTGATCCTTGCAAAACTAGAAGTGGCCACTATGTTGAGAAGTAGCATTCTTATGCTTCGGTTGAGATTGCTACTAATGACCCCCTTTTGAAGGCCCAAAATGGCTCTTAGAAGGCCCTACTGCCTATGTTTGACCTCCTTGAGTACTAGCTCTAAGAGTTGGCACACTACCAATCTGCACTCTTACATGACCACCCAATGCCATAGCCAAGTTTTCTTCCACCAAATGAGCCTTTTCAATAGCAACTTCCATTGTTTTTGGTTCAAAGACTCATACGCCACCACTAATACGAGCATTCAAGCCTCAAACAAAATGTTGTACCAACATCCCTTCATCATGACTAATCCCTGCATATTGTTTCAATTCATAGAAGCATCATTCATACTGTTCTACTGACATTGCCATTTGCTTAAGATCATGGAATTCATCTGCCCTGCACTGCCTCCAATGATCTGAGAGGAAGCAAGCCCTAAACCTTTCCAAGAAAAACTCCCAAGTGACCATACTGATATTCATATGCAACTTTTGTTCCTCTAGCTGCCACCAAGTGGACGCGAAACCCCGCAAATGCATAACAAAACATCAAGCCTTGGTATTACTACTGTAGGGGTGCATTGCGAAGCATCGGCCCAAATCAATTAACCAGGTCTTGGCTTCCAACCCTCCTCTAGATCCATCGAAGGTAGGTGGATGAGCTCTCATCAAATCCCTCATATGGCTTGCTAATAAAGCATCCTGATCAATTGAAGCTTCCCTATGCCTTGGAGACCTTTCTCTTTCTCTCTCAACCTGCTGATCCCCATTAGGTCTAGGGCCCAATCTAGCAAGAAGCTCACCCAGAAAATGCTGCAACTGACCATCCAACCCCGGCTGTTCCAGGTTTTTTCCACCACCAAACAGATTGTTCTGAGAATTCTGTTGCTCCTCAGACTTAGGACTATGAGAACTTGGCGGTGAAGGACTTGGTTGGTTGGCTCCATGGCCACCACCTAGGCCTCTTCCTCGGCCTCTACCCCTACCTCTACCTCTGCCTCTAGGCATGCTTCTACACAACAAGACAAAGGTACATATGAGCTCAAGAGCTAAAACACAAAGGTTACCTAATGGACAATACTACCCAGAGACCCCAACATTTGCAAGCTTGGCTCTGATACCAAAGTTGTAACGCCAGCCGTGCAAACCCCAAAGAACAACCACATAAAAAGCATAATTTTTTTTTTTAAAAGAAAAACAATTAATCAATATACCCAATATTAAATAATCATGCACATAAACATATACTTCATTACAATACAAATAACATAACCAACTTTGTTCTTTGGGGCACGTGAGGTCACATCGAAATAAACATTACAAAACATCAACACATAAGATATCATTCTAAGAACAAGGGAACTATTAATGACAACATTAGATATATACATAGTTTCCTTCATAAGGTAAAACCATGAGGAATCACATAGCCAAATAAAGATACAAAGTTGATAAATACAATACAACATCTTTCAAATTATACATCATATCCATATAGTTTACATCATGGTTCCCAATCACGTGGGATGAATACATTATACAAGATTTATCAACAGAGTATAAAGATCTTTAGGTACAAAAATTCAACTAGATGAGACTGGCCAACAAACGCTGATGGGGAACCCAACGGTGTGCACAACACATTCCACTTGACCACCCCCATGCTAAGAGGTGACAGAGAAGTAACTTCGACCAAGACTGTCAACTGACAAGAACCGATGTATAACATCCAAGAAGTACCAAACATAGAGCCATAACACAATACTACAAATTGCAATGAAACAAATCAATAACATCATATCACAGTACCATAAGAGTACAAGGTCATAAATCAAATATCAATGAGATCATACAAGACCACAAAGTACACTAAAGATGTATCAAGACAATATTCCATAAATCAAAATAAATCAATTTAACAACAATCTAAACCAACTCCCATAACCTACTTCCAGAGGAACAAAAAAAAAATAAAACACATGGGCAACTAGGGGAGAGTGTCATTGCATAGTCCTACATGGGCTATCCTATGCTCTTACTCCCAACTGGAGGTGTCGGTCCCATCTATGGCTATCCTGTGCCCTTCCTCCCAACTGGAGGTGCCAGTCCATAGGGTGACTCATGTGGAGCCGTTAACCTCTCGTGAAGATGAGGTTATGACCTTGCCAACCACGGCCTTCTCAGCCTTCCATTAGTCTGTGGAAGCACTAATGAAGACGAGGCATCCATTTTAAAATCTTATAATGATATTACTACCCAACCCTCCTAAGTTAATTATTAGGTTTTCACTTGATTACTAACTCACTCGTGGGTTATCCTGTGCCCTTCCCCTTAAGCGAGGTGTCGGCCCCCACGAGGAACCACTCTCCCTAGAGACCCAACCAAAACCAACAAGAAATAGGGGTTGTACCATCACAATCATGCACATTGAAATACAAAAATAATAACATTCGTGGCATAACCTATCTCGCCAATAAATATCATAACAAAATCTCACAACCCAGTACACCCCAATCGTAAAACATAACATAACAGAAGCTCATGATAAAAAAATATAAAATCAGCAAAATCACAATCCTCTAGAAGACTACAATTTTAGAATACTTTCATAAAATTAATAGGGTTCCCATACCAATGAACTAACAATATCCCAAACCCAACAAATCTACCAGACTCAACTTCATAAAAAAATAACTTATTAAATTCCATAGTAAATTCCATTTCCACAACATACACCTTAAAAAAAGAATTAAATAATGAATGCTGACATGTATTCATAAATTGCCTTTTTACTATATTATCTTATGAAAGTTCATAATTTAACAAATTAATAAAAATTCCTTTCTATTTTCATATTTTCACTATAATAAAATTTTGTTTTGATTCAAACCAGAAAAAGAAACAATCTGTTTACAAACATAATTGATTAATTAATTTAACAGTTAAATTGGTGACTTTCAGAATATAATTAAATGGATTAATAAATATATATATATATATATATATATATATATATATATATATATTTATAATGCATACACATACATTATAAATTAAAAGAATTTCCATTTTGAATAAAGCATATATTCGAAGTGCTACCATTTCGAATGGAAAGAAAAGCCATCCAACACACGGAGTTTAAACCCGGTCGCGGACAGTCTACGGACTATTCACAACAGTCCGAAGGACTGCCATGGACAGTTCGCAGACTGTCGCACCAATACAGAGGTCGGCTGGGTGGTGGGTACGGCCAAGGCCAAACCACCACTTAGTGAGGGCCTTTATAATATAAAAAAATCAATAAAGTCGATAGGAATACGGTGAAATTCAAAACTTTAGAATTAAATTTACATTCAATATATTTATATATGTGTATATATATATCTAATATATATATATATACATATATATACTGTATATTAAATATTTCAAAAACAGAGGATGATAATCAACTGTACAAGTTACAGTATATATATATTTATTTATAAAATGTATTTGCAAAATATATATACTAACAAGAATATACACAACCCAAAAATTCACAGTAAGGGGATTATTCTTTATTTATTTATTTTCCAGAACAAAACTATAGTAATACTATTTATTTCCAGAATCCCAACCAAAGTTTCATTTTAATAAACAATAGTCCAAAACCCAACAAAAATTTCATTTAATAAACTACAATCTCGAACCCTGGTAAAATTTCTTTCAATTGAATAATAGTCCAAAACATTTCTAAAAACCTAGAAGATTTTCTTTCCACACACATTTAATTTCAAACCCCAGGAGGAAATTTCATACACTAAGAAACAATTTTTATTTCATTTGATGCTACAGAAAGTAATTAATTAAAAATGAGAAAGAGAACCTGGTGTCATGTCCCTATAGAGGATCTGTGGAAGCTTTATCCCTTTTGCAGAGCTAATCCCTCACTGCCGATTGTTTCTAGCAACAGATCCAAATCCTCCCTCAGACTGAACCTTCTTCTTCAATAATTTCTCCAGAATAACAGAAAAAGAATGCAATGACAGAAAACGGGTGAATGCAAAATTTCTCCAGAATCTCAACAATAGAATCGCATCCCCCAACAAAGAAAAACCCCTAAATAAAATCAACACCAGAAAATCTGTTCAATTTCCTCTTCCTGTGAATACCAGAAGTCATGTCTCAAGAAATAAAATGAAAATAATTGTTACCCCCAATGATTCATTTTTTTGTTGCCATTTACATGCATTTGCATTTCATTTTCTTTTATCATGCATTTGATTAAAAAATTTATATATATTAAAATCCACGAAATTGAACTTTTATTTGTTTATTTATTTATCATCTCCACAAACACTTTATTAAATAATTACATGCACATTAAAATAATTGAAATCAACCATTTGCAAGATTTTCTCAAAATAAATTTAATATTTTCACAATTACTACTAACATTTATCTATTTATTTATTTATTTATTATTTTATGTTTTATTTTATTAATTGTCTAATTATTTAAATCACAACATAAAACCATACACCACATTAGATAAGTCATAAAATCACAATAACATACAAAGACCAATGTAACAACAAAATGACTATGACCAAGACGCACAAACCAAGAAGGTACAAGGCAGTTGACACCTTGGAACGGAGTTACTTCCCTGTCACCTTGTTCAACTTCCTGCCATTGGGTTGGTTCAATGCTCACCCAGACCTATCAAAATAGATGGAATCGAGTCTTATTCCTGCAAAGCCTGCATCCAACAAGGTGATACACAACATGCATACATATAATCAATTACAAAGCATCGTGGGAAGGATTTGCAGTGTAGCAGGGCACTCGCGAACGAGTGATGCTACTTGTCCCCTCACTAAATCATATCATCATCTATTGCATTATAAAATTACATTAATTTGCATCAACATCATCAATTACTATTCTCTAGCCTACTACATTCCAATTAACTCCATAAAAATATCATTATAATATCCATGGCATCATAAGAGTAATATAATCAGTAATAATCTAAGCTACCACAACATAATATCAATAGTATCATCAAAACCACAATGTGCCAAACAAAACCATAGAGAATGTCAAGAACAAGTAGCAACATGAGGGGTATTACAGTACTAAGCGAAAGGGGATAATTTAATTAATGCGATATGTTTAAGTATTTTTGGTTAGGAGTCTTGGTAGGGTTGTATAATCCTAATAATAATGTAGGTTTAGTATAATCCTACCACTTTCCCCTTTAACTAGTTATTGGGAAACTCTTAGTAACTCCACATGCCCAGGTCCTAAGAAATCCCCAAGCATCTTTAAAACCATTCTATTACGATTATAATTAATATATGTATAATATAATTGTGATATTTTTTATTAAGAGGGTTATTTTATTAAAGTTGGTACCCTAAGGGATTGGGGATTGTGATGTATAAGTTTTTGTAAATAAAATGTTTTTACAAATTGACATATTTGTATAGATCATCAAATATTTTTGAGACATCCCTGGTTGATAATATATATAATAAGGGGATATAAAAATGTAAAAAAATGGTACATAGGATATCTTGTGAAAATAGGAAGATACTTTAATGTATGCAAAGGAGGTTTGCAAAACATAAATTTGAGACCTTGTAGATATGAATTTAGGGTTATTTATTAGTACCCTATAAATACACATGCTATGCAATTGGTTTAGTAATTAAATCCTCAAATTAGTAGGCATAATTATTTCCATTTACTATTTAGGTCATTTGAATTAAAACTCTAGATACTTTATATGAATAACCAAGAATATATAAATTTGATCCAAGTCTTATCTTAAACTATGCCTATTACAATCCAATATTATAGCCAAATCTTAAAATTATCCATAATTTTTTGACATATCCATATAGACCTTTAAAATACTTGTACTATGATTTCTCAAGTCAACTATTAAATCAATAATAGTAAATTTAAAACATGATTTCAGCTAAAATTTTGTATGTGGTCTAATTTTATATGTTTAATTTCAATGTAAAAATAATAATAAATTAGTCCAAATTCATGTTGTAATTTTATGTTGTTTAAATGTTTTTGAAACATAGAAGGGATCCTAGGTCCTAAACGCATAGAAACTTGGATGCCTGGGGGCCTTTTTCCAAGTTTTATTAGGATGTAGGTGAATAATGTGATTAGATTGAATTTCAACCATGAAGGTGAGCCAATTAGACCTGGATCTACATATATTTGTGGATGAGAATAGGAAATGGATTGGAAATATTTTGGAATGATTAACCTAATGATCACATATGCCCTAATATCGAAAATTAAAGATCTTGACAATTGATAAAAATAAATAGTCATGTTTTGGTAGATCTAGAAAGCACAAAGGAAAGCAAACATACTCATAAAATTTGGTTTTGATGTGCCTACAAGGATTGGGTCACTCAATGGTAAATGGATCTTTGTCGAGGTGTCCTAGAATGCTTTGGGGGTCCTCTGGTGTTGAATCTAAGCTTCTTTTTTCCATCTACAAAATTCTTGGAATGTCCTCAGTAAACTTTACAAGTTATTTTTCATGTCTTGACAAGCTTGATGACAAAAAATGTAACAATGCATAATGGATCTTCAAACACCCTTCAATCCTCTTCAAACCTATAATATACACATTCACAAAGAGGGAAATTATTGTGCCATATAGGGGTTTTCCTTAGTAAAACCCCATGTAAGTGTTCCCACTTCCACAATGGAAATATTGTAACACCCCACCTTGAATGTGACTAATACAACTTTAAATTGTTATATATTTCTCCTAAATAGATGGCTAGATATTTTGCGAGTGATATGAAGGTGATTGTCTAACAATAATCTTGTAGTTTATTTTTACTTTATGTTATATCATTGTTATTTTACGTAATGAAGATGTATATGCATGTGAATTATTGTATGATATTTGAACTTATAAGATGAATTTGAAATAATATAATTGTTGTGTCGTATTACATTGGAAGAGTAATTAGCTATGTAAATGATTCATGAATAAAGTTACAAACATTCGATTTACAATTAATGTTGTTTACTAATATGTCTAACTGTGCTTGATTATGTTGTGTAGGAAGTTAAATGAGTCGATGTGGGATTAACATCAAAGGTCGAGAAGATAACGGTGCTTGCATGGGAAGGGATAACCATCAAGTGCAAATCAAAAGACTTCTTGTTGAGGATATAAATTTATCTCCATCCGAGACATAAAAGCAAGTAGAGTAAATGTATTGGAGGGCTAAGGAATCAAATATGCAAAGAGGAGGATGGATAAATATTGGAATCAAAACAGATACATCTTTGGGAAGTTCTAAGTGTAGCCCTATTTGACTTAGAAGGGTTTGAGGTTTTATTATTGATTGGTTGATTATGTTTGAGTAGAATCCAATTGTAGGTCATGTGATGTGAGTTTGGTTGGGGTTGGAACCCTTGGTCAAGATCAAAACTCGTATGGATTCTTTTGTGGGTTTTAAAAAGGGATTATTGAGTCAATTTCCTTGGTTTTTGAACAAGAATACACCCCTAGGACCTATACCTATGGGTTTGGAATCTTTTTGACATGTGAACTTGTCCTTGGAGTGTGAAAAGACCGCTCAAAAGTCCACATTAATAAATGTGACGAATTCAAAAAGTGTTGGGGCTTGGGAAAAGTGACTTGTCACTCTCAACTTTCCACTCCCCAAAAGTTCTTGGAATTGGCACAAGACTCACACATGTGTGAGCATTTGTGGGAAAGAGTGTAGGTTTGGAGGATTCCTATATCTCTCAAGAAGATGGAAGATTTGGGCATTGCCCACTTCTCCTCTTGGAGAACTCTAATGGAGATAGTAGAGAATGATCAAGATGGCTTGGCAGAGGAAAGAAGGTTCAAGGAGTTAGCCTCCTCATATAAAGAGATAAGTATTCTCTCCTACTACTATTTCCCTTTGTTATTGGTGGTAAGGATGTGAAATATGGAATGAATCATGGTGGAGAATGGAAGGTAGAGAACTTAGATACATTAATTTTGTGCTATGGTAGTTTTATTTCTTTGTAAAAATGAGAAAAGACTCCATATATCATCATGGAGCTAAAATAATTCCTTGCTCGGGGGTATGGCTAGAGCCAACGAGGCTCCATGATGCCATTATGGTAGGGTGGAGAGAAATAACTACCCTTCTATGTGGTTTTCATCACATTCTTAAATGTTGTTGTAATATTGATAATTAGTATCTGTTGCAAAATGAAAAGATGAAAGAACAATATTTTCTCTTTGATGTAATATGTTAGGAAACTTGCAATCCTAAATTTTGGAGTGAATAATAGCCTACTCTCCATCAGAACTTCCTATAAGGAACCTTACTGGTTGTTTGTTGGTAAAGGGTTCTTGAAATATTTTAGGTTTTGTTGATTTCATTCTATGTACATAGAGAATTTTGTACAATGAGTATTGGTACTTATGTGTTTAATATTTATATGAATCATGGGGTTCATGTATCAATATAGTTTTGTATGCCTTGAGAGTTGTTTCTAGATTTAACTCCACTTTTATGATGGATTACATTTAATTGTAAAGCTATCATTACCTCAGTTATAATAGTCTTCAAAACTATGGAAAAAAAAAAAGAGAGGAAAGAATCCAAATTTATTATTAGTACCCAGAAATAAAACTAGACTTCTGCATCTTCTGCTTGGTAGGCAAATAAAAAAAAAGGGGGTATAGTGGCTATTTTCACTATATATATATATGGGGTTCTATTGGTTGAATACTTACTTAGTAGTAATAGATTGGAGTCTATAAATAAAAATAAATAAGAATTATTCAACATTTATGTGCAAGTAATGCCTCTAGTAGAGACCTATAATCAAACTAGAAAGCTTTGTTTTGATACCCACAAATTGTAGAGCATCCTCATAGCTGCAATTACACCGCAGTGGTCCTTCTCTTTATCTTGAAATAAAGTGGATGGAGGAGTAAGTCCCTAATTGGGATGGCTCTCCTCGTCTGGGTGTAGCTTTTGGTTATCTATAGAATGTTAATCCCACATAGTAACCTGTCACCTAACAAGCTTTATCAGAGTCAGACGCAGTTGGAAATGTACTACATTCCAAATATTAAAACCGATCTTTTCCCTTCCATTTGTTGTGTATAGTAGCATTTTGTCAAGCTAAACAAAAGCATATCACTACCATAAGACCAAAAGTTGGGTTTCTTTAACTCATATGAAAAAGCAACTAAAGGAAACCAAATTGACCCAATCTCTATTCGAAACAAATATTCCTAGGGATTGAAAATGATGTTGTATTCCTGGTATTCTTCAGTAGAAGTAAATAAATAAAATAAAACAAGGGGAAATTAAAGCAACTAAGCTATGATACCATATAGAGGAATAAATAAAGGAATAAAGGAGGTCTAAGTTATATTTATTGGAAATAAAACACCGTAGTTAACCGAACAATGCTGGGGTGTTGAACGGCATGCCAAGGCTGTTATATGCCTGTGAATGTGTGTTAATTTTCCAAACCTCCTCCTTACTATTGCCGGTAGGAAAACAATGTTTCATATCTGCTGCATAGTCTAAGTTTCTGTTGATATCACATAGTATATAAATTCTTGACCTTACTCAATGAGCTTATGTTGGTGTCTACTTATGGCGCTTGAGGCATAGTGAAGAAATGTGTAAACCTGTTCGGTAATCTCCTTCCAAAATGTGAGTCCTTTTACCAAGGTATCATGTTTGCATTGAATTACTATCAACTTCAAGTCTACGTCTTCTTGGTATTCTCACATGTTGTGATGGTAAATGAACCCTAGTGGATGAGTATAGCAGTGTTGGCTTTTGCAGTATTAAATTGCCCCATATTAATTATGCACAACCGCTTATAGTTGCAGCAACAACCTCAAATAGGAATTGGCAGTTAATATCTGTATTTGAAATATAAGTCAGCTACCAACCAATATAATTGAATAAGAAAAAAAAAGGAAATTAGATGCTAAGGCGTAACCCATCTGGAACCATGGCTAAGGACCTACCAATCAGTCTAAGAGTTAATTCGCGCTGTACTGGATGAGAGCGACCTACTTCCATAGAATGTGGTCAATCCCTCATATTAATTAGTCTGAAACATGTCAAGTCTTAAGATTGTATTCCTGATAGCGTGTCAAAACAAAACAAATATATTTATGTGATGGAGTTCTAGTCAAATCTCACAGTAAGTGTTAGCAGATAGAGAAATTGGTGAATTGTTAAATGGGCTGCAACGAACAATTAATATCCAGACTGGAGTAGCATTCACCCTACCATATGGCATGTACTTATTTCCAGATTGAGAGCAAGTCATCATACAACATGTAAATTTCTAGCAGCATAAGAAAAAAAAAAATATATATATATATATATATATATATATAAAGTAAAGTGAATATTATATTGATATTTAAAATGTTATAAGAATTCATCCCTTTTTAGTAGCTTTTCCCCAGCGATGAGAAGCATAGGTAAGTGACAGCGCTCATGTTTAATGCAACGAAGTATTCTCTAGTGGAAACATCAGTAGTGGCTCTATCGTTGAGTGAATATTTAATTCCTAAATATTGGATAGCTTGGACGTTTTTATGGCAACATTGCCAAGATTCGATAACAATAATTTACCATCTTCATGGTTAAACTCAAAAGAGAAATTCACTATAATAATCTAATATTGTCAAGGTAAGATAGTCTTACTTAAATTTTCAACTAAAGAATAAGAGTTTTAGATACATATTCTAATAACAATATTCATGAATGGATGCCTGTCGTAATAAAATTTAAATTCACTTCAGCATGAATACTTTTAAAATGCGAGTTTACCCAACATGAATAGAGGGAAAAGTTAAAATAAATAATTTAAAGAAAAACATTTAGATGTCAATTTACCCAAGATGAATAAAAAAAGAAAGGTGAAAAAAAAAGTAAGGTTAATAATGACTAACAATGTAACTTCCTTTTGGATAACTACCTATCCTTTAACGAATAATTGTATATATAAAATATATGGGATTTTTATTTATTTGCTACTTGGGTGGTATAGATGTATGTATTAAGAGTGAATAATATTATTAAAAAAAAAATTTATTCAGCAAATAACAATATCACTATCATTCAAACTTAAGCATTTTAATAAATAAAATAAAATAATTATTAAAGAGTAATGTTATCAAAATTAACAATTATTTATTGACTAATTAGCAATAATATAATTGATATTTTGTTGGTTATTAAAAATAAATAAATAAATAAATTGCTGGTATTGGCGTGGTGTGATGGTTTATTGGTGGCATTGTTGTTCTTGCCACCAAGGTTCAAACCCCGTTGGGGTGGTATTGTTGAATGGTTGTATTCTGGTTCATAGCTCCGGTCAAAAGCGTTTACCCCTTGAATAAAAAATAAATAAATAAAATAACAATCATATTAATGTTTAGTTGCTGATTTATTTTTATTACCATTAATATTTAGATTAGAAGATTCAATAGTGGATTATATAATAATAATGTTATTTCTAAAAATTGGTTGTTAAGAGAATAATGATATTATTATTATTGTGGATGAATAACAGTGATATTAACATTAAGAAATAAGTCTTATTTGGAATATATATATATATATATATATATATATATATATATATATTGTAGGGGAATTGTTAATAATTAGTATTATCATTTATATTGAGGAAAAAAAAAATTAAATATCAATAACATACTTAGTAGTAAGATTGAGTTATCCAATAAACAAATATATAGGATTAATAGTCAATAATTAACATTGCTATCATCTAAGATTATGTGGTAGAGAATAATACTATTAATATTTAGACAGTGATATTGTAATCATATAATATATTATTTGTCAAATTTTTTTTATGCACAATATTGTTAAGGGGATTAGTTGTTGAGTAAACCAAAACATAATGATTAGTGTTTAATGCCAATTAAATAATAACATTCGTATTAGTATTGACAAAAAAGTATTATTACTATTATCTAAATAAGGATAATATTTATGTCATCATGTTAAGTGTTACATCTGAAACACTTAAAGAGTGTTTATTAACTTAATTAATAGATTTAAAAAAAAAAAAAATAGTTGGTTTTTCTGGCAAGTAAATTATGGGCATGACACTTGGTATCAGAGCCTGGTTGTAACACTAGGGAACTCTAGGATTAAATTTAGAATTAAGTAGTGTGAGTGTGTGGATAAATGGGCAAACCACTTCATGTGATAGTCAGAATAAAATGTTTGCAAGGGAAATTCTAAGGGACTTAAATGGTGCAATAAATAGGAACTTAGTGATAATTATCCAACCCAACTAGTTTGTAAAATACTAAAGGATCAAGAATTGACCATTATAAATGGGTCAAGGTAGTACTTATTGAAGAAACCTCAATCTGAGCTCGATCTGTCATTTTAAGTAAATAAGGTGAATGACCTGAGTTACATATCGGACCGTTTAGCAAAGGTTATAGCATTAATTAGTCTCTTTAACATTAAATTTCCTTGAACCTTAGAAAGATAAAATGGAGCTTCTCAAGCATAGCTTTTTAAAATACATGAATAAGTCATCACAATGTGTATTATTAGAGGAACACTACCTTGTTGACTTCTTAGGACCATAATTCTTAAATATAGTAATGTCATATCTTCTCAAAATTTGGGGTGTTTAGGAAGCAACATATTTTCTTATACAAATTGTGGTATGAATTGAGGAGGGAACATCCTAACTACATATGGAAACATGTAACTAGTGAAGAGAAAATAATTATATGACCATAAAAGGAGTAATACATTAAGGGTTGTAATTAAATGATCCTAAAGTTCAAAACCCCTAAATTGATTAAATCAAAATGATAACAAGAGTGAAAACAATAGAAATTCTCTTAACCTTGTATTGAGTACAATATGAACACTCCATACATTTTAGATTTAAAATACTATCAAAGATCATAATTAAACTTTAAAGGTGTAAATGGATGGACCTAAGTCTAAGGGATTGCTCATAATTTGGGTATGGATTTGAGACACCCATGAAACACTACTTGATATGCCTAAGACACAAATAGCCTGGCCTTTCCTATTACTCTAGATCTTAATTTACAAATAAGGACTTAATTTGTGTTCTTGTGAAGCAACCAACAATTCACCTTATACTTGGTAGGTAAATTTTTTTTTCATGAATGATAACATTAACTAATGATCAAGCCTTGTTTTGTATTGTAAGTTCAACTTGGAAGAGTGGTAAGAATTAAATTCTACCTTGAATTAAAATAATGAAACTTTAGAGCTAATTAAGCACTTTCGCAAGTAAATGGTGACCTAGTTCAATTAATGTAACTATAACAACTATCAAACTATTATGTTCTATTGTTTAGATATTAAATAGTAAATGAAATAATAGGGTTTCTATGATTTAAGTCAAATGTGAAGACAATAGAAGGATACAATTAAGATAAGATTGTTGAGGACCAATAAATCTGGTGTTGAAACTATCCCCTTGTAGTAAGTAAACATTAAAAAGATTTGTGACTTGAGACCTTGTCAAATGTGAAATTGGAGTTAAAACATTATCTTGAACTCATGTTATTACTACTTCCTTAGGAGACTTGTTGCTTCCCAAATAAGAAAGGATGCATGCCATGCATATGAAGTAATAACACACTCAACTACATGTTCAACTTGAAGGTTGTGTACACATCATCAGGAATGAATAATCAATTGTATGAAGTTATAAATTAAGTAATGAATTATGTGTGGTTCACGGTGTATTATGTGATGGGAAAGTTAAAATATATAGATAAGAGACACTAAAGTAGACTTGTAAAACCTCTAATTAATGTTGTGAATTATATACCATTGACTATGTTTACTCTTTGATGGAAGAACATTTGCACCCAAATGTAAGGAGAAAACCTCAAAGTAGGTAAAATTTTTAAGACTTTTGCTTGTTGAGCACCTTTATGAGGTTAGATAGAACTATGATTGTAAAAATGATGGTTATAAAAAGTGATTAAATGGTTGAACCCCGGATAGAAAAAAAATGCAAGTCTTGAAAAAGGATATTAATGACTAGTAAGAATCACTATTTTATGAATTATCATGTGTTTTATGCACTGAGTGTGCCTTCTTTTCTCATACTGTAATGTTTCAAATGAAAATGGTTGCCTCTACCCCTTATTAAGTAGGAAGTTTTTTTTTTTTAGCATGTTGAGAAAATATCATGGAATTACCCATATTGATATTTTAGTGAACATAACAAATATAGTTGAATAAAAGGGGAAGAGTGGTATCGATATATATAGAAAAAAAGAATTGATCATAAATGTGTTATTAGTAAGATATGAAGTGTGGTGCACCATGTATTGCTAATTGTAGGAAAATTGAGTATTACCTAAATTACAATTGTGAATTATATGGAAATTTATTTTACAAGTATGCAATGGATGGATGTTAACAAAGTGAAGATTGTGTAAAGAAAATAAAGTGTGTATGGTGTATCAACATTTGTGTTAATAATGTGACAAACCATGTATTGTTACATTCTAGGAAATGGGGTGATCTACCTAAGCTATAGTTGCATATCTTCTAGTGATTTCTTGTACTTATGCAAAGTGAGCTGAGATATTTCCAAAATTGAAACAAAAAGTGAATATTGATTATGCAAAATAGAATATGTGTAAGTGCACTACTCTTGTTCTATGACAAATTTTGTAAAGCGTGTTGTGTAAAGTGAAACCAGTAAATGTATTGTGCCCCGAGTATAGGATACATGGTATCTGACTTGGGATAAGGGTAAGGGAGGTCAAGTATGATCCCTTATGAGTACCCTTTGTGATGGACTTTATGTAAGCTAGCTAGTTGTGAGTTAAAATAAATGTGTTAAGTGCATACATGTGTCTATTAAATGAAATGTGATGTGCTCCTTTGTGTTAGTTTTATTTCTATGTTAAATGTGTACCCCTAGCATTTGGTTCCCCCCTACTAGGAGTGTGATGCCAGCTAGTGTAAATAGGGGTTGAGAGGCACATGGTCTACCAACAGGAGATTACGAGCTCAGGGTGTTGTCCCTAATCCTGATAAAGGATCTATGTCAAGCCATTGTAATCTTCCTATGGACATTGACCGTGGCCTACTCCCCCACATATGAGAGCCACACTTGTTGGTTCATAGTGAAAACCTATTCCTTGATGTTTATAACCCATGGGTAAAGGATGGAATAACATGGACTACCAGTGATTCATACTTATGTGGTCAGGGACCACCAGTTACTCATATTCATGTGGTCAGGGACCACCAGTGCTTCATGTTTATGTGGTCAAGGACCACCAATGATGTATATTTGTAATTCGTGATTGATGTTTTATTTTATTATGTGCCAGCAATGTGTAATTTTACATTTATGTACTTAGGCTATTTAGCCATTTGGAAGTTGTTATATAGTCCGATTTGCCTCAAGGACTTGTTTAATTTTGCCTTTGAATTATGATTGGAAAGTTGCAATGTAGCTACAATTTATCTTTATTTTGTTTCTCTTGAATTTATAAGTTCCCTCTTGGGAGTTTTATTGAAACTTTGGTTTATGATCTTGAGTTATTCAGTTTGAGGCTTTCACCTTGGTTGCAAATTTGCTGGCATGTGTGGTGTAATGTGGAATTTGTAAACTACCATATTTCAGGGGGTTCCCTGGCAGGTCGTATGGGGGAGTAGACGTGTTGGGGAATTATTTTGAAAGGGGTTGTGAATGGGACTGGTATGGGATGGTCATTAATCCATTCTTCCCTCATTCTATGATTATTCTTATCTATATGGAGGAGTCCTTAGAGAAGGGCCTCGAGTGGTATCCAAGAATATCCATCCTTGTAAACCCCATTATGTGAGCCTTGTGTTGTAAATTATGTGACTGTATGAGGACAGGTGCACCCATTGGGAAGAGCACCCTTTATATGAGGGTAGGTGCACCCAATTGGGAAGAGCATCCTTGCTATTGTTGTGTGTACATGTGAAATTACAAATAAATGTGATGCGGCATACTTGTGAGCTATGTGAGAAAAATAGTAACTTGTGATGCAAAGTTAATATTATTTGAGACATGGTATGAGCTCCATAATTATAAGGTAAAATGTTCTCTTAAGCATATATTTTGAAAAAATGTGACACTAACAATTATGAGACATGATTGGTCAATGAAACAAAAATATTTTCTAACATCCTGAGTGATGTTTATGGTGCAAAGAATTTTTGAAGGTGTATAAAAGGTTGTGAATTCATTTAGATATATTTTTGTGTAATTTAATTGAAATCGACTACATTAGAGCTATATGGATGGTTGTTAGCATTTGTTAAATTGATCTTATATCAGGTAAATGTTTCATTATGGGAATTTTTTCTTGAAGTATTTAAATACTTAATTCATGGAAGAGATATCTCTACTATGTGCTTATAGCCAAATGTTTTGATTCTTCCATCAAGAAAGTAAAAGTAATTAGTATGTTTGATAGATTTATGTGTGTTTTTATGTTGAGATTATGTTTTTAGACCTTAACGACTTCTAGGAGGAAGTCTAAGCTAAGGGGAGGGGGTTGTAAGACCCCGCCTTGAATGTGACTAATACAACTTTAAATTGTTATATATTTCTCCGAAATAGATGGCTAGATATTTTGCGAGTGATATGAAGGTGATTGTCTAACAATAATATTGTAGTTTATTTTTACTTTATGTTATATCATTGCTATTTTACTTAATGAAGATGTAGATGCATGTGAATTATTGTATGATATTTGAACTTATAAGATGAATTTGAAATAAGATAATTGTTGTGTCATATTACATTGGAAGAGTAATTAGCTATGTAAATGATTCATGAATAAAGTTACAAAGATTCAATTTACAATTAATGTTGTTTATTAATATGTCTAACTGTGCTTTATTATGTTGTGTAGGAAGCTAAATGAGTCGATGTGGGATTAACATCAAAGGTCGAAAAGATAACGGTGCTAGCATGAGAAGGGATAACCATCAAGTGCAAATCAAAAGACTTCTTGTTGAGGATATAAATTTATCTCCATCTGAGACCTAAAAGCAAGTAGAGTAAATGTATTGGAGGGCTAAGGAATCAAATATGCAAAGAGGAGGATGGATAAATATTGGAATCAAAATAGATACATCTTTGAGAAGTTCTAAGTGTAGCCCTATTTGACTTAGAAGGGTTTGAGGTTTTATTATTGATTGGTTGATTATGTTTGAGTAGAATCCAATTGTAGGTCATGTGATGTGAGTTTGGTTGGGGTTGGAACCCTTGGTCAAGATCAAAACTCGTATGGATTCTTTTGTGGGTTTTAAAAAGGGATTATTGAGTCAATTTCCTTGGTTTTTGAACAAGAATAGACCCCTAGGACCTATACCTATGGGTTTGGAATCTTTTTGACATGTGAACTTGTCCTCGGAGTGTTAAAAGACCCCTCACAAGTCCACATTCATGAATGTGACGAATTCAAAAAGTGTTGGGGCTTGGGAAAAGTGACTTGTCACTCTCAACTTTCCACTCCCCAAAAGTTCTTGGAATTGGCACAAGACTCACACATGTGTGAGAATTTGTGGGAAAGAGTGTAGGTTTGGAGGATTCCTATATATCTCAAGAAGATGGAATATTTGGGCATTGCCCACTTCTCCTCTTGGAGAACTCTAATGGAGATAGTAGAGAATGATCAAGATGGCTTGGCTGAGGAAAGAAGGTTCAAGGAGTTAGCCTCCTCATACAAAGAGATAAGTATTCTCTCCTACTACTATTTCCCTTTGTTATTGGTGGTAAGGATGTGAAATATGGAATGAATCATGGTGGAGAATGGAAGGTAGAGAACTTAGATACATTAATTTTGTGCTATGGTAGTTTTATTTCTTTGTAAAAATGAGAAAAGACTCCATATATCATCATGGAGCTAAAATAATTCCTTGCTCGGGTGTATGGCTAGAGCCCACGGGGCTCCATGACGCCTTTATGGTAGGGTGGAGAGCAAGAACTACCCTTCTATGTGGTTTTCATCACATTCTTAAATGTTGTTGTAATATTGATACTTAGTATCAGTTGCAAAATGAAAAGATGAAAGAACAATATTTTCTCTTTGATGTAATATGTTAGGAAACTTGCAATCCTAAATTTTGGAGTGACTAATAGCCTACTCTCCATCAAAACTTCCTGTAAGGAACCTTGCTGGTTGTTTGTTGGTAAAGGGTTCTTGAAATATTGTAGGTTTTGTTGATTTCATTCTATGTACAAAGAGAATTTTGTACAATGAGTATTGGTACTTATGTGGTTAATATTTATATGAATCATGGGGTTCATGTATCAATACAATTTTGTATGCCTTGAGAGTTGTTTCTAGATTTAACTCCACTTTTATAATGGATTACATTTAATTGTAAAGCTATCATTACCTAAGTTATAATAGTCTTCAAACATGTGGAAAAAAAAGAGAGAGGAAAGAATCCAAATTTATTATTAGTACCCAGAAATAAAACTAGACTTCTGCATCTTCTGCTTGGTAGGAAAACCAAAAAAAGGGGGGTATAGTGGCTATTTGCACTATATATATATATGGGGTTTCTATTGGTTGAATACTTACTTAGTAGTAATAGATTGGAGTCTATAAATAAAAATAAATAAGAATTATTCAACATTTATGTGCAAGTAATGCCTCTAGTAGAGACCTATAATCAAACTAGAAAGCTTTCGTTTGATACCCACAAATTGTACAGCATCCTCATAGCTACAATTACACCGCAATGGTCTTTCTCTTTATCTTGAAATAAAGTAGATGGAGGAGAAACTCCCTGATTGGGATGGCTCTCCTTGTCTGGGTGTAGCTTTTGGTTATTTGCAGAATGTTAATCCCACACATTAACCTATCACCTAACAAGCTTTATCAAAGTGAGATGCAGTTGGAAATGTACTACGTTCCAAATATTAAAACCGATCTTTTCCCTTCAATTGGTTGTGTATAGTAGCATTTTGTCAAGCTAAACAAAAGCATATCACTGCCATAAGACCAAAATTTAGGTTTCTTTAACTCATATGAAAAAGCAACTAAAGGAAACCAAATTGACCCAATCTCTATTCAAAACAAATATTCCCAGGGATTGACAATTATGTTGTATTCCTGGTATTCTTCAGTAGAAGTAAATAAATAAAATAAAACAAGGGGAAATTAAAGCAACTAAGCTATGATACCATATAGAGGAATAAATAAAGGAATAAAGGAGATCTAAGTTATATTTATTGGAAATAAAACACCGTAGTTAACCGAACAATGTTGGGGTGTTGAACGGCATGCCAAGGCTGTTATATGCCTGTGAATGCGTGTTAATTTTGCAAACCTCCTCCTTACTATTGCTGGAAGGAAAACAATGTTTCATATTTGCTACATAGTCTAAATTTGCGTTGATATCGCATAGTATATAAATTCTTGACCTTACTCAATGAGCTTATGTTGGTGTCTACTTATGGCGCCTGAGGCATAGTGAAGAAATGTGTAAACCTGTTCGGTAATCTCCTTCCAAAATGTGAGTCCTTTTACTAAGGTATTATGTTTGTGTTGAATTACTATCAACTTCAAGTCTATGTCTTCTTCGTATTCTCACATGTTGCACTGGTAAATGAACCCTAGTGGATGAGTATAGCAGTGTTGGCTTTTGCAGTATTAAATTCCCCCATATTAATTATGCACAACCGCTAATAGTTGCAGCAACAGCCTCAAATAGGAATTGGGAGTTAATATATGTATTTGAAATATAAGTCGGCTACCAACCAATATAATTGAATAAGAAAAAAAAGAAATTAGATGCGAAGGCGTAACCCATTTGGAACCATGGCTAAGGACCTACCAATCAGTTTGAGAGTTAATTCGGGTTGTAGTGGATGAGAGTGACCTACTTCCATAGAATGTGGTCAATCCCTCGTATTAATTAGTCTGAAACATGTTAGGTCTTAAGATTGTATTCTTCATAGCATGTCAGAACAAAACAAATATATTTATTTGATGGAGTTCCAGTCAAATCTCACAGTAAGTGTTAGCAGATAGAGAAACTGGTGAATTGTTAAATGGGTTGCAACTAACAATTAATATCCAGACTGGAGTAGCATTCACCCTACCATCTGGCATGTACTTATTTCCAGATTGAAAACAAGTCATCATACAACATGTAATTTTCCAGCAGCATAAGAAAAAAAATAAAAATATATATATATATATAAGGTAAAGTGAATATTATATTGATATTTAAAATATTATAAGAATTCATCCCTTTTTAGTAGCTTTTCCCCAGCTATGAGAAGCATAGGTAAGTGACAACGCTCATGTTTAATGCAACGAAGTATTCTCTAGTGGCAACATCAGTAGTGGCTCTATCGTTGAGTGAATATTTAATTCCTAAATAGTGGATAGCTTGGACGTTTTTACGGCAGCATTTCCAAGATTCGATAACAATAATTTACCATCTTCATGGTTAAACTCAACAGAGAAATTCACTATAATAATCTAATATTGTCAAGGTAAGATAGTTTTACTTAAATTTTCAACTAAAGAATAAGAGTTTTAGATACATATTCTAATAACAATATTCATGAATGGATGCCTGTCGTAATAAAATTTAAATTCACTTCAGCGTGAATACTTTTAAAATGCAAGTTTACCCAACGTGAATAGAGGGAAAAGTTAAAATAAATAATTTAAAGAAAAACATTTAGATGTCAATTTACCCAAGATGAATAAAAAAAGAAAGGTGAAAAAAAAGTAAGGTTAATAATGACTAACAATGTAACTTCCTTTTGGATAACTACCTATCCTTTAACGAATAATTGTATATATAAAATATATGGGAGTTTTATTTATTTGCTACTTGGGTGGTATAGATGTATGTATTAAGAGTGAATAATATTATAAAAAAAAAAATTATTCAGTAAATAACAATATCACTATCATTCAAACTTAAGCATTTTAATAAATAAAATAAAAAAATTATTAAAGAGTAATGTTATCAAAATTAACAATTATTTATTGACTAATTAGCAATAATATAATTGATATTTTGTTGGTTATTAAAAATAAATAAATAAATAAAATAACAATCATATTAATGTTTAGTTGTTGATTTACTTTTATTACCATTAATATTTAGATTAGAAAATTCAATAGTGGATTATATAATAATAATGTAATTTCTAAAAATTGGTTGTTAAGAGAATAATGATATTATTATTATTGTGGATGAATAACGGTGATATTAACATTAATAAATAAGTCTTATTTGGATATATATATATATATATATATATATATATATATATATATATATATATATATATATATTAAATGTAGGGGAATTGTTAATAATTAGTATTATCATTTATATTGAGGAAAAAAATAAATAAATATCAATAACATACTTAGTATTAAGATTGAGTTGTTCAATAAACAAATATATAGGATTAATAGTCAATAATTAACATTGCTATCATCTAAGATTATGTGGTAGAGAATAATACTATTAATATTTAGACAATGATATTGTAATCATATAATATATTATTTGTCAAATTTTTTTTATGCACAATATTGTTAACGGGATTAGTTGATGAGTAAACCAAAACATAATGATTAGTGTTGAATGCCAATTAAATAATAACATTCGTATTAGTATTGACCAAAAAGTATTATTACTATTATCTAAATAAGGATAATATTTATGTCATCATGTTAAGTGTTACATCTGAAACACTTAAAGAGTGTTTATTAACTTAATTAATAGATTTCAAAAAAATAAAAATAAATTGTTGGTTTTTCTGGCAAGAAAATTATGGGCATGACAAATATCAATGATAAAACCCTAATGGAAATGAAGGAATGATGAATGAACAAATTGTTGCACCTCACCAAACTTCAATGGCTTCCTTGAAGGACTAAATTCATACACATCACTCCAAGGGTATGGATTTTACTTGATTTATTTTCTTGAATTCTTGAATTCTTGAAGACCTACCACAATGTTAACGTTCAGAAGACAACATGAACATACATCAAATTTGACATGTGGTAGGGGCTCTTGAATTGCTGCAATAAACAATGTTAATTCTACTCTTGAATTCTCTTGACCATAATATTTTCTCAATATTATTCTCTCAATTGTTTCCTTTTTATTACTTAGATTTTAAATGATCAAAAGACTAGGTATTTATAGGTATTTATCCAATTTCTCCAAAATTAATTTGCAAAAGTTGACACTAAGAATTTGAAATTTGGGTCTTGGCTAAGGAGGGGAATCCATTCACCCATTGATGAATGGGTTCTGGCCCAAACATCCAAGACACACTTAATCGGGGGAAATCTAATGATTGAATGCATTTGTTCAAATTTTTTTCTCCTTCAAAAAATAGTAAAAATAGGGCTTTCAAATGCATAGTTTTGAAAATTAGAAGCTTAATTAATTCCAATAAATCAAGGGGCCAAAACATAATGTGAAATTGTAAAGTTATATAATTTTCTACACTATAGTGTCTAAATGATGTATTTTTAATATGCATTTGATGTAATATTTAGTTCAAATTATACATTATTTAATGATCTCTTCAACAAGTATCAATTTATTTCAAATATTTTATTTAAAAATTCAGTGCATTCAATGATTCATGTTATGCAATTAGTTTGTTGATATTTTTCTTCTAATTGTTTTATGTTATGTAGTGGCCCATGAAGAAAAAACCATAAACTATCAAGGTTTTGATATATTATATGTTACATAACACTCAACCTAAAAACTAATCACCTCCATACTCTCCACCTTATAGCATCTCACCTTGAAACCCCTCACTATATTACACCTTGCCTACAAATTACAAATTACTTTTTACCTATGTTAAATGAAATGATGATTTAAGTGATTATGAAACTTTAAGATAAAGGAAATGATGAATTCTATGTGATATAATGGATTTTTAATTTAATTGAATTATTGATGAATATGCAATGAAATGAATATCATGTAAATGTTATAGCTAACTACCTAGTTATTTTTCTAAGTGAAAATGTAGGTAAGACTTCATGCCCTCTAGAGGGAGAGGGAGAGCATCAATTGGGAAAAGGGTGTGGTCTAAGTATTTTTTCCAATAGAATCTAAGTTCAATCTCACCTCATCAGGTTAGTATAAGTTTCAAGTTGGTGATTCTTAAACCTAAGTCAATAGGGTTTTTGGTGTAGGAGCAGCCTAGGTTTAGTAGGTTCAAAATTAGAATTTTGTTTTTATTTGATTTTCTTCCATGTAATAAGGTCATCTAAGACCATGTTGGGTGTGCTAGAGTCCATATTAGGTCATTAGGGGTGTTGGTGCACGTCAAGTTGCATAAGTTGTCAATTTTGCAAAAAATGTTGTCATTGTTGTAAAAGTGCAAAATTATGTAATATGAAAAGACACAAGTGTAAATGAAAGAATTATAATAGTTTTAGTTTGAAAATAAGTTGTAAATGGTTGGTACATGTTTAAATATCCTTTGAGAGGTCGAAACCAAGGTTGGTGGCTACATTTTTGAAGTGAAATAAATAAAAGACATCCTTGTTTCTACATTTATGAATGCTAAATTATTGTTTTAGAGCTTAGTATGACCTCATATGGTCATTTCATGATCTAAAACTAATTGGAGTCGATGGATAATTGAGGCTAATTTATTTTATACTTTGTCCCATTGAAATTCATTAATATTTGCATGTTTTAGAGCCAATTTACCTCAGATTGGTTGAAAACCCTATGTTTAGGGCCTTAAAGGAAGAAAATATGAATATCTCACTATTCCACTAGTGAGACCTCATGAAAGTTGGTGGAATGGATGTAAATAGGTTCTTTTTGGTTTATATAAATTTGTATGTGTTTTGGTGATGCCTTAAGTCATATTTATTTATGTTTTAGGTTTAATTAGTAGAAGGACAATCCATTTTTGAAGGATTTCGTACAAAGTAACCTACCTCAATTTTTGGATATGTTGTGTAAAGCCCGAATGGGTATCTAGAAATATCATTACATTTTATATATTATGTTTTCACTAAAATTTATGGATAAAAATCTTAATTTGCGGCCCCACCTTCAACACATAGAGAAGTACATTAGTTAAAATTAGTTCATGTTCGTACAAAACAACCCTATCCAAATTTTGGATATATTGACAATGGCTAAAAAGGGTATTCAAAAATACTTTTATATTTTGGGTATGAGGTATGCAAATTAAGTTGTGATTGGAAAACCAATTACAAAGGAGTACTAGAGAGATTGAAGGATTGTGAGCAAAAACCCAACAAGTGATGTTTTAGGGTTTGAATATTGGTTGATTTAGGTTTTTTTGTATTTTTCCACCTATAATCTACCAAAAATTAGTATTAAAGCCAAAATATTGGGTAAGAAAGTTTTTGGAGTTTATGTGTTGTCTTTTTGCAGGTTGAAGGAGTAACCTGGATGCCAAAAGATTAAGCCAAGGGAAAAAAAAAAAAGAGAGGCCTAAGGTGAGATATCACGAAGAAAAGAAGAAGTAAGGTGAAAGAGAATTTCTTGAGAAAAAATAATGGAAGAGTTGAGGAGAAAAATCTATGGAGACTTGCAAAGTACAAAGGTAACAAGCAGAAAGCCACTGATAAAAAAAAAAAAGTGAGATGAAGAAGAAAAATGAGAAAGACAAATAGTTAAAAGTGCAACAAGAGATAATGGAGTTGAGACACACCTTGGAAGAAATGGAATTTTTTTAAGAAATAATGGAACTTGAGATGCAACAGTTGCTTAAGAGAGAAAACCAAGAAAAAGGTTGGCATTGTCCAATAAAGAAGAAGGTTAAATGGCATATCAAAAATATTATTCTGAAGAGAAGAAGGAAAGAGAGGACAACATGACTAGACATTGGGAATTATTTGTTGATGAAGGAAGAGAAAAAACCATCAAAGAATTGTTTTAACATTAACGAGCATTGAAGAGTTGCCTTGGGAAGTTCAGGGTGTCTTGAAGGATTGTGTAGACATAGTTGTTGATATTTTTTTTGATTTTTGCTTCCAAGGAAAGGTTTTAGTCACTTTTTATCTTTTTTCCTAGGGGTTATTTTGTCATACACAACAACCTATGACAAAAAAATGAAGAATGAGATGTGTTTAAAGAAAGGGATGATATTAATACAAATGATGCACTTGTTTGGGAGGTTGTCAATGAAAGTAATTTGGATGCTACAGGTAAGAGGATTGCTAGGAAATAGATTTTAGGGTTGAGCAAGCAAGGTTTGAAAGGAAAATAAGGTGTGGAGAAACAAAAGAGTGTTGCATATGTCAGTAACTATACTGTTGAAGTTAGAGACAAAGAAACAAGACAAAGTACTATTGATGAGATTGCAATCTTGAGAGACAAGAAACCTAAGGTGAAAATGAAACAATCCATTGAAGGGGAACAAGGTACCATTGAAGTGTATGAAATTCATTAGAGAAGAAAGGATCAGTTACAAGGTAGAGGTGCAAATGAATGACATGTTTATATTGACAAGTTCAAATATCTTTTCCAAATGTTCAAGAAACCTATAGTGAAGATGAAGCAAGCATGAAACTATTTCAAATAAAATAATGTGTAGAGACTTAAATACATCAGAAAAAAGATTTTAAGCATGGTTCTCATGTTGTAGACCCTAACTCATGAGGATCTCAAGTTCTTTTCTTCCCTGAGAGTATGGTGTAGGAGAACCCTAGGTTTAGTAGGTTCAAAATGAGCATTTTGGTTTTGTTTGATGTTATTCCATGTAATAAGGTCATCTAAGACCATTTTGGATGTGTTAGAGTCCATATTAGATCGTTAGGAGTGTTGGTGTGTCAAGTTGCATAAGTTGTCAATTTTGCAAAAATGTTGTCATTGTTGTAAAAGTGCAAAAACATGGAATATGAAAAGAGACAAGTGTAAATGAAGGAATTAGAATAGTTGTAGTTTGAAAATCAGTAGTAAATGGTTGGTACATGTTTAAATAGCCTTGGGGAGGTCAAAATAAAGGTTGGTGGTTACATTTTTGAAGTGAAATAAATAAAAGACATCCTTGTTTCTAAATTTCTTAACATTAAATTATTGTTCCAAAGCTTGGTATAATATTGTACGTTCGGTTCATGATCTAAAATCAATTGGAGTTGATGGAGCATTGGGTCTACTTATTTTTTCACTTTCTCCCATTCAATTTCATTAAGATTTGAGTGTTTTAGAACCAATTTACCTCAAACTAGTTGAAAACCCTAGGTTTAAGGCCTTGAAGGAAGACATAATGAATATCTCACCATTCCACTAGTGAAACCTCATGAAACTTGGTGGAATGGCTATAAATAGGTTGTTGGTTGATATAAAGTTTAAGGATTAGGGGAGAAGGTTTTCATGTACTTTGGTGATGGGATGGGTTAGATTTTTTATGTTTCAAGTTTAATTGGCAGAAAGACAATCCATTTTTTAAACATTCTATACAAAGTAACCTACCTTGATTCTAGAATATGTTGTATAAATCCCAAATTGGTATTTACAACTATGCTTACATTTTGGATATCATGTTTGCAAAAAAAATTATTTCCAAAAAACTTAGTTTGCTGCCCCATGTTCAAACCCATCCAAATTTTGGATATTTTCACAGAGGACAAAAAGGGTATTAAAAAATGATTTTACAACTTTGGTATGATGTCTGCATAGGAAGTTGTGATTGGAAAACTAGTTAGGAATGACTACTAGAGAGATTGAACGATTGCGAGAAAAAAACCACCAAGTGATGTTTTAGGGTTTCAAGATTGGTTTATTTAGGTTGTTTTGGAGTTGTCCACCCCTGTTCTGCATTAGTTTTGTTGTATTTATTTATCAATGTTTTAATCATTATTCATTATATTATTAAATTGATTTGGTAATCGTTCTCATCATTACGATATATATAGAGGTATATGTATATGTAATTATGATATATGCATATGTATTAAGACCAAATAGCTTTATTGTTTTAATATATATTTGTGTGTGTTATATAATAAATAATAATCATATCTATTGTATTGAAGCCCTCGGAAAGGAAAAGCCTCAATCAAAGGCTTACGTTATTGTATATTCATTGGGCTTTAAAGCCATGATATAGACCTCTTAAAGAGGCTGCATAACTTAGGTAAATAATAGTTATTCAATTTATTATGAAATGCAAGCATAGTTTGAAATTATAAAACCACAAAGTGGCTTTATTAAAAGTTTATAGAAAAGCCTTAGATAGTCGTGGTTGTTATAGCATGTAATAAATACTTTTAAGCAGCTTAAACATGGAAAAAATGGGAATGGTTGATCCCTTAAAATAGAAAGTTATATAATTTAATTTGAAACAAACTCATGAGAAAGTAAGCGATGCATGTGAGCCTTTACAGGATGAGCTTTAAAACTAGAAAGTAGTGCATAGATCTACATTTATGAAGTCTATTGAACATAAATAAAACTGATTGTATCTGGAAGAATTCAACCCTCCAATATGGGTGACTAAGTCAAGTTTTCAATGTTGCTTTTTTTTCCATAAATCTTGGCAGTAAGGAGTTTAAATATCTATTCTTAAGGAAACTCCATCAACCCTTTTATGTGTTTTTCCCAACCACATCGTGGGAAATACAAACTAATTTAAAATATTTAAGTGAACCAAAATTTAAACATGGCTAATAAGAAGGCATTGAGAAGGTTTTAGAAGCTTCTATTTATTATTATAGCAGACATGTAGTCACATAATAAGTTTAGCCTTTAAGACTATTTAAGCTAAATTTTATTGTTTTCTAAACTGATATAGAATTGTGGAATTGCTATGAGTTGGTCGAGCCTCTTAACGAGGTAGTTTCAAACTGAAATTTGGTTATCACCTACATAAATAAGGTGTCATACTGTGCAATAATGGAATGCATTTAATCTGATTAATATTTTCTTACAAAATCTAGTTGAATTCTCTTTGTTTGGGTTGCTATTGGGTAATGTGGAAGGGCATAATATCTGAGTGATATTATATTCCAACAATTATAGTTTTATTTTACCAGTTGTAGAAGTGATAATAACCTAGTATAGGTATCATTATCTCTTCCAAGTAGTGGATTGTTGGACTGAAAAAGGAGGATAGTGCTTTGGTAAGTTAAAAGACTCAAGGGGAAGCTTTTTTAGCCAATAGTTGGAATTTATAGGAATTTCTTATTTTTTTCTAATTTTTTTAATTTTCTTATTAAAGAGCTTATTATTATGTAACTAGGGAATTCATTTTCCAAGATGTTATATCAATCTAGTTATTTTGGCCACCTTAGTGGGTAAGCACTTATGAATATAAAACCCTTTGATAGTATAACTAGTTGGCCTATAGAATGATTTAACCATGGGTTAGATAAAGTTACCCAAGTCAAGTAGGGTGGTGAATGAATGACTCCATTCATAAGTAGAAGCTGAATATATTTCAAATAATTTGGCCAAAGTGAGTGTAATAGTCTTTACTTGCACTTGTCAGTTCATTGTGTTCTTGATACTTAACTAATTAGAGTTTTCATTCATAGTTAGAAGGTATCCATAGTTGTTTGATGGTATTGGTTAAGTAGGGAATACCATGAGATCTCATATGGAAAAAAATATAGGGTTATTGACTATACCCTTCCTTGAAGACTAGGGCCACTTCTAGTTAGGAAGGTGTGCGAGGGACCATCGATCTATGGTTGGATGTAAAGCACCTAGGTGATGCTCTCCCTCTTGCAAATGGCATGTTGTGTCTTGTGAGACAAAAGGTATCTAGGTATGCGATCTTTGACCTTGTTCCTTAAATGTTAAATGTTATCTTATTTATTTGTAATCATTCATGTGAAAATTGTAGAAAAGAAAAGTTTTCTATTCTTTTTAGTTCAAAAAGTGAATTTTTTTTGTTATGTTATGATTATGTTATCAATTATGTAGTTGTAATTTAAATTATTAGAAAAAAATTATGTCCCATTTTTTATATAATGGTTTATTTTTACTTCATGGTTATAATTCTTAGTGATTTCCTTATACGATTGTGGTTGTTACATATGGTATTAGAGCTACTAGGTTCCATAATTTGGGCCTATGACCTCACTATGTAGGTTTAACTTCCAACATTAAAGTGACTAATGTTTTGATACCCTTGTGCCATAATAGTGAGATATAAGATGATTGCTAAGAAATCTATAGTTATTAATGAAAGGTATCTCAAGGCCAAGAAAGAGCAAGAAGCTCTAATAAAAACCATAGAAAGAAATAACAATAATGAGGAGGTATGGCTTGAAGACTCCAAAACTTTCAACAATGTTGTAAAATACATTAAATGAGAAAAAAAGCAGATGGAGGAGTTTTCCAAGGCCATAGCCCATGTACCACAAGTTGAGTTAGATAAACATGTAAAATTACAAATCTAAGTCACACTTTTATAAAGGAAATGACAAACATTGATCCAAATTTTTAACTTGAATCACTAAAAAGTGGCATATATGTTTTAAATTTTGAATTTTGTAAACTAATAAATTATTTATTTTTAATATATTTTATGTTTGTATTTAAAAAAAAATAAAAATGATTTGAATATAATTTTTTATAAATTGACACTATAATCCAGTTGATGATAAAATGTTGAAAAATGAAGTGACATGAGATGCCAATATTTATATAGTTAATTTTTTTTTTCTTGCAATTTTTTTGTGTATATTTATAACTTGAAACTTTATTCCATGGATAATTTTTTCCAATTTTGATAAATATATATTCTTTAAATAAATATTAAAATGTGTGTGTATTAAAACATATATATTTCCAATCAATGTCAATTTTTATATTAACTATTTATCTTAAATAAAAAATATATACCATCTTGATATAGATTCTTTTATCTAGTGCAACATATATTTTTTTCAATTTTTTAATAAGTTATACTATTTCTAATTGACATTGTAATCAAACTAATGTTTTATGCTAATAACCTACTTGCATTAAAAATAAAAATAGGAAAATATAAATAATATTTAAACTATTAAAATATATATTTTTGAAAACTATACTTATGAATCTACAAAAGGGTATTTTTTGATTTTTTCCAATATGTTATTTACATGAGTAGAATTTGTTGAAACATCATGTTTTTCAAATATTTTTATATTTTTGGTAAATTGGGCTCAAAGTGGTGTTGCATATGCATTTAGCCAATTATTTTAGTTGGAAAAATTGTGGACTATTCTAACTTAGCTAGAATGAATCTTATAAGATCATATGTTTGAACAAAATTGATTTTTAGTTAAAAACTTAAATTCACTTATGGTGATAAGTTGGCTAAAAGTGTGACAAAACTTTGTAATTTTACCCAAATGACCTCTTTCTAGAAACATACCAAGTGAATGTAGTGTCAATACCCCTTTGAATAAACCTAAAGGATTGAGAGAGCACTTACGAGTGTGTCCACCACCAAGGTTATAGTAATTATCTTAGAATCTAAGGGATATAATTCTCTTGACCATGAAAAATAGTCATTCTATGATAAATCTTATAATAAATAAGGGTGTTGTATAATCCATCTTTCATATAATAAAAGAAATTTTCAAATTTTCAAAATATCTCTCTTTTGTGTATATTGAAAAGTGTGAAAATCAATTGAATGTGTAGTAATTAATGCAATAAATGGGAAATAATTGAAACATTTAAACTAGAAACTTTAGGTAAATTAGAAATCCAAATGGTTCAAAATAGGAATAATCAATATAGAAGCTAGGAAGTGGGTCATCTGTTTGGAAACTCAAAGGCCAAACTTGACCAAACACTCAATATGTTGCATGAAACAAGGGAAAGGATCAATAACCTTGAGGGATAAGTTAGGGGTAGACTTGGAAAGGAGACCACCTGTCAACGCAAGGATGAGAATCACCATGAGTACTCCATTCATAGTGATCATAGAGAAAACCATTCTAAATCTAGATTAGACAAGGCTAAAAGAGATCAATTAGCCAAGGAGTTATCAAGAGACATGAAGAAAGTGACTCTATTGAAGTTTGATGGTACAATGAGTGGATAAATACTTTAAGATTTGTAATTACTCCCAAGTGACCAAAGCAGTTTGGGGAGTGTTGCAAGGTGTGTTCCCTTGGTCTCCTAATGTTGTGTAGTGTAATGCTTAGGTTCATGTCATGGCTTAACTACCTCTCAAGGATTAATTAACTCTAGTGGTTGTATTGGTCAATAACAGGTCAATATTTTGGTGCAATGATAGCCATATGTGCAACAATTGGTATCAGAGACTAGGTCACAAGTTCGAACTCCTCTTTTGCATTGGGGGGATTATTGCAAGGTGTGTGCCCTTGGTCTCCTTGTGTAGTGTAGTGTTTGAGTTTGTGACATGGCTTAACTACCTCTTGTGGATTCATTAACTTTTGTGGTTGTATCAGGCATTAACAGTTCAATCTTTTGGTGAAACAACAACCATTTGTACAATAGGGATCCTACCTAATAGCTAGTGAAGCATCCATGTGGTGGATAAATAGGAAAATGGAGATAGGTTTGATCTCTTTGAAGTTAACATGGGATGAGTTTGTAACCATCTTAAGGTAAAGGTGGTTGTAACAACTCTCCTTTAGCTAGAAACTCATAGACTTCCAAGATTTGAGGCAAGGAGAATCTTCCATGAATGAGTATTGGGAAAATTTCACACATTTTCTAAAATATGTTCCACAATACCAAAAGGATGAGAGGTTTAAAATCAAAAAGGTCATTATGGGATTAAATTCCCAAATTGGTGGAGAGGTGGATGCGTATGGTCCCACCACCATGGACCAGGTATATGAAAAGGCTATTAAATAGAAACAAAATCTCAAATCCATGGCTATCTCCAAGGAGAAAAACCACAACAAATTTAATTGGTCCCAATCTTCTCAGCCTTTTAAAAGGAACAATAGGAAGGACTATTGCTTGGAAAAAACTGTGGATTGATAATAGAGATAATTTGTTCCTATGTTTCTATTAGGTTGGAAATTTTGGGTAGGTCAATCCTTGGGAATGTGGTGTTATTTTCCTCAATTTGTTCCTAAATGTCAATAGGGGAATCATAGACTTGTGAAAGGTGTTGCAACACTTTACCTAAGGGCTGAAAATAGTGAACTAAGTGGGGATGAATGCAACTAATTCACACTTTAAAATTCTAATAAGAGATATGGTTTAATTTTGTTATTTCTATTTCCTAAAAGAAATTGTGCCAGGAACTACAATAACATAAATTATCACAAAAAGTGCAACTATGAAAACAACTTTTATAAATTATGCATTGAAAGTGATAAATCCTAGTTGCACAAATCAACACTTTAATTCTTGAACTATGAATAAGAACATTAATAGATGATGGAAATAATTTGAATTTTAAATCAAATTGCATTTAGATTAAAAACTATAATTGATAATAATTTAATAACTATTAAAAGGAAAAGACTAGAAATCAAATAACACACACATTTACCACACTAAAATTGAACTAGAAAAAGTGACCAAGTGATGCAAAGAGTGGTTCATGCCTTCTTGATCGACTACAAATAAAATATGAACACGTTTCTACTTTAGATTAATCACACATTCATATAATTTCCAAAATATATCAATTCAAAAGTAGTACATTCTAACTTTATATTAAAATCTATATATCTTAAGTCTCTAGATTGCATGCATTTATACTAGATGGGAACCGATAAGAGTTACTATGGTTTATTTTCGGTTGATTGCCAAAAAAAAAAAAAAATCAATACAAAAGAAATGATGGCCATTGGCCACAACAGTTTTATCAAATATTGTTTCAAAAATAGTTATGAACGAACTAAACTAAAATAGACTTAACATCTCCTCACCTTTCCTTCTATCCTCACTCTCAGTCTTTTCTAACATCTTCTCTTGATTATGTCCTTCCATTTAATCCACAAATTAGTTAGCAATCAATAGATATTGGAATTTTCTAATTGTTTTAATTTCCTATTACATTTTATTAAATATCTATACTTCTTGTGACTAAAAGTGACAAGAGAACAAAAAAGGTAAAGGAAAATGGTAAGTAAATGGTATAACTAATAGGACTATTTAACCTCCATCATTTCCCCCTAGCTTAAGGTTTTCAGTGTCCACATGCAAAGGAATTAATCACAAACCAAGATAACCTAGTCAATCTTTGGATGGTGTTAGAAATTTCCCAAGACTAATGTTGTCTCAATTCTTCCATTTTCACTTCATGATCCAAAATGAGCATATATTCTTCTCTAGAAACAATGATTCGTTTCAACTCCACTTTTAGTCTCTAAATTTATTTTTCTTCTAATTTGGAAGTAGAATTAACCTGTTGAAGTTGACCCCACAACTCCTGATTTTCCCCCTTTAACTTTTTAATTGAACCCTACAAGTCCCTAATTTGTTTTAGGAGGATTTAATTTTCCTCAAAGTCTTCTTCAGCCTCCATTTCAGCCTTTGTTTCAACCTCTATTTTGGCATCTTCATCCCATGGATTAAGAAAATTTGTGTAATTGTGTTGTTTTGTCTCTACATATTTAATCATCATTAAATTTTCCTCACCATATTGGGAAACAAGGGATAGGGGGCTCTCATGCCTTTCCTATTCCTTTATATTCATTTCCTTTGTTTCTACATTAATCCTTACAAACTGTTCCTTTCCAATCCGATTTAATATTTCTTCTATTTCCAAATTAATCTCATCATTTTCATGCAGTGGTTCTTCTACGTTTATGTCTTTTGTTTCCACATTAACCTCATCGAACTGCTCTTCATAATTATGATGCAATGTAGAGAAACATTATGACTTGGATGGAATATTGTCTTCTTGCTTAGCCAAGGGTTTATTTGTAGGGGACTCTCTTATAATTGAATCTTTAGGTTCTTGATCATCTTCAACAAAAAATGTTTTAGGAGTGGGGGGGTATGTGCAACATCATCATCGAAGAAATAGGCCCTTAAGTGGAAAAAAATTAGAAAAATCAAAGTTAGACAACTTGACATAAAAATTTGAATAAGTTATCTATATTGTTTCAAAAATATGTAAGAATACAATCTATAGAAAATTGAATGTAGTTTCTAAACTACTTGGTTTATTTTTAAAAAACCATATCTATTTGATGAAAATTTGAAATTTCAATGCAATAGTACTTAAATTTTAGGAAAAAAATAAGTAGGTGTCCATCTGACCACCCTAACCACAATAAAATGATAATATTTTTTTATAAGATTTTATATATAAGTAGAGGACTCAAGTCCCAATGTGATGCATATTTTTTGGTAATTTTTTTCCATGTAAATAATTAATTATGATATTTTTATTACAAATTTTAAAAATATAAAAACTTGTATGTTTGACCACCTTAACTTGGTCAAAACTTCATGAAATTCATTTTTTACTTTTTTAATCCTATAGTATGTAAAGCATAGAATGTGACATGTGTTTCAGATTCAAAAAATGTGATACCATTTGAAAGCTATAGATGTTTTTCAATTAGCCTATCAATCAAGGCTTTAGTTGTAATTCAAATAGAAAATGAATAATAATTATTTATTAAATTCAAAGTAAAGCATAATTTATATTGGTGGAGAGCTGAGAATAGCCTTTAAAAACCCTTTCCATTTGATCAATTTTGGGTAAAAAAGGGTTGTCAGCCACATACCCTACACATAGCCATCATATCGCCACTTTTTGGCTGATCATGATTCTGCACATACCTGGGGAATTATTTTCCTTTTGGTTCTTTTAATTTTTCTTTCTTTCTAATTTTTGGGTGGTTTTCCTTTTTGTTCTTCTATGTTCTCTACTTTCTTTACCCCGTCTCTTCAATATTTTAGACAAACTACAATGTTTGAATCAAAATCAGCTCCCTTAGGACTATCCATATGAATAGCCATATTTTCCAAGTCATCTAATTGACTTACAGGGCTAGTGGAAATATTCATACCCTTCATATCACCAGACAACCAAAATATGGCTCATTTGGACATTCTATAGACATGATTTGTTTTTCCAAATGACCCTGAAGCTTTTGGGGTTTTAATTTTCCTTTTACCAAAGGAATTTTTGGGTGGATCCTCAATAGTTTTTCTCTCTGAAGTGCCTACACTAGGGTCTCTATTTTCCTCAAAAACTTTTGTGAGTGTGCTACAAACTCCTTCTTTATCAGAATCATTTGAAGGTTCATCTAAAGAGTCTTTAGAGGCTTCATAACTAGTGTTTTCATTCAGGTTAACAAATGAGTCTTAGTCGCCCAAGGGAGAAATTTTTTTAAGGGAATGAATGATTAACAACTTAATTAAACCATGGTGAGCTAAAAAATTATTCTTTCCTTTCTAAACTATCCTACTCATACGCTACAGAGAGCAATGAAGAAAATAAGGTATGTTTACTAAGTGATTCCATCTCAAATGTAATAATAACTTGAATTGCTAGGAAAACACATACACATACCTCCCTTCACAAGTGATGTATCACATTATAAAATTTTCCTCACCTTTCCAAACTCTGGGTTATGAATCCAATTTAATGTCTTGCCCTTGTACCACCTCCATAGACTCACGTCATCTTAGAAATACTTTCTATATGGGTTGGAGGTTGATAAAAAAAAATTCTATTTGGGAAGTAAGCTTCTCCAAACAATGGTAACCCTATCACCTCTGATATGAGCTCAAAATTTATGAGAAATTGGACACCCCTAACAGAGACTTGCTTCCCATCAAAACTCGAGGAAAATTCATGATTGACCCTTCTATCGAATCCTTGTAATTTTTTGAAGTAGAGATCTGACTTATCCTGCTTAGACATTGCATTAGCCATGGTATGGATTTTCCAAGAAGTTGTAACAATGGATACAAGTTCAATATTAACAACTACTATAAACAAAACAAGAATAGCTACCCATAAAACATAAAAGGTTATATGTAGAATACAAATACTTACCAGAATTGGGAAATGACATTTCAAATTTAGCAATAATGGCAATCAAGGATGGAGTTATGGAAAAGAGTGGGAATAGGTATAGATGGTTTAAGGTGAATGGTATGATGATATCTCCTCCCACCATCTTAATCATGAGCTGTCCATGAGGTATGCCACTAGTTTTCAAAAGAAATAAGAATATTTAATAAATACAAAAGGAAAAGATATTGTTCAAAAAATACCAATACCAATACTGATTGTGGTCACATCACCAAGAAGTATGTAGTACAGAGCTAAGGTGGCCACATAAATTGCTAGAAAGAAATTTGCATCAACACGAGGAAATCAAGATGAAGTAGTGGGAACGTGATAGGATGAAACAAGATTGATAGTATGCCAAGGAGGATAGATGAGGTGTACTGTTGATAGGAGCAAAAACATGGAAAAGACAATGGAGCATAATTTCAAGAGGTACAACTAGCAACCAAATGAATAATAGTTGCATTGAAATGATGAGAACAAGAACAAACAGAAAGTTCCTATTGGAGGGATGTCAGTAATAGGAAAAAAATGTGGATAGTTAGTAGAACGTCCTATCCAAAGCATAACATGAAGCAATTCTTGGGAGAACATAAAGGTGTATTCAAACAAGGAAAGGACTTTATTAGGAGGATCAAAGTAACAATGATAGAAAAATATCACTAGATGAAAATAATTGTTACACCATATAATAGGTAGCAATAGGAAGATCGATCACCCCTTCCAAAGAAGTCCTGTCACAAAAGGGACATGAAGTTTTGTAACAATTTTTCTTTTCTTTTTTGTTTTGGTTTTTTATTGACAATAGAGCATCGGTATACCAATTTTCACTTTAGTACCACCTAAAGGCATCAAAAAATAGTTTTCACCTCTAAGTTTATTTAGTAGTTAATGCCCATTGAAAACTAGTTTCCAAGCATTAACTGGCCAACAACCCCCAATTTTTTTCATTTTTTGATCTTTTATTGAATTTTTTCATCCTATTTTTATATTTATTCTGAAGAAGTGATTGGAAAAAGAGTTAGTTCCTTCATCAAATTAGTAGAAAAATATTCTTTTGAAAGGGTTCATTTGTAAAGTTTCAAATTGTGCCCATTGACAAGAAGATCCATGCATTAGATGAATCCATAGGGTACAACTTAATAACACCATTATCATAGGAAACCTCAATCTCGTAGGGACCAAGAGCTTGAGTGTGAAACTTCCCTTTGAATTCATAGAACTGAGATTTATAGAGCAATGCCTAGTCCCTAGGTTACAATGTTCATGATTGAATGAAGTGGTCATGTCATTGTGCTCTTTATTTTTGCACCACATCTACATGAAGAATGTCATCCTAAAGCATTTCATCTAAAGAATAGAGTTGATCAATTGTTTCCTTCTGGGATTCACTAAGACTCATACAAATTTTAAGAGCAGTGTATAGAGTCCTCACTTCAAATTCAATTAGGAAAAAAACCTTTTTGACAGAGACAAGATCATATGGCATCAACTTAGTGGTCGTCTTCCAAGTTGTTCGGTAGACCCAAACTACTTCAGGAAGTTTATCTTCCCAATCCTTCTTGTGTAATGCCACTATTTTTGTGAGAATATTCTCCAATTCTTGATTGGTCACTTCCACTTTCCCATTAGCTTGTGGATAGTATGAGCAAGATTTATGATGGTTGATTCATATTCTTGCACCAATGCAACAACCAAATGAGAAGTAAACTATGTCTCTTTCTCTTTAATATTTTCTCTGGGTACACCGTACTTGGTAAAAATCTTAGAATATAAGAAGCCCCATTTTGAGAAGGAGGATTAATAGGTCCTACAAAATCTGAGCCCCATTTTTCAAATGGCTATATTGATAATTGTGAGTGTAAAGGAATCTCATCAAAGCATGTAGGCTAACCCATACATTGACACTTATCACAATGTTGAACAAACCTTTTACAATCCTATAATGACAAAAAATTACTCCTCTACATTTTTTCATTTGTTTGGGCCCTCCTTTTTTTTAAATAAAGGTGGTAGAGCCACAAAAAAATTATTAAATATAGAGGAATTTACATAATGTTGAGAGGGAAGCAAAAAGTTACAAAATTATTTGCTTAAACCTAAAAGGGGAAAAACCAAATATCTCAAGGTTACAAAATTTTAAAAGCATGCCTTAGAGAGAGCATGGGAAATTTTTTTCCATGCAATAATATCTAAATCATGAAGAATGCATGAAAGTGAAAAAATAGGAAGTCAGAGCCATTAAAGTGCTGAGCCAAGTGGTAGAAGTGAAACAAGATAGAAGAAATGATGAACCACAAAAAGTTGATTAAGCCATGGCACAAGGGACCCAAAAGCCACCAGAAAACCTACAAAGATGAGATTAACCCAAGTAGCTTCCCCAAAAAACCCAATTAGATAGCAACCAGAACATTAAAAGAGATACAAAAAAACCATAGAAGCCGAGAAATGTAAGTAGGAAAAATGAAGGGCCAAGAGACAAAATCCCCAAAGAGACAAAATACCCAATGTCTAAAGGTGGAAAAAAATGATTCTCCTCATGTGGCTCAATAAGGGCATTCCTTAAGAGTAAATAAACAACTTTATAAAGCTCATGAATGGGATCGCAGATAGAATTTCCATAGTGGAGCATAAGCCTCATAAGTCGAGCATTAAATTCTTGTGGACACTCATTAAGAAAACCATAAGCCATGGTGTAGGGGATCTTGAAGAGGTATCTATTAGATAAAAGGTGTTAATTGCAAATGATTCCCCCAACCAGATTCGAGTCTTGAAGAATATCATAGCTTTCCAATGCTAGTTACAGTGAGGAAAGCAGACAAACATGGCGAAGAAAATAAGTGCTAGCTAAGAACTTTACCATTTCCACACACCACAACACGTCTATAAGATTTGAGATTAATTGCAAAGCCATTTCATAAGGAGGTGTCATCCATCCAATAAAAACCTAATACAACTTGAATTACATACATCACCTACTTGCATTCGAATGAGAATTCCCTTCTTAATTTATCTTCTAATATCAATGAGTCATCTTGAATTTCATGGACTTTGGGAGGAACAAGAACCCTAAAAATTTTATCCATTTCCAACCAAAACAAGAAATAAACCAAGAATATGTATGAGCAAGAAGCCATCCAAAATCCATATATAAGATAGTCAAGTTTCCTGTTGTAACACCACAAGAAGAGCCTCACTCATACTTGCATTTAGAATACATTAAATGTTCAAGTAAGACCAGTACTATCAAATTTTCATTTGATTACAAGTACCTTGCATTTCATCATGCCTTTGAAATAAAACCACTAGAAAAGGTTTGCTAAAGATGATACAATTTCACCAAAAAATCCTTTTAAATCGCTTCTTTGATGTTCGTTAGGAAGAATGGACTCTTGTGAGTGAACACCAAAGAAGAGAAATGATAATTCTCTTAACAAAACATATTCCAAATTTGGCCAAAAGCACGGGTAGTCACCAAAAGAGATTTTGATATAATTACCATACATAGGCCATTAATAACAATCCATGGAGAAATCAAAAAACCCTCAAAAATGTTTGCCTAGATGAGACAGGCTTGTTGGGGGGAACACCAAAGAGGGACAACTGTCAATCCCAAAATGCATGAGTTTTAGAGGATCACACATGAAGATATGTAAACTAAAGATTTTGGTGTGAAATCAAGCCAACAAATACCTCTTGACCTCCTCATTTAATTTCAACCACCATCAATTAATGTCAACTTTATACAAGTAAATATTAGCCATAGACAAAAAAGGAAGCAAAAAATTTCAAAACATAGAGCTTGATTTTTGATGAAAAACCTAAATTCAAAAGAAATAAATAATAAATATAATAATTTTATACACCTAAAAAATGTTCATCACCTTTAATTCATTAAATACTAGGGTATATGGAGGATCATGATGGGCCAAAAAGTGGCAATATGATGGGTATGTGGCTGACGACTATTTTTTTACCCAAAATTGATAAAACGAAAAAGGTTTTTAAAGGACATTCTTAGTTTTCCACCAATATAAATTATTATTTATTTTTAATTTAATAATTAATTATTATTAATTTTCTATTCAAATTATGACTAAAGTCCTAATTGATAGGCTGATTGAAAAACATATATACCTTTCAAACGGTATCACATTTTTTGAATCCAAAATATGTGTCACATTCTATGCTTTGCATAATATAGGATTAAAAAAAGAAAAATTGGATTTGATGAAGTTTTGACCAAGTTAAAGTGGTTAGACATACTAGTTTTTATATTTTAAAAAAAATTATAATAAAAAATTCATAATTAATTATTTACTTGGAAAAAAAATATTAAAAAATATGCATCACATCAGAGCATGAATCATCCACTTATATCTAAAATATTATTCAAAAATATTATCATTTTATTGTGGTTAGGTCGGTCAGATAGACACCTACTTCTTATTTTTTCCCTGAAATTTAAGTACCACTGCATTGAAATTTCAAATTTTCACTAAATAGATTTTTTTTTGTTTTAAACAAACTAGTATTTTAGAAACTACATTCAATTTGCTATAAATTCTATTCTTACATATTTTTGAAATAATATAGATAATTTATTCAAAGTTTTACGTCAAGTTTCCTAACTTTGATTTTTCTGAATTTTTTGCCACTTAAGGGCCTATTTTTTCCATGTTCATCTTGCACATACCCACTAGCTATTTGATTAATATTTCAACTAAGTATAGAAAAATTCTGAATTTATTTATATTGTTCATCCTTTTCTAATTCTCCAAAATCTAAAACACTTTCTTCTAAATTAATTAAATAAACAAGGTTCCCTAAACTTGTTTTATTTAATTAATCTTCACTAAATCCAATTAGGAATTAGAGTACATTTCTATAGCTTTTTGTGTTCCACCTCATCAAGGTCACATGAAAATAAATAACTCTAATTTTTACTTAGAATTATCCTCAACTCATTTCAAAAAGTAGATGACTTATTAGACTCCCACACTTCCACCAAATTTGGAGCACATGACTTATTCCTCCCATACTTCCACCAATTTTGGAAGCACATGGTCTTCTCTTCCCACACTTGAATCTTCCATCCAAATGGCATGTTTCCCATTGGTCAAGAGATTCTTCCACACACATGGCATGTTGTCTTTGGTCAAGGGAACAACATTCTGATTCTCTTCATCTTCACCATCCATTATTCTTATTTCAATCTGGACTGTTGATATTTTCCACCTCACTATATGCATGGAAACGGCTATAAATACAAACCTTGGGCCTCATATTTTACATCCACATTTGAAGTAAAGTTATCATGTAGGTTTATCATTAGATCTTGGAGCATTATTGGAGTCTTATAGCTAATTTTGATATCCTGTTTTGCATGACATTTGGATCTTAGATTAACATATTGCTTCATAGTTTCATTTTATCATCCATCTTGCATCATAGTTGCATTTTAGATTAGTTCATTTTATGTTTTCATTTGAGCATATGTAGAATCAATCATAAATCATCCTAGTTCAATACCATAGTATCCACCTCCACTTGTTCATCTATCATCAACATGATTCTTCACTCATCATAGCCTTCATCATCATTGTTTACATATAGTTTCATGTAGGCATTAGATTGGCTTGCATGTTATTTAATTATCTCATTACTTAAGTGTCATTCTAATAGCTTTTGTGCCCATAGAAATCTAAGGTCCAAAAAGGTTTAAAAGAATCATTTAAGAATAGAGGACAATGAGATGCTCTCGGAAGATTTATCTTTATTGCAACTTAGAATAGTTTACCTTGATTTGAATCTTCAATATAAATCATTTCATTAAGGTTTGCATTGATTTACTAACTTTACACATTTCATACACAAAAAAATGGCACCCACCATGGGGCTTGCCTCATTTATTCCTGACATGCTTGAAAATTTATGTTCACAGGTTCAAACATGAGCCTTTTGGAGCCTCTTGGAGCCACTTACGCTTATTTTGGAGCCTTTTGCACATATTTTGGCACCTTTTGCACATTTTTTGGCACCTTTGGTTTCCCAAAAATGTTTTTCAAATACATTCTTATCAAACTACTGATATATTATAGGGGCTGGAAGTGATTTACTTGTTTCCTTTTGGTTAAGTTAGGAACATAGCTTAATTAAAAGGTTAATGAACACCATGTTTCCTTTTGGTTAAGTTAGGAACATAGCTTAAGTAAAGGGTTAATGAACACCATGTATTTTTTGCTTGATGGATGGTACACATATGCTCTCCCCTTAACTAGGTGATAAAAAATCTAAACCCATTCACTTTGTGTGCAAGTGTGTGTTGTGTATATTGCATGTGTTCTCTTGTTATTCATGTGGAATAAAGATTTATCAAACTATGTGTATAATCAATTTTTTTTTAATCTTATAGTGCCCACCTTATGGGAAAAAGTAATCACCCAAGGGAACAACCCAACCGGTAACATGCTAAAGCCAAGCAACTTCCAACCAGGATATAAATGTGGATACTAGAACAAAGGCCATTATCATGAGTGGTTACGCCCACAAAAGGATATGAAAATCATGACAAAACCTATCCTGGGAATTGGACATTCCAGCAGGCAACTAATATCTTTTCATGGTTGTTCATTTACTTGTCAAACCAGGGAACGTATACTTGAAATGGAGCGGCACTGTATGTGCACTAAGAACTAGTTTCAGTAACAACCTATCCAAAATAAATACTTGGAAAGAATTCTACCTACGTTACAGGAAGGTAATGCAAAGTTTTTTTAACTCAACCATAATTTAACCAAAGCAGAAATCATAATAGCTATGATTGAGAAACAAACTATGAACTGGCCTTATGTTGCAGGAACAGACACAGGGATGGATTCCCGATGCTGGAGGAACAATATAAGACTGAGTTTGCACATAAACTTCAAGAATGAAATCTAACTTATGATCAACAGAAAATGAATGACTAACTAACTAACTGCATATACTTACTAAGTGGGCCCCTTTAGCAAGCATCAACTAATTATGCCAGTATTGAACTCAGAACTTCATTAGCTTTTATTCATAAACTCAGAATGGTATACATTGTTTTGTTCATATGAAAACTAACACAAAACTCTATCTCTTATTATCATACTAGCTCTTACATGATATCCTTTCTATCTCATTATACTTGCTCACTTGCACAGGAGGAACACTTATTTAAATTAGGAAAACAACTAACTAACCCTAACAGAGAAAGATGTGGATGCAAATGTATCCTGGAATTGAGGAACATACTAAATAAATGAAATTATCCACTCAACACAATTCAGAGAGAATTCAACATTCCACTCTTTCTAAATTATTTGACATTTAAATTCCTTCCCAACAATTTAGGTCAAAGAGTCCTCGCTAGAATAACTTCCTCGAAGTCGTGCAGGAAATGGACTTTACTGCAAGGCCAAGATCAACTGTGCTTGACTCGTTCATACTTTCTTCAACAACTTGTGAAACACCAGGCAACAGAAAACATGCATGGCAACTACACGATATTCATTTATTAATCACATATCAAATTTACTTCATTATTCAAAAACTACATGCATTATACCAGTCATTTGGGAAGTCAAACAGGGTAATAAATATAGACATATCAACATGATAGGCTGCAGGAATATAAAAGTGTATTGCCATAGGATATCCCCCAATAAAAGGTTTCTAAATAGTTAAACAACCATGAACAATAAAAGTAAGGGTATTAAAAGTACACTATGATACCCAAATTATGAGCATATTTTGGACTCATCATTTTCCCCCCACTTAACCTAATGCTGGTCCTCTAGCATTAAACTTTCTAGTGGTCTCTCTAAAATCAGTGGTTGAGGCATGACCCTGAAATGAAGTTCTGAATTTATAATAAAAACCTCTGAAACTCTGCAACCTTTCATACCTACAAGATTTTGTATCTTCATTAATATTTGTAGCTCGGTAGGCATAAAGAGGCCACATCAGCACAAGAGGTCTAAATGTCAAGGGCAACCACAATTCAAACCTCTCTTGAAGGCCCAACTGTATGTATCTATTTGATCTTTTGAGAGCTACCATAAAATTTAGGGGACTGTGAGGCTCAGACCTTCTTAACCCAACAGTCAATCTCTCCCATCTCTTCTCAATTCTGGAGTATGACAGCTTCCAAAATGAGTATTTTTGTTCTTGAAACTCATCATACACTTTTTTTTCTGAGATCAAATATTTTCATCCTGACTATACCATTATTGAGGCCATGTGCCACAGTAAGCCTGGTTTTCAACATTGTATATGGGTCTGAACTCTCAAGGTGCAATGGAATAGGATCAACCCTTTCGGCCTCTTCATATGCTTCCAATTGCCTACCATAATTAGCTTCATTTTCTACCCAAGACATGAGTGATATTAAATGAATGTCACCAATGTACAGAAGTTGATTCCACTCTATTTCAGAGAGAATTATAAAGCCATGTAAATAAAATTGGCACAAAGAATTCCTTAGCCAATTAGGAGCCGCCTGGTATGCATCATAGAATTCTTTTGCAGTGTGAAGAAAGGATCTAGATTCCTGGAAATTCTCATTAACTAGAACCACAAAAATTGTTCCTTGAGACATAGAGCATAAACTCTAGGCGGTGGTCTACAATCCATAATCTTACCAGTTATTGTCATCATTTCATCCATTTTCTTTTTCATTTCTTGGATTTCATGTTTCTGCCTTTCAATATCTCTTTTTAGTTTCTTCTTTTCTTCCTCCCAAAGACTTTGTTGCATTTCAGTCTTGGCTAGGTGGTGGAAACTCAAGCTTTGCAATGTTACTGGTCTCCATGTGATTCTAAGATATTCCAAGAATTCAATCAAAAATGTATTTTTGTAGACAACCATGGCTTGACAAGTTTTAGGGGGTAATGAAGCTTTATTGGCCGCTTCTAATTGTTCAAGCTATTCTTCTTCTTACTGCAGGATGAATTCCTATTGCTGTAGTGGAGAAGATTGTGCTTCCTCTAAAATCTACATAGCCGCAACAGCCAAGTCATCGAGACTTGGTACCCACTTTTATTATGCTCAACTTCCCATGTCTCAATTTGTTCTTCTTCAGGAATAACAAATGGACTCTGTATAGTATTCTCAGATACATCCTGGGAGATGTTATGTTCAGAACCTACATATTCCTCTAAAATTATGATAACTTCAAGTTGAGGTGAAGCAGGGGAGACTTTACATTGTTTTCTTGTTGAAACTCTTCTTGGCAATGTTGTAGCTACCAGAGGTGCTCTCGTAGCTTTCATCTTTCTGAATTTCCTAGAGGGCTCTACATTACTAGAAGATGACGGTGAACTTGTGGTGGCAACAGGCATTGCTATAGGAGAAATTGTTGCAGGAGAAGATGCTGCAGGAGTAGAGCGTTGCCTTTTCTAAGGATGAGGGTCAGATTCTGGGGTTTGTTCTGCCCCAGATGATTCTCTTGCCTTTTTTTCCTTTTTCTCTCCTACTGGCAGACCTAGTTTTCACCCGGGCAGAGGACTCTGGTGTGAAGGCTATAGGACTAGGTGTTGCAAGAGTAGATGACCCTTGCCCTGCTTTTCTACTAGTAGATGTTATTTTCTCTTTATTTTTCTTAAGCCATGGAGTAAGTTCCCTAGGGGGTTCTAGAAGTTGCAGGCTCTTTTGGGCAACAAATTCTTGCCAAGAAAGAGGTGACATATCCCTCAAAAAGCATTCAATCAATAGTTTTATGAGAACATGGTGGGCAATAGAGTTATCCTTCCCCTTATGGGTTTCATGGGCACATTGTTCCAGAAATTTTAACAAAAAATTTGGGACATTAACAGCTAACCCATGCCTCATATGACTTAGCAATTTAAAAAGGTAGGAATGTAGGTAAAAAAATGGCTTTCACATGTTAAGTACCTAATTATAAAAGCAACATATTCTAGATATGGGGGAGGCAATGACACTCGCTTGCATCCTTGTTTAGAGACCTCCAAGGGTCCATCAGTTGGTACTGTAAATTCTGCCCTAGCAGAAACAGCATCTAAAGAAAAATTCCCTCCTACAGCTTGAAGCCTAGTTACCTCTGCAATTTGTTCTTCAGTTACAACTACTGTTAAACCCCATATTGTAGCCTCTCTTTCAGAAAGGGTTCTTAAAAGTTCACCTGCGGCTTCCTCATTGAAAGTATCTAACCTTAAAAAATTGTTCAACCAACCACAAAGGCCGAATACATGAATTTCTTGAGGATTCTATGTTAATATCTCATGAGCTATAGGCTCATGTCTTACCAATTTACCACCCATATTCACAATTGTCTCAGCTGAAACTTAAACTCTTTTCTGAAAATCCAAAGAAAACTTTTTACTTTTCTACTATGTTTTTTCTACCTTGTCGTCACTTTCTCTTCTTTTCCAAGAATGAACCCAAAAGATATTTGCATGTATTGATTATTACAGCTACTTAAACAAGTAGTTTTAATTGTGATTTAGGATGAAACATGCAGTCCTATTTAGAAAGTACAAGAAAATAATAAAGAAAAATATATGAACAGTTGTGACAGCAGCGTAAGTGAAATGGATTATCCCACCCCCTACTTAAAATATGACATGTGTCCACACATGTACTAAAGAATAGGTGGAGATCAGGCAATAATGATTGATTTAGGCATAGTAGTAAATGAATAAAATGAAATAAATCAATTATACCACAACAAAAGATATTGCATACCTTTCAATAAATGCACGTACGTGCCGAGAAAGATGATGGCTTTAGCATGAAATGACAGTTGGGAATGAAATCATAATTAAGGGTGGTGTGGATGAATGAGGTGGATGGGTGACGTGGATGGATGAGATGTATGGATGGAATAGATGGATGGGATGGAAGATAAGAAAGTGAGATGTGGCAATGAGTGGGAACGAAGAAAAAGGGTTTCTTTAAAAAATAAACCTTTATTATGAGCATGCATTGTAACATTATGGTGAAGCTATAGGAGAAAGGCTAAAGCCTTTTACTATAGGAAGATTAGTGGCAGGATCCTGAAAAAACTACTACATAAATTCTTTTGAGACTAGCTTACAATACAACCAAAGACGGTGTCCATTAACCAGTAGCTTGAATCAAACAAGATCAATTGTGACTAATTGAACTGAACCATTGTCAAATACATTCTCAATTTCATATGGGCCAAGCCATCAGGTGGTGAGTTTACCCTATTTTTTTTATACCTCGAGTCATAGAGCAATGCCCAATCATTGACAGAGAATTACTTAGTTTTGATATGTCGGTCATGCCACTTTTTCCTTTGCTATTGTATAATTTCAGTATGCTGCAAGGTTACTTTTCTGATTTCATCTAGCGCATTCAACTATAGGAGTCATTCCTTTTGGGCTTTAGAAATGTCAATATTAAGCTCTAGAGCAGTCCTCAAGGTCTTGTGCTCAAATTTTATTACCAACATGATAGTCTTTCCATAGAGTAATTCAAAAGGAGTAAACCCTATATTTTTCTTCCACGTTGTCCTATAGGCCCAGATGGCTTCAGGAAGTCAACTGCTCCAATCTTTCTTGTGTAGCTAAACTGTCTTTGTAAGTATCACCTCAATTTCTCTGTTGGTAACTTCTACCTGACCATTGGCTTGAGGGTGATAGGGGCTAGACTTCCTGTGTCAGATCTTGTAATCATTCATTAGTGCATTGGTTAAATTGGATGTAAATTGAGCTCCTTGATCTGTGACAAGTTCCCTTGGGACTCCAAATCGAGTAAAGATCTGCTCATACAGGAACTCAACAACCTTGTTGTCACAGGCATAAGTCATTGCTTTCACTTCCGCCCATTTGGTTACATAATCAGTACAAACTAAAATATATGATTTCCCATTTGATGGAGGATAAATGGGTCCAACAAAATCCATGCCCCACTTATCAAAGGGGCTGACTACCACTTGAGGATATAGAGGCATTTCATCAGACCTTGTTGGTCTTCCCATGCATTGACATTTGTCACATTTCTTGGTATAGGCTCCAACATCTTTGTGTAGTGTAGGCCAATAGTATCTAGTAGTAAGCACCTTCATAGATGTTCTTTTCACTGCAAAGTGCCCACCGCATGGCTCATCATGACAAGCATGCAGTATGTCATAGGTCTCATCTTCCCTTACACATATTCTCATGACTTGGTTAGGTCCTGTGTAAAATAAACAATCTACAATCCATGAAAAGTTAAAACTTTTCTCCACCAACAATTGTTTTTCCTTTGAGGAAAAATGGGCTAGAATCTAGTTGACTACCAAGTAATTTGCAATATCTGCATCCCATAGGGTGCGAGTAGTAATGAAAAATAGATGTTCATCAGGAAATCTATCATCAATTACCTCTGGTGTGCCAGGTGTAGTTATTTGAAGCCTTGATAAGAAATTAGCCACTACATTAGCCCGTCCTAGTTTATCAATGATTGTGATATCAAATTCCTACAACAATAGGAGCCATCTTGCTAATCTACCAAATATGGCAAGCTTATTCATAAGGTACCTTATTGCTGCATGGTCTGTATGAAAAAATACTTGGTAACCAGTGACATAGTGTCAGAACTTGTTTAAATCATACATAATTGCTAACAATTCTTTTTCTGTGACAGTATAATTTAATTCAGGACCTTGCAAGTTTTTTCTAATAAAATATATAACATGCTCAATAGAATTCTCTTTTTGTCCTAAATCTACCCCTATTGCATAATTAGAAGCGTCTGTGCATATATGGAAAGGAAAAATCCACTTCGGTCCTTAAAGAATAGGTTCTTGAGTAAGCAAGTTCTTAAGCTGTAGGAAAGATTTGTCACAGGCTTCAGTCCAACTAAATTCAGAATCCTTAGTCAACAAGGCATATAATGGACTGGCGATCTTGCTGAAATTTTTAATGAATCTTCTATAATATCCAGCATGTCTTAGGAAGCTTCTAACATCCTTTTTTTTTGTAGGTGTTGGAAAAGTTAGAATAACTTTTATTTTTGTAGGGTCAACTTGAATTCCTGCTTGGGAGATATGATAGCCTAAAACAATTCCCTCTTGTATCATCATGAAGCATTTCTCACTATTCAAAGACAAATTTTGCTCCTGACATCTTTTTAACACTTTTTCCAGATTGGCCAATTCTTCTTTATAAGTAATTCCATAAGTAGTGAAGTCATCCATGTAAATTTCCATAGAATCATGAGAAATATTAGCAAAAATATTGATGAATGCCCTTTAAAATGTTGTAGGTGCATTACACAGCCCAAAAGGTAAGACAAAGTAGGAAAAAGTACTCCATGGATTGGTAAAAGTTGTTTTGTCTTAATCCTCAGGGGTGATTCTAATTTGATTATAGCCACTATATCCATCCAAAAAGGAGAAATATTTTTTCTCAGACAAAGAGTCTAGTACTTGGTCAACAAATGGAAGTGGAAAGTGATCTTTTTTAGTAGCTATGTTCAGCTCCCTGTAGTCTACACAAACTCTTCATTTTCCACCTTTTTTAGGGACAATTACCAATGGAGACACCCATTGACTGTCTGAAATGGGGTATATAAAACTAGCATCAAACAATTTTTTAAGCTCTGTTTTAACTATTTCCCTAAGTGTTGGATTTATCCTTCTTTGAGGCTACCTGACAGGTGAATAATCCTCCTTAATATAGATCCCATGAGTACAAAGTTGAGGATATTCCCTTCATATCCCCATAGTCCCATGCAAAAGCTCTATGTTGTTCTTGCAACATTGTGACTAGGGCAGCTTGTTGAGATTGAGGAAGCTTATTAATTATATTTAGACAATGGCTTGGAGACACTTCTACTTGCTTGATAAGATCATTCATGGAGGTTGTTGATAAAGGTGGTGTTTGTATTTCATATGGAAGCAAATTATGATAAACTATAGGAGATTCAGGTGTTAGGTCCTTAGAATTTAGTTGCTGCAGGAAATACTATATAACACAACTATCTACATCAAATGGGCTACTTGGACCAGGGTTGGACTACAAAATATGTAAAAGTAGGTCATCCTCACTCTGAAGCTATGAGAACGGATTAGTTTGCAGCATCATTAGTTGAGCCAATGAATTAACTTCTTTAGTTTCCTCTCCTAAATCTGGCCAAATTGGTTGAGACAAGTATGGTTAAGGCTGAATAGGCGGGTATAAAGCCAATTTCTTTCTTGACTGACCATCAAAAATTGTCATGTCTCCTGAGCGGCATCCTATAAAAGCATCAGCAGTGGCTAACCATGGTCTACCTAGGATAATAGGATATCCTCCCAAAGTTTCCTTAGTGGACAATATGGTGAAGTCTGCTAGGTATTTCCAAGACTCAAGGATGACAATGACATCTTCTACCATTCCATCAGGCTTTACTATGGATCTATCAACAAGCTAGAGGATGGTAGGTGTAGACCGAATGTTTAAGATATTCAAATACTCCTTTGTATTCTTGGTCATTACATTGATGGTTGTACCAAGGTCAATCAAAACATATTTTACTATCTGGCCATTAATATTTATTTGTACCACAGGACTCCTACGGTCAGTATATTTTGGAATGACTACCTTCCCTAACATAATATTTTCCAACTGTCCTAGAACATAGATAGTTTGGGGATCCTTTTTCTTTCTTCCTGGTTTCTTTAAACAAGCCTCCTTAATGGCTTTTCCATAAATTGGGACATCTTTAATGGCTTGGAAAAGGGGAATTTGAATGTGTACATTTTTCAACTGATCCAAAATATCAAAGGTAGGCTCTTCCATAGACTTTGATGTAGTAATTTACAAATTCTAAGGAAAAGGTGGTTTGGCCTGATGCTGTAGGACAGGCTCCTTAGAGACAGTATCTGATATAGGCATATGTTAAACAAGTTTGGTAGATTGCTCAGAGGAAGAATCTTAAATTTCTATAATTATAGGCGGTTGTGGAGTGGGAAGTGTGGTTCCAGATCTGAGATGGATATCATGAATATTCAAGGCATAAGTTCGATACCGATTGGCTTCTGCAAAATACATAGGCTGCTATTGTTGCTGCTTATTATTAAGATCTGGCAATGGTTGAATAGGCATAGGGGTTTGTTTTGGAGGGTCAGTATTTGCTGCAGGTGCTGCAGGAGGTGGCATGAGGGCCTGAGGCTGTGGCTGCTGAAATTATAGAGAGGCAGGGGATTGGTTCTGCTATTGTTGTGGACTTCTCCATTAAGGATTCTATTGCTAATTACCTTGGGGTGGAGTCCACTATCCTTGTGGCTGCTGCCAAGCTCCTTAAGGAGATTGCCATTGAGGACTCTGATAGTTAGGCCAATGTGATTGAGGAGTATTCCAAGCGGGTGATGGGCCATATGTAGGTTGCCACTAGTTATTATAATTATAATAAGGATTACCAAAAGTCAAAGGGTCTTGAGGCATACCTTGTCTTTGAGCCCATGGTCGCCTTTGTGTGACAAAGAATACTTGGTCATCATCACTTTTTACCATCTTAAAGTCAGTAGGTAACTACTTAGCTTCTAGGTTAGCCACCGTCTTACATCTGTAGTCCCTTTTCTTCTGTCTATAATGTGGACAGAATTCTGCCAAGATCACTTCAGCTTCCTCATGTTTCTTCCAAGCTTGCATAGTATCCAACTGTGTAGCCATATTGTTTATGCTATCCTGCTTGAAATCAAATAGCACATTTGTGATCTCCATCCATGAAACTCCATTAATAGAAGGCTTTCCCACTATGGCTTGATGACCTCTACCCTTCTTAACAAATGCTCGAGAGTAGTTAAGGCATATTTTCTTGATATCATCCCAAGGAAGTTGGGTTATATCACCTCCTCCCATCAGGTCTAGAGCATCTATACAGGTATCACTGATTCCTCTTAGGAAGAGTAGTTTCTGAGACTCTTCATTGAGAGTATGGTCTAAATTCTTTTTCAGTGAAAACAAGAATCTTGAGATATAGTCTTCCAGGCTTTCATCCTCCTTTTTTTGAATTCAGAATATATCATCTCCCTTACTACCACTCTTACAATATTCCTTGTATTTCTCAAGAAATTTTGTTTGCATGGTTTCCCAACTATCAACAACACCGCTTCCCAAGCTCATGAACCATCTAAAAGCTCCTTCCTTCAAAGTAGAAGGAAATATCTTCAGCCTATGAGCATCTAAAGTGTAATCATAGCTATGACAGAGGATGTCAAACTCAAACAAGAAAGTGTTTAGGTCCTCTATAACTAGTCCATAGAACTTGGGGAATAATGAAGAAGGAATATTTTTAAGGTTATCATTATCTTGCTGAGCAACAATGGGAAACTTAAAAGCAGGAGGTTGATTATGTGGATTTTGTGCCATATTTGCTTGACGGAGTATCAGAGCAAATGGATTTTCTTCAGGTTCTTCGTAAGCTGGGTCAAATGGCAATTCAACAAATAGGTTTTCAGCAAATGGATTGATATCTTGGTCTCCTTCCTCAAATAGATTATAAGATGGTTCAAAATTGTTATTAATGAATGGAAGGTTAGGAAGGAATCTTCCCAGAGCGTCTCTTCTTCTATGCATGCAATAGAACGAATGGTGAATTGAAGGAATTTGAAAATTCTTGAATAACAGACTAAAATACTGCTAACAATGACTTATGACAGGTTCTTAGCTTGACACCATCCCCGAAAATGGTGCCAAAAATGGTCGCACCCATAAAAGGATATGAAAATCATGGCAAAACATATCCTGGGAATTGGACATTCCAGTAGGTGACTAATATCTTTTCATGGTTGTTCATTTACCTATCAAACCAGGGAACGTATACTTGAAATGGAGTGGCACCCTATGTGCACTAAGAACCAGTTTCGTCACAACCTATCGAAAATAAATAATTGGAAAGAATTCTACCTACATTACAGGAAGGTAATGCAAAGTTCTTTTAACTCAACCATAATCTAACCAAAGCATAAATCATAATACCTACGACTGAGAAACAAACTATGAATTGGCCTTATGCTATAGGAACAGACATAGGGATGGATTCCCTATGCTGCAGGAACAATATAAGACTGAGTTTGCACAAAAACTTCTAGAATGAAATCTAACTTATGATCAACAAAAAATGAACGAATAATTAACTAACTATAGATACTTACTAAGTGGGCCCCCTTAGCAAGCATCAACTAATTATGCCAATATTGAACTCAGAACTTCATCATCTTTTATTCATAAACTTAGAATGGTATACATTGTTCTGCTCATATGAAAACTAACACAAAACTCTATCTCTTATTATCATACTAACTCTTACATGATATCCTTTCTATCTCGTTATGCTTGCTCACTCATGTAGGAGGAACACTTATTTAAATCAGGAAAATAACTAACTAACCCTAACAGAGAAAGACGTGGATGTAAATGTATCCTGGAATCGAGGAACAAACTAAATAAATGAACTTATCCACTCAACACGATTCAGAGAGAATTCAACATTCCACTCTTTCCAAAGTATTTGACATTTAAATTCCTTCCCAACAATTTCGGTCAAAGAGTCTTCGCTAGAATAACTTCCTCGAAGTCATGCAAGAAATGAACTTTACTGCAAGGCCAAGAACAACTACGCTTGACTTGTTCATACTTTCTTTAACAACTTGCGAAACACCAGGCAATAGAAAACATCCATGGTAACTACACGATATTCATTTATTAATCACATATCAAATTTACTTCATTATTCAAAAACTACATGTGTTATACCAGTCATTTGGGAAGTCAAATAAGGTAATAAATATAGACTTATCAACATGATAGGCTACATGAATATAAAAGTGTATTTCCATACGATATCCCCCAATAAAAGGTTTCTAAAGAGTTAAACAACCATGAACAACAAAAGTAAGGGTATTAAAAGTACACCATGATACCCAAATTATGAGCATATTTTGGGCTCATCAATGAGGATAGTTCGAACGAGAATGGAATCAATGGTACCTTTTTGTATGGATTATCCCCCATGAATGGAATGCCTACATTAAAACCCTTGTTATAGTTTGGCCAAAAACCTTTATCTATTCTTTGGTATAGTAATGGTCATTGCGAACAGATCCACATTCTTGCAATTTTTAGTAGAGATGAAAAAATTTCCATGGGAGATTCATGGGTATTGATGCTTGGTTTCCCTGAGAAGTAAGTGCCATGGAGGGGAGCCAGTGGGGTCAAGCATCTAGTCATCTACAAAGAATAAGTGTGGTTGGTGTAAAACCAGCGTGCAATCCAAAAGAATATAGTCTTTCACAACCTTAGGAGTATACATTGCTTGATGTGTCTTTACCAAAGTGTTTTCAAAACAAAAAAAATGTCACATATTGGAAGTGAAAATCATGATTCAAAATTGTATGTAGTGAAAAAACCATGTCTTCCATTGAAAAATCAGGAAAACCAAGCAAATTCTCAAAGAAACCTTCAAAAAATCAAGTCTAAACCTATTTTGGTGCTTTTTGGAGACCACAAAATAGTGACCTAGGTTCATTTCTTGTCCAAAAAATCAATCTTATCTTAGGAATCCTCAAAATTATTCAACTAATCCTTGGGTAAAATAGAGTCTAAACATGTATGTTACAAAATGATTTCACAAAAGATTAAACTTTGGAAACCAAAGTCTAAACCTCTTAGTCCAAAAGAACACCAAAAATGTCCCTCCATGCTCTATGAATTTAGAGAAAGGTTGACCTTCAATTTCTATGAAAGATCTTGCAAAAACAATCTTGAATTATACATCTTTTACTATTGTCAAAATCCACAACTCTTCCAAAAATTTGAGTATCTCATCTCACAAGTTTGAACCAAAGTTTCAAAACTTTTTCATAGTCCAAAATCATTCCTTAGGTACCTTAGAATCTAAACTTGTTAAAATTGACATCTACAAGTGGAATTGTCCAACCTAAACCAAGATCTAACATATCAAAGTACCAAAATCATCAAATTTATCACACCTTTGATTATTAAGCCTAGTTTCATCATCAGGATTTATCATCCTCCCATCACAAAATGAAGCTATATAGTCAAATCAAACCTAGTCTCATTAGAATTTATCATTCTATTTCACTTAGTTGTAATCCTTGGTACTTTTCCAAAACCTAGATTATAGTTTAGTCTAAACTATAACACTTGTATGCCCGTTCAAACAAGGTTACAAAAATGAAATCTCAAGGAAAAAGGACTTGAAAATCAAAACATTGAAGAGCCAAACATTGAAACTCCAACCATTGAAAATAAAAACATTGAAGATCCAAACATCGAAACTCTAACCATTGAAACTCCAAACATTGAAATTCCAACCATTGAAACTCTAATCATTGAGACTCAAAATAGAGAAACTCAAAACAGTGAAACACACGATGCCATGGTGGAGGATAAAGAGAATACTTTTCATGAACTCAACAAAAATGAAGGGGATGAAATAACCAAAGAAGATATCCAAAATGTAGAACAAGCCCCCAATTTCCACAAATGTTTGTAAATTTTTTTCAAAAGAAATGGGGAAAAATACCTCCTTATGCTAGGGAAACAAGGTGCCAAATTTCTAGATCATTTTTACATGAATCAGTTGGAAGCACCAACCAAAAAGCCCAAAAATGATCTTGAACAAGTGGTTTCTCTCACTCACCAAATGAAGAACCTTCAACAAAAAATTCTTGACATGCAAAGAGGGACTTAAAAATGATACTTGATCCAATATATTTTTCCTTACCCATTCAATGAAAGTATCACATGATATCCTTTCCCAAACATTGTGAATTCCCAAAGTACAAAAAATACAATGGAAAAACTGATCTGATAGACCATGTACGGTAATTTAGGACCATTAGTCTTGAATTTTCATATGAGAAAACATATTTGATGAGATTTTTCCCAAGAAGCTTAGGTGCATAGAGTCTTGAATGGTTCTCCAAACTCACCCCACCAATTCACACCTTTGAGGAATTAGTCAACAAGTTCATCTCTCAATATTTGTACAACATCCAACATGACATCACCATGAAATAACTTTGTAACTTGAAACAAAAGAAAGGTGAATCATTCCTTGTATTCTTGCAAAAACGAAGAAGGTTATTTGTGTGATATTCTCATCCTGTACCTAAAAAATTGATTGAAAATTGAATGAAAATCAAAGAATCCTTAGTCAAGAGAGGAGTCATTAAGATATATAATGAAAAAAACTCATCAAATTCCTCCAAGAATTAAAATAGTGGTGACAAACCCAAGTTTTGGCAATGAAAGAAGAATGTTGGAAATAATGAGGGTGTAGTCGAGGGTCAAAATGCAAAACTTGTATTCAACCTAACTATAGCCATCGCCACAACTAATCAAAATAACAATCCCTACAACAACCAAGGGAATAACCAAGGAAACAACCAAGGAAATAATCAAAGCAACAACCAAGGCAACAACAAAAACATCAACTAAAGTAATAATCAAGGTAATTTTGGATCTAGAACACCATCATATCAAATTTCCACAAATCTAAGGAGGTTTACCCCTTTTGGAAAATCCCCAGAATCAACATTGAAAGAGCTCCTCGAAGCTAAGGTCATAACTCTACCAAAAGGAACAAATTTGAAACCACAAGTTAAACTGCCATGGTGGAATGAGGCTCATTTTTGTGAATATCACTGCAACAAGGGACATAAAACCAATGATTTCATGTAGTTGAAACACTTGATACAAGATGATATTGGTGGAAGGACTCTACACAAACAAGGATCATGGGATGTTCAAGAACCCTCTACCAAACTATGAAAAGGGGGAATCCTCGTCATCAAATAACAAGGGCAAGAACATAAAATATGTCTATGACACCACCATTCTACATACTGAGGTGGTTGATAATGAAATTCATGACACATCAAATCTTATTGCAAATAATAACTCAACCAATGATAACACCATTGAAAATAATCACCATAATGTTGACACTTCCTCACATCAAATCAATGTTATCAAAATTAGAGAACAACAAGACAACACACCTGTCAATGCAATCGCATGAGGACAAGCCAAGGTAACACTGAAAGGAGCTACCCCTTCCACATCCAAATCAATTGTTATTCCTACGACTCAGTATAACATAGTGGATCAATTACATAAGATACCCACACAAATATCCATATTACAATTTCTCAAGATTTTACCTATTCACAAGGAAATCTTGGAACAAGCTCTAATTGCCACCATGGTACCAAACAATCTGGAAGTTTTCCAATTCTAGGCTATGGTGGGACATTTGACTACACCACACTGCTTATCCTTTTCTGAACATGATGATGTGTTTATCAATCATTCCCACAATGCTGCCCTACACATTGATGGCCTAATCCACAAGCACCGCATTAAACGTGTCCTAATAGATGGAGGAGCTAGCTTGAATATCTTTACTTTGAAACTTGTTTGTGTACTAGGCTATTTAGAAAATGCTATTGACCCTAGAAGGAAAATTACAATTAAAGCCTATGATGATGAAGAAATATCTTGACAAGGATTGATAGTGCTACCTATTCAAGTGGGACCCATTGTTAAAGATATAGTATGCCAGGTGTTAAACAAAGAGTTAACCTACAATATACTCTTAGGAAGACCTTGGATTCATGACATGTAGGAAATACCATCCACATGTCACCAGTGTTTGAAGTTCCCTTTCAATGGGTAGGAAATCACTATTGCAGCTAACTCAAACAACCCCCAATATTGTAACACCCTCAAGACTGCCCAAAATAATTTTGTACCACACAAAAAGGAAGCTCCAATTTAGGGTTTATCAAATGATGGGAAAAAAATAATTTTCTTTTCAAAGTGGTTTGAGAAAGAGGACCAATCAAAGGATAACAATATCTGTAATGTCAATCCTTCAAGTAAAGAAAGAACATCAAACCTACTCCACAAAATTAGGAAAGTCAACTTGAATCCTTATCAGAACAAGTTACCAAGATCCAATTGAAAGATAAAGGCATAGGGGAATACTTGTTTCATCGATCCTTATGCTTATCACAACTGTCATCTTCTCCAAAGTCATATGGACAACCATCAACATCAAGACAACAATCATCACAACCCACCACACTATTTGATGGAACCTTTATAAGAGCATGCACATTAGTGGATGAGTTAGATGACAAAGAAGTTTTAAATTGGTTGTACAAAGATGAAGAATCATCACAAGTGTTCACCTCTAATGTACATAGTAGTATGGAAAAGGAAAGATAATCATGGAAAAGATGGGATACAAGGGAAAATATCCCATTGGTAAAAGGAAAGAAGGCATCATAGAACCGATACACCATGCAAGCCGAAGATAAAACAAGAATAGGGTATAGAGAAGAATCCAAAGAAGAGGCCAATCAACACGTTGTTGAATGAATCCTACAACGGCAAGCTAGTGATGCTCATGAAGCAGATTCAAATGAGTATGAGTGGGATTCGTTATCTGAAAATTCTTGTCATGATAAGGAAATTGATGTAGTCCAAAAGTATACCCCCATACTTGAGGAGGGTCAGACTTAAGGACATAGAACACTTGAAATAGGATCACTACACATTGATGATTCCAGTGAAAATGATCAGGCTAGAAATGAAATAGATAGTTTGGAGGAGAGTTACCTTATAGACATTGATTTCTCTATTGGAAAATATGAAGACATTACTATTGGGACTCTTACTACATCTGACTTTAGCCAATCCAATGAATCCTTACCCTTGATACATCTTGAACTAATAGATTCAGACCAAATTGAGCCATTTGATATCCCTCTCTTTTCAAACAACAAATCCATTGTCAACTTCCTCTGTTCCACCAATCTTGAAATAGATTCCACGATTGAACATCATAATGAGGCTTCCCACTAGGAGAGTGTCAAATTTTCTAGCTGCAAAATGAATAATACATGGAATAGATTTGATGGTAGAAACCATTCAATGGCAGTATCAGATCTAGGAAAAGTAAAAAAAAAGAGCGTATCCAAAAATTAAAATATCTCTGAGGTGTTGAAGGATGGAAGATTTCACACACTCCTCGAACACTTTCAGGAATGATCTAAAGTATTGGTTGAACCCACCTAGTCTATCAATATTGGCAATGAAGAAACAATGAAGACTGTCCATCTAGAAGAATCCTTGACAGATCAAGAAAAACCAATCTTCATCCAATTCTTCATAGAAAGCAAAATCAACTTTGCTTGGTCTTATGCTGACATGCTAGGGATTGATCCAAAACTCATCATGCACTACTTGTCACTAATAGCAGGAATAAAACTGGTCAAGAAAAAGTTAAGGAAAATACATCCACACATTGCCATGTTGTTCAAAGCTAAATTGAAGAAGTTATTAGATGTGGGATTTATCAAACCTATTGACTATGTAGAGTGGATCTCTAACATTTTACCTATTTCCAATCCAGACAAAGCATCAAAATTTGCATAGATTTCCAAGATCTCAATAAAGCTTGCCCAAAAGATGACTTTCCCCTACCTAATATTGACATCATTGTGGACTTGACTACTAGCCATGAAATTCTCTCACTTATGGATGGATTTTCAGGGTATAATCAAATCAAAATTTCCCTTGAAGATCAAGATAAATCTTCTTTCACCTGTCCATGGGCCACTTCCTACTAGAATGTCATGCCATTTGGGTTGAAAAATGTTGGAGCCACATATCAAAGAGCAATGACCACCATCTTTCATGACATGATGCATACTTTTATGGGTATGTGCAGGATAATCATGTTAAAAATAGGCCCTTGAGTGGCAAAAATTTCAAAAAAAATAGAGTTAGGCAACTTGACGTAAAAATTTGAATAAGTTACCTATATTATTTCAAAAATATGTAAAAATAGAATCTGTAGAAAATTGAATGTAGTTTCTAAACTACTAGGTTTATTTAAAAAAATCCATTTGGTGAAATTTTGAAATTTCAATGTAGTAGTACTTAAATTTCTAGGAAAAAATGAGAATTAGGTGTTTGTCTAACCACCCTAACCACAATAAAATGATAAAAAAAAATGATAATATTTTAGATATAAGTAGATGACTCATGTATTGATGTGATGCATTTTTTTTTAAATTTGTTTCCAAGTAAATAATTATTATGAATTTTTTATTACAAATTTAAAAAAATTTAAAAAAATTGTGTGACCACCTTAACCTAGTCAAAACTTCATAAAATTCATTTGTTTTTAATCCTATAGTATGCAAAGCATAAAATGTGGCACATGTTTCGGATTCAAAAAATGTGATACCATTTGAAAGTTATAGATGTTTTTCAATTAGCCTATCAATCAATACTTTAGTTGTAATTCAAATAGAAAATGAATAATAATTATTCATTAAATTCAAAGGAAAGCATAATTTATATTGGTGGAAAGCTAAGAATATCATTTAAAAATCCTTTTTGTTTCATCATTTTTGGGTAAAAAAATAGTCGTTAGCCACATGGGCCATCATATCAGTTACATATCACCACTTTTTGTCCCATCATGATCTTGCAAATACCCTTATAGAAGATTATGTAGATGGTCTATTGGAAAAGTACTACACCAAAGGACACCTAGGGATCTTAAATAAGATCTTCACCAGATTAGAGAAATTCAAAGTGAGACTAAACCCTAAGAAATGTGTATTCAGTGTAACATCAACTAAACTTTCTAGGTACATTGTGTCAGCTAAAGGCATTCAGGTAGACCTTGCAAAGGTCAAAGCTATCATGGAGGTGCCTCCTCCTAAAAACATTAGCCAACTCAAATCCTTATAAGGAAGATTTCAATCCCTCGGGATGTTTATCACACAATTGGCTGACAAAACTCACCCCTTCAACCACCTGCTTCACAAGAATGTATCTTTCTGATGGGATGAAAAATGCAAAGGAGCCTTGAATCAATTGAAACAATATCTAATGAGTCCACCTATCTTGATACCACTAGGAGAAGGAAAGCCACTTTTGTTGTACATAGAAACAACTGAAATATCATTGGGAGCCTTCTTAGCAGAAGAAGATTCAACAAGGAAAGAAAGGGTGATATATTACATCAGAAAAACATTAAATGGATATGAGATCAATTATACCTTCATTGAAAAAGCTTGCTTAGCAATAGTGTTCACTATCCAACAATTGTGAAATTATATGCTCACTCATACAATCAAGTTAATAGCCAAGATAGATCCACTAAAATACCTTCTAAGAAAAGCTAATCTAACTAGAAGACTAGACAAGTGGGTCATGATGCTTAGTGAATTTGACATCCAATATGTTGATAGGAAGGCAATCAAAGGACAAGAAATTGCAAACTAGTAAGCTGAAGCACCATTACAAGATGATCATCCCATGGACGTTGAGTTTCTAGATGTTGATTTCTTGATAATATCCACACAACAATGGGTCTTGTACTTTGATGGTTCTTATACACAACATGGATCATGAGCTAGAATCTTGTTTATCTTGCCACAAGGACACACCATTCCTAAGTCCTACTGACTAATGTTCCCTTGTACAAACAACACAATCAAATATGAAGCCTCGATCATTGGAATCAAAGTAGTAGTTGAGTGGAAGATCATCGAGCGACATGTCTATGGGGATTCACAACTAGGCATTAACCAAGTAAACGATGACTATCAAACAAAGAATCACAAGATGATGCCCTAAAAAAGAATGGCCGATGAATTCAAAAATTACTTTGTAGAAATCATATTTGAGAAGATTCCTTGAAGTGACAACAAGTCCAATGATGCCATGGCGACCATTGCTTCTCTCTTGTAGATTCTGGATAAAAGATCTCTAGAGAGTTCATGGCCAACCCATCTTATGACAACCATAAGTACCAAGTTATCTACCATCTAGCTGAGGTCAACACTTCCCTCTATGGGAAAGTCTATATGTACCTAAAATATAACTCCCTCACTCCTGACCTATCTCGTAATAAAAAATGAAACTTTATTCACCAAACCACCTAAAACACCCTTATTGAGGATTTCCTTTATTGATGAGGTCTTGATGGAACTCTCCTCTAATTTCCAGAATGTGACAAGTCTAAAATGACTTTACAAGAATTACATGAAGGTGTTTGTGGTATCATTCGAGTGGTTTAACCCTAGCTAAGAAACTCCTTCATCTGGGATATTACTGGCTGACTATGGAGAAGGATTCTTTTCAATTTGTCAAGAAATTCCAGAAGTGCTAGATTCATGGAAATCTCATCTATGCACCAGTGCAGGAACTTCACCCTTTTGCATCCACATGGCCCTTTGTCAGTGGGGATTGGACCTTGTAGGAAAGATTCATCCATCTTTGTCCAATGGACACAAGTTCATTATTACAGCTACTGAGTATTTCATGAAATGGATCAAAGTTGTCTCTCTAACCACCATCATAGGAAAAAAAACCTTGTCCTTTATCCTAAAATTTATCATCTATAGATATGGCATTCCTTAGTCCATCATTATGGATAACAGACGACCTTTCAAAAATTAAGACGTTGAAGAACTTTGTGAGAAATTTCACATCCAACATTAGTTTTCTACACCCTATTATCCTTAAGGCAATGGACAAGTAGAGGCCTCAAACAAAACTATCCTAAATATCTTGAAGAAAATTGCCAATAATGTTGGAAAAGACTAGCACATTCAATTGAATCTTGCCTTGTGGGATTATAGAACCAGTATCTTAACCCTGACAGGAGCTACACCCTACACTCTATTGTATGGATCATAGGCTATTCTACCTATTAAGGTTGAAATACCATCACTCCAAGTGTCACTAAAAGGGATCATTTCAAATGAAGATAATAGAGTTGCTAGGTTACAAGAATCAAAACTCTTGGATAAATACCTAAAGGCATATCAAGAAAGAATATCGAGAAGCTACAATCATAGATTCAAGCCTAGAACAATTCAGGTTGGTGATTTAGTCTTGAAAGAGAATCTCCACAATCAACAAGATCGAGAAAAGAAGGGGAAATTTAAACCAAACTGGATAGGGGAAATTCAAGTGTAGAACTTCTTGGGATTTGTTTGATGAACCCCTCAAAAGCCTACATCTCAAGAAGTTCTACACTTGAATCACCCAAGTTCATTGTGGAAAAGGTCTCCAAAAATACCAAAAACATCAGAAAATGTCCTAAAAAAATGGTTACCTTGATGAAAACTTGGAAAATAGGCATCTTGGTAACCAAAAAAAAATTAGAAAAAAGAGAAAATTACAACAAAATCAAAAAGGTAAAAAAATTAAAAAATCATAAAATCTAAAAAAGTGCAATAAAAACAAGTAGCAAAAACTTGGCAACAGGTGCTATTTGCACAATAGGTCAATTTTTCCATCTATTTGAGCATGCCAACCATTCTTTTTCACCATTCGCTTTCACCATCCATCTACCTATCCTTTGAAAGCACCATGTACATATCCTAGCATATCTTGGCATTATGGTCATGTCTCACCCTTTACTGGGGGAAAAATCTTGAACTCACTAGGGGAAAAAACTTTGAGCTGGAACCAACAGACAAACAACATGAAGAGAAATTCAACAAAAGCAATGATCAAAACATAACCCAACATTGAACATTAATCACCATAAAAAATGCATCAAACATCCATATCATATCAAAATCCAAAAATAGGTCAAAAGGTTAGTAAAAAGAAGTCAAAAATAGAGTCATCTTGTCAAACTACATTGTCTTTGAGTTTGAATGTAGGCAAGGCTAATCTTTGATCAGCCCCTGAGACACCCTAGGTCAAGTCTTTAGTAGTCCATTGTAATTAGTTGTTATCTCTCATTTGTTCATATCTTAGTCTTGTAAATAAAATGAGTCAGTTGAACTATGTGGTTGAGCTAAGTATGAATGTAGGCAAGGTTAATCTTTGATCAGCCCCCAAGACCCCTAGGATAGGTCCTTAGGTTAGGTTCTTGGTCAAAATATCATAAAACACCTAAAAATTAGAAAATTGAAACTCCCAAAATGACTTAAAAATAGTAAAAAACACCCCCAAAAATGCAAACATGACTCTACATGGCCCAAAAACCTATCTACCAAGTTAAAAAAATAAATAAAAAGGAAAAAAATGACTGAAGGAGGTTTCTCATAATGCGTACCATAGGTCCAACTACAGCAGGGTGACCGTGGCAATGAAGGCGCTTGAAACGATGATTATGAGAAGGGATCTCCATCTTCCTCTAGATCTCCACTCTCCAAATTCTCCAAACTCACAATGTGAAAATGAATTCACTTTTCCCACCTTTTACCTTTTCAAAGGACAATGGAGGGAATTATGGTGGGATTTATTATCAAATATTGGATTCAACTAATCAAAACTATTCAAGGAGAGAGTGTAGAATCAAAGTTTGAGAGATAAATTGTATCAGACATCAAAGTATCATTGGTTTAATGTTAGATCATCATCCCAACACTACAACATAATCACACAATCATTGAATCCTTGAAAAAACATAAAAAAATCGACATTTTATCTATTTATCTCTTGAGGGGGTATATATTCGTTAGTACCTGAAAATCAATGTTTGGGGCATGGACTGGGGCATCGAAAACTTTTCAGAGCATCAATATCAATTTTTTCTTTGAAGCAACATGTAAACACATTATTTCAAATAGGGGAAAAATGTATACACCTAAAAATGGTCATCACCTTTAATTAATTAAATACTATCTATTTGATTAATATTTCAACTACGTATAAATAAATGCTCAATTTATTTATATTGTTCATCGTTCTCTAATTATCTAAAATCTAAAACAATTTCTTCTAAATTAATTAAATAAACAAGGTTCCCTAAACTTGTTCTATTTAATTAATCTTCACTAAATCCAATTAGGAATTAGAGCACATTTCTACAAATTTTTGTGTGCCACCTCACCAAGGTCACATGAAAATAAATAACTCTAATTTTTAATTAGAATTATCCTCAACTCATTTCAAAAAGCACATGGCTCATTTCCTCTCACACTTCCACCAACTTTGGAGCACATGACTTATTCCTCCCACAGTTCCACCAAATTTGGAGCATGACTTATTCCTCCCACACTCCACCAATTTTGGAAGCATATGGTCTTCTCTTCCCACACTTGAATCTTCCATCCAAATGGAATGTTTCCCATTGGTCAAGAGATTCTTCCACACACATGGCATGTTGTCTTTGGTCAAGGGGACAACATCCTGATTCTCTTCATCTTCACCATCCATTATTCTTATTCAAATATGGATTTTTGATCTTTTCCACCTCACTATATGCTTGGAAAAGGCTATAAATACAACCCTTGGGCCTTGTAGTTTACATCCACATTTGAAGTAAAGTTATCATGTATTTTTATCATTGGAGCTTGGAGCATTCTTGGAGTCTTATAGCTAATTTTGATATCATATTTTGCATCATATTTAGATCTTAGATTAACATATTGCTTCATATTTTCATTATATCATCCATCTTTTATTATAGTTGCATTTTAGATTAGTTCAAATTAAGTTTGCATTTGAGCATATGTAGAATCATGTGCATAAATCATCCTAGTTCAATACCATAGTATCCACCTCCATTTGTTCATTTATCATCAACATCATCCTTCACTCACCATAGCCTTCATCATCATTTTTTGCATATAGTTTCATGTAGGCATTAGATTGGCTTGCATGTTGAATACTTATCTCATGTCTTAAGTGTCATTCTAATAGAATTTGTGCACATAGAAATCTAAGGGCCAAAAACGTTAAAAAGAATCATTGAAGAATAGAGGATAATGAGACATTCTTGGAAGATTTATCTTTAGTGCAACTTAGAATAGTTTACTTTGCTTTGAATCTTCAATATAAATCATTTCATTAAGGTTTGTGTTGATATACTAACTTTACATATTTCACACACACATAGTAATCAAATTAAATTTAATTAAAATTATACTTTTTTGGAAGCTTATAATAAGGACTACATACTTACAAAAAATAAATTTAAAATGATTTCATTTGATCCCCTAAAAGGTAAATCAAATGTGGTTTTTAATTAGCATTTTGATAGGTGTAAAGGAGACTTTGTTATAGGTATGGTTTAAAACTAGTGGGGTTAAATCCATGGGGGCATGGTCTAAGGTGGTTTGATCAAACCCTCTTCAATTGGAATCCTTTAAATGAAACTTTTCAAGGCTTAAATCATTATATTTTCTAAAAATATGTGATTTTAGCAAAAATTAGGATCTCCCAGAAAGTGTAAACCACTATTGTGGCAACACCCCCCTTCAATAAAAAGATGGGAGATTAAAAATTTCTTATCCAACTTAAGACCTAGACTCAAGGCTTTAAATTCTGCCACATTATTAATTCCATCTAGAATTAACTTGCACACAGCTATAATGAAGGCACCATTCCAATCCCTTAAGATTGAAACAACACTTGATCTATCTAGATTTCCTCTTGATGCACCATCAAAGTTTAGTTCAATGATAAAATTTTTGGGTGGAGGGGACCAAGTCACAACTTTTTTGTTAATTGAAGGAAGCTTATTTGAAATAGATCCAACTTTAGGGATCTTCAATAACTACCAGTTCTTCAAACTAAAAGCACCCTAGGAAGAAAGGTTCTTACTTGAGTACACATTCTTATATAAAGAAGATGAAGTTACTCTAGAAATTGAGATCTTGATTTTGTGTAGGACATGGGAGATAGTGGAAGACTTCTTTCTAAAAATTATATTGTTCCTTTACAACCATATGTTCCATATTACTATGGCAAGACAAATCCCCCACAAGCATGAGAAGGTGGATGAGGGAAATTGGAAAGGCCACATAAGGAAATGGTGATATATATAATTATGTAGAGTGCTAGAACAACCAAGTTTATCCAATAGCCAAGACCAACAATGGTAGGTGAAATCATAGCCTAATAACAAGTGATATATGGATTCAAAAGCATTCCCACACATGACACATGAGAAAAGAGTAGTTATGCCCAATCTATCCAACCTCATGCCTATTATAATCATGTCTTTAATTGCAAGCCATGAAATGGTTCCTACCTTAGGAAGAATATGAGGGCCCCAAAAAATGTTTGATAGGTGGTGGATTATCTTGTTCACAACAAACAAGGGAATTATATCCTTCTTTTACATTGTATTGTCCAGATTTGGATTTTGTCCATATGATTTCATCTTGTTTGTTGGATAGATATAGATGCCTCTTAGTAGGCTCAACTTTTAATGAGACCTTTAAGTGAGTAGGGACTTGTAAAACATCAAAATCTTCCCACTTGCCTAGATAGGGATCCAAGGATCAATGTTAAGATAATCACAGACCTTATTGCCCCATCTAATTTTTAGTACAGATTCAATTTGTTTCCAATCACATAGAAGTCAGAGGGGTTTGTGGTCATTCTAGGTGTCATCCCAAAAAAGAGATTTTTCCCCATTATCGATGACCCAAGAGAGATGGGGGAGGACCGATCTACAAAAAGAGATGAAGTTCTAGATTTTAGATCCCTGAGGAAGGTGCTTCTAAGTAAAAATTCTCTCCCTCTGAAGGGAGTCCAAATATTTTTATCTCATCAATTAACATGATTTAACATTGGGTTTGGGATAAATTTTCCAAACCAATTTAGCACCAAGTGCTTTATTTTGAAGAAAAATTCCTCTCAAACCTACCCTCCCTTTATTTTTGGGCTCACAAATAGTATCCCATGCAACTAAAGAAAGTTTATTTTTTGCAGTTAACTTCTATGACCAAAGAAAGTCTTTAAAAACTTCATGTAGTGCATTTCCTTTCCCTTTAGGGAGACTCAATAACAACATTAGGTATATTGGGAGGAAGCATAAAACTTATTTAAGCAACAACAATTTCCACATAAAAGTAAGCCATTTTGATTTCCAAAGAGAAATTCTATTGGATATGGAGGTAATCAATTTGTCCCATAAGTCATATTTTTCGTTTCTTGAGAAGAAAGGAATGACAAGGTATTTACAAAGAAGTGTGTTACTTTGAAAACACCAAAATTTAAGAAATTGGCATTTGACCAAGGGATCCACATTTAAGAAGAAGTTTTTTTATTTTTCAGAATTACAAAACTATTTTGAGCGTGAAAAATAATTAAATATGATCTTTTTGATAACCTTGGCCTATTCCATTATAGCTTGAACCAAAATGAGTGTATCATCTGCTAAAAGATAATGGGAAATTAGAAAAAAAAAAGGACTAACAAATATACCTTTCCAAAGTCTAGCATTTCGAGCTACAATTATGGATCTGCTTAGATGATCCAACAATAACATGAATAAGGAAGGAGAAAATGGGTTACCTTGTCTCACACCTTGCAACGGGAAAAGAAATAATAAGATGAGCCATGTTTACAATTACAAAAAATATAGTGCCTGATATACATGAATAAATCCATTTACACCAGCCATGAGTAAAACCAAATTTCTTTAAAATAGCCATCAAGAAGTCTCAATTCACCCTATCAAATTCATTCAACATATCCATTTTAAGAACCATGCTATATGAGATTTATCAAGCATTATTGAATGAAGAACCTCATGTGCCAGGATTGTTCCTTTTGGGGTATCTTTCCTAGGAACAAAAATAACCTATTCTTCTGAAATAATCAATGGGAGCACCTTTATGAGTCTAGAGGAAATAGCTTTGGTGAAGATATTATAAATTGAGTTACAAAGAGCTATTAGTTTGAAGTCATTAAAAGATGAGGGATTGAATTTTTTTGGAATGAGGGCTAGAAAAGTGGAATTCAATTCCTTTAGAATATTTATGTTCCTTCTTGATTCTTCTAAAGCTAGAAGGATGTCATGGCCCAAAAAATCCTAACATTTTTGAAAGAAAAGGGTTGTGAAGCCATCTAGACCTAGATCCTTTTCAGCTTCCATGGAGAAAACCACCTTTTGGAATTCTTCAAGGGAAAATTTAGCCATTAACAATTTATTATGATCAACAGTTAACAACGATGGAATGATATTAATTACCTCATTATATTCAAAATATTTGTGGCCTTTCACTAGAGCTAAAATATTTTTGAAAAAGGAGACTGCTTCCAAACCTATATGCTTTTTCTAACTGGGGAGATTACCTGAAGAAGACTTGATTGAAATAATCGTATTTGATTGACAAATCAGTTTAGCTGAAGCACCGAAGAACTTTGTATTCTTTTCCCCCTCTTTTAACTAGGTCTCTATGGAATTTTGTCTCCTGTAACATTCTTCACGAGCAAGAGTCTCCTCTAATTCAACTTTTAGTTTATTCTCTTAATCATAAAGAGCATTGTCCATTCCCTTTTTGATGACTATATCATATAAATCAAATAGTTCTGATTTAATTTGAAGTTTTTTAGAAAAAATGTTTTTAAAATGCTTCATATTACAATCTTTTATTTTATTCTTCAAAAACTATAATTTCTTGCTTAGCTGAAACATTCTTGTTCCTTCAATAAAGGGGCAATTCAACCACCAGTCTTTAATAAGGCCAATGAAGTTAGCATCTTGAAACCACATGGCTTCTAATTTGAAAGGACTCTTCACAATTCCTCTATCTTCAAAAATTGAAAGGGAAATTGGAAAGTGGCCCGATCTTGACAAAGAAGTGTGAATAATTGATACAAAATCCTAGATGGTAGGCAACCAATTGTCTAAAAGGAAAAAATGGTCAAGTTTTTTAGGTATCTAAGAAAAATGCTTTTGCTTGTTTATCCAAGTATATGTGCCATTTTTGATAGGGTAGTTATATAGTTTATTCTATAGAATAAAGCTATTAAAGTCATCCATCATTTCTACCAGGGATATTATTACACCATTTTTTTTAGAAAATTTTCTAATTGCATTAAAGTCCCCTACAAAAATTTTCAATTCACTAGGTCTAGAGGTAGAACTTTGTGAAATTTGTCTCCAAATCTTTCTTTTCCCTAATATGGTGCATGGTCCATAAATTTTTAAAAGATAGAAAGGGGTATTAGTTTTCAAACATGTAGTTAAATCCCTTATCCAATCGGATTTGATTTCATATTAATATATTCTTACATATTTCTTATTCCACAAGGTTACAAGACCCCCTGAGGTGCCTAGAGTTGGAGAGACAATCAGGACCCAATCACTCCAGGAGACAAATATTTCTAAAGTAGATTGATATGATAACTTTATTTCCTAAAGTAGGATGACTTCATAGAAGGTTTGAATTAATTGACGATTATCATGCATTATTTGTTAGGGGTGTTTAAGCCTCTAACATTCCAAGAAATGATCCTATTAGGGGCGTTAAAGCCCTTCTTATTAATTTGAGCTTAATGTGGTCTTTATTTAGTGTTGTAGTGTGTTCAACACATTCACATTAGGTCTTGGGACATAGTAAACTAAATGGACTTAATGGTACCTTATTTTGGGTGTTGTAAAATATTGTACCACACTTTCATACTAATCTAGGGTTTTATTAATAAAAAAGGATTCTTTATGCTTTAATTGGCCTTATTTTGTATCCACAAGCCTTAATTAATGCAAATTTTTGAGGATAATCATAAAATAAACCAACATCAATCATAATTCATGTCTTTTTAGGTTGTGTGGCCCAAATTTAATGATCTAGGACTCATATGCCACCCTAGTTGTATGAGTCCCACCTAGGTTTTAGGGCCCTAATCCCGATTTCACATAATCTAGGCATTTATTGAAAAATGTGTGCCATAGCCTAGCCTAATGGGACTCATACACAACTTCTAACATAACAGTCATGTGTGGCTTACAACTAAATTTAATTCAAATTCTTGGTAGGATTTTATCCTCCTAGATTTGATGTCATCTTATAGCATTGTAATTTTGGGAAATTTGACATAAAAAAGTATGAATACAAGGTTATTTAACTCATTTTTCACCTAGCAACTTTACAAGTGATCTAGCATCTATGATCTAGCATCTTGAGCATTCATACATTATAGAAAATCAGAGTTTACAAGAGCATTCAAGAGTTTAAAAGAGAATTCAAGGGCTGATTATCAAGTGTTTTAGAGAATCATTCAAGTATCAAGCATCATGTTTGTTTTTAAGCTAACATTTGTCATGTAGGTTTTTTATTCAAGCAAGAGTTAAGATCTACATCCATTGGATCAATTTCATACATGTTTGCAAAACTTTATTGTTAGGGTTTGGTGAGTTGTAACATTGCATGTTGTTCATTCATCATTCCTTCATTTTTTTCATTTCATTATGAGGTTTGATTACAAAAATGGGGTTTGACCAAGGTAAACACCTTTCTACTAACAAAACAACATTTTTCCCTCTCTTTAGTGTGTGATTTGCAGATCTAGGTTGAAGACATATTGAAGTGGAAGATTGGAGAAAGTTGTCAAAGTTATCACCTTACCTACAAGATCATTGAAGGAATTCTACAGTACATAATTTGACAACTTAGACCTGGAAACCGAGTTTAGTAGATTAAGTATAGATTTCAAAGAGAAGATTCAGATCCTAATTATTTGAAAAGGAAAAACTAGATTGTTACACCACTTCTGGCATATGAGTCCTAGTATAGTAAAAGTTGTAGTTTTCAAGAGCTCTAGACTTGTGTTTTCCAAATTTTTTCTCCTACCCAAAAACCCTAATATGGAACTAAATTTCCTAGACTGGCATATGAGTCCCAATCTGCATTAATTTCAATATTTTTTAGCATTTCAAGTCTTCATTCAAGATCATAAATATTTCTAGGTGCCCCTCTGTATCTTTCTCAACTTTTTATTCTCTTTTGCATCAATTTATAGGTCATTTAGTGAAGTCTTGCATATCATTAGGTTAATCATTAAATCTTGCATGTCATTAGTCTTTCCAAGCCCTAGCTTGGTGGTGAACCCCTCTTTATTAATTTATAACCTAGAACACCCTAGATTGCAGATCTTTTTCTCCCATTCCATCCTTGGATTGAGATCCATATGGGTCTCTTTGAATGTTATGTTAGTGAAATAAGAGGGTCTCATCCCCCTTGTTCCATATTCCAAAAAGGTGGAATCCCATTTCCCACATTACAAATCCTTATATATCATTGGACAATAATATGCATTGGAGTTCAAGACAACTAAGAGGGGGGTGAATTAGTGGTCAAATGAGAAAAAATCAATTTCAAAACTTAACTCACTTGATTATTCAAAGAGACCCATTGTAAATACTTCAAACACTCTCAAAATTGCATGCAAATTAGAACATAACACTTGAATCAAAGATGATAAATCAAGCACAATATGGAAAACCACCAAGAGAAAACATATGTAACACAGGTTTTATGAGTGGAAAACCCTAAAAGGGTGAAAAACCACTCTAAAAATTTATTTCATTAAGCCTCACTGGCTAAAACCTTGCTAATTACATATTTTATGCCTTATTAGCAATACAACAATCCTCAATAGCTATTGAACCTACCTCACCACCAATACAACAAGCCTCATTGGCTACTCAACCTACCTCACTAGAAATACAACAAGCCTCACTAGCTACTCAACTTGCCTCACTAGAAAACTAACTTGCCTCACTAGCAAAACAAGCCTCACTGACTGCTCAATTTGCCTCATTCACAACCCAATATGCCTTATTGGAAAACCGTCATGCCCCACTAGAAATGTTCAAAAGAAAAAGAATGAAAAACCAGAGGGTTAATCTATTTCAATACAAACCAATGCTCTATACCTGGATCAATTCATCCATACCATAGAATTGTCAATGTATTTTTCCTCAAATCAAAAATCTGACTATAAATTTCTTAGAGAAGAGTGACGGATGACACAAATTAGAAGTCAATCTCATGAACATTTTTATACACAACACACACACACTGTCCTTTCTTCAATTGATATGAAAATCACCTATAGTCATACTCAAGAAACACAATACTTTGTAGAGATGAATACAATTGGGTATGTGCAGGATAATGATGGGCCAAAAATGGCAATCTGATGGGTATTTGTAGGGTATGTGGCTGACGACTCTTTTTTACCCAAAATTGATGAAATGAAAAGGGTTTTTAAAGGATATTATCAACTTTCCACCAATATAAATTGTTCTTTAATTTGAATTTAATAAATAATTATTATTCATTTTCTATTTCAATTATGACTAAAGTGTTGATTGATAGTATGATTGAAAAACATCTATAACTTTCAAATGGTATCACCTTTTTTAAATCCAAAACATGCATCACATTCTATGCTTCATATACCATAGGATTAAAAAAATAAAAAATGGATTTCTTGAAGTTTTGACCATGTTAAGGTGGTCAGGAATATGAGTTTTTATATTTTTTAAAATTTGTAATAAAAAATACATAATTAATTATTTACTTCGAAAAAAATTACAAAAAAATATGCATCACATTGAGACATGAGTCCTCTACTTATGTCTAAAATATTATAACAAATTATTATCATTTTATTGTGGTTAGGGTGGTCAGATAGACACCTACTTCTTATTTTTTTCTCTAAAATTTAAGTACTACTGCATTGATATTTTAAATTTTCACCAAATAGATATTTTTTTTAAAAAAAACCTACTAGTTTAGAAATTATATTAAATTTTCTATAGATTCTATTCTTACATATTTTAAAAATAATATAGATAACTTATTCAAATTTTTACAAGAAGTTTCTTGACTTTGATTTTTCTGAATTTTTTGCCACTTAAGGGCCTATTTTTTCCATGATGATCTTGCACATACCCAATTCATGAATCACTTATATACTATTACTCAACTTCCTTTTCTCTGTAGTCAATAGCAACAAGAACATGTTGTCACTAGGGTATGTGTAGGATCATGATGGGCCAAAAAGTGGCAATATGATGGGTATGTGGCTAACAATTTTTTTTTTACCCAAGATTGATGAAATGGAAAGGGTTTTTAAAGGAGATTCTCAGCTTTCCACCAATATAAATTATGCTTTAATTTAAACTTAATAAGTAATTATTATTCATTTTCTATTTGAATTGACTAAAGTCCTAATTGATAGGTTGATTGAAAAACATTTATAGCTTTCAAACGGTATCACATTTTTTGAATCCAAAACATGTGTCACATTCTATGCTTCACATAATATAGAATTAAAAAAAGAAAAATAATTTCATGAAGTTCTGACCAAGTTAAGGTGGTCATACATACGAGTTTTATTATTAAAAACAATTGTAATAAAAATTCATAATTAATTATTTACTTGGAAAGAAATTAGAAAGAAAATGCATCACATTGGGACATGAGTCCTCTACTTATATCTAAAATCTTCTAAAAAATATTATCATTTTATTGTTGTTAGGGTGGTCAAACAGGACACCTACTTATTTTTCCCTTAAATTTAAGTACTCTTGCATTGAAATTTCAAATTTTCACCAAATATTTTTCTTTTTTTAAATAAACCTAATAGTTTAGAAATTGCATTCAATTTGCTACAGATTCTATTCATACATATTTTTGAAATAATATAGAAAACTTATTCAAATTTTTACATCAAGTTGTCTAACTTTGATTTTTTTGATTTTTTTGCCACTTAAGGGCTTGTTTTTCCATGATGATCCTACACATACCCACTATTTCTAAAACATCCTTAAATAATACAGACCTTGATTAGAGTACTAGTAGATATATTAAAATTCAAACAAAGAAAATAATCTCCAAAAACACTATCATACAGAGGTATATGTAGATATTTAATGCTTTGTTACTCAAAATACCATCTTCCTTTTCATTATTTGATCACCTATATGATATTGTAGTTTTCATTACTTCCTCATGGAGCCCAATCCACAAACAAAACCCTGATCAATTTCATGGCATCATTTCTTTAACCATCATTCCTTTTTCACACCAAAAACCATACTCACCAAATTACCAAATTCATATCAAACTCCAATCAAAAGCTCTTGATTGTTGGAATACAAAAGGTCTTTCAATCTAGGACATTTATCTCAAGTTTGGCACCATCAAAGTACCCATTGATCTTTTCATATTCAAACAATTACAAAATGATGTGAACAACCATCAAATTAAAGCCTCAAGAAGTAACTATTAAGAAGGTTTGAATTAGAACCTTTGATCTCTCTCTCTTGCCATAGTGGAAATTTAATAAAAGCCATTTATTTTGTTAAGAACAGTAGTATTTGAAAGTTTAAATAATAGCCATTAATATGAGTAATTGCTTTAAAGCATCCAATGTTCAATCTTAAGACCTAAGAGCTTACTTGGAAAGCCCTATACCAAGTCATATGTTTCTGAAATAAAGCTACACCACAGAAAAAGGAGGGGTTGCCCCCAAAAATACATAAGGGATTTTATGGATTTAGGGTCAATAAATCTTTGCTACAAAGTTGTTATAGAGCTTGGAAATGTCATCATTCCAAAAATACTCATAGAAATAGCAGAATGACACATAGAGAGAAAAAAAAAGAAAAATCCTTCAAGTCAACATGGAAGAGACCTAAATGTCTCAACACCTTACAACATCCTAAAAAGGAAAACATAAGATAAATAAAAAGGAAAATGGTTATGATATAGATAATAATGTAGATACAAGTAGAGGAATGCACAAGAGAGAGAGATACATCAAACCAAATAGTAGAGGGGATCACATTACACACATGCGCAATCACATAAAGAAAAATGAACACAAAAAAAATGTAAAAGACTAGTAAGGTACATGCGATTCAACCTATAGTAGGCCATCTGCATCCCAATCTTAGTTAGTATATAGGGAAGGTAGAAAAATAGCCAAAGGGACAACAACAAGTGCCAAATTAGGGGAAGCACCAAGTTCAATACTCTTATTAGTAGAACTATCATTAAGTTCATAGAAGATGAAAGAAATGAATTCAACTTGTTATGTACTTGTTCATCAATCTTTGCAATATCAATATCATCATCTAGATTAATCACATTAGGAGGTTGAATGATAATTTCTTTGGAAGGTTTGTGTTTACATTGTGGTGAGGGTATAGAATCATCATGCATTGCTTCAGGAAAGGATTTTGATTTTCTATGTTACTCTTTTCTTCTTTAGTTTGTAACATACGAGCAATAGAACGACATCTATTCCTATTATCTCTAGCATTTCAGTTTCATTTCAAATTTTTTTCAATTTGAGTTTGTGTACGATTAGGTTTTTCAACCATATGATTCTTTTCTTCCATTGGGGGAGGAATGGAAGGAACCATAGGAGGTTTTTCAACCACTTTCTCTTTAGCTTTGTAAGCTTGTTTGATCTTAGAGGCACCATGTGATTGTTTTGGTTGTCTTGTGGTCTCTAGTAGGAAATAGTAGGAGGATTTGTCATAGGTTTCTCTTGGATATTTGGAAGGGATTTTTGTTCAATGATGTTTTTTTCAATGATAGGTGGATTAATCATGGGTTGAGGCATATTTCTAAGGCATAATTCTTCTATGTTATTTTCCTTAAACATTTGATATTCCTTGAAAAATTAGTCCTCATGAGGTCCAATAGGTTCAATAGGCTTGGACCAAAAGAAATTCAATGAAAATTTCTCGCAAGAAGACACATGATTAAAGCCACTATGGTGTATAATAAAGATCTCATTTCCAAAGGGAAAATATAAACATTTATGCACAACCAATAGAATTACATTCATGGAGAAAATCCATGGATAGCCTAACTTCACATGAAATTAGTCCAACAACGAGATGATGGTGAATGAGACATTTAATTTTTTTGGTCTAAATTTTAAAGGGAAATTTATCAAGCTAATCATAGGGCAAGAAAAAATATTATGCATTTTGATCCATGCTTTTGGTTTTTCATATATATCTTGATAGAGTTCATCCAAAAATATAAATTATTTAGTGATCACATTCTCTATGAAAACAAGATCAATTAATTTCCCATTAGTAGGCTTTTCATTGATTCTTCTAGATATGTAAAGAGGACCATCAGGTGCATGTTTGATTATGTCATTTTGTGAGAAAGAAATATCAACGATAATTTTGGTTGATCCCTTATGAGGTTTAGCTTCAATAAATGACACCACTTTAACCACTTCATCCATATTTTCATCTTTTTTATTTTCATGATTAGTGTCAACATTCATCACATCATTATTTGTTTCACTAGCTTTGAAAAAATGAAATGGTATGTTTCAACAATGGATTTGTAAAGATTTGTAAATTTTGGTTACGAGGAGCTACAAACTTATTACATTGATCATTCACACCTTCAATTAGAATATGATTAGAATCAATGAGTTCTTGCACAATATGTTTAAGAAACTTACAATATTTTATATCATGTCCATTTTGTCAGTGGTAATGGCAATAAAAATTTAATCTATAATTTATAGGTAATGGTTTATTAGGATCAAGATATCTAGCAAGAGGTAAGGAAAGCATATTCTTTTCCATGAGATGCGACATGATATTATGAAGGGTATTAGGTAGGGGGGTAAATTTTCTATTCCTATCCCCAAAGGAAAAAAAAAATTGTTGTCCTTATGGTAGCCACTTGGTTATCAATTTTTTTTTATTCAAGGGGTAAAGGGTATGTGTAGGATCATCATGGAAAAAACAGACCCTTAAGTGGTGAAAATTTCAAAAACCTTAGAGTTAGACAACTTGATATAAAAATTTGAATAAGTTATCTATATTATTTCAAAAATATGTAAGAATAGAATCTACATCAAATTGAATGTCGTTTCTAAACCACTAGGTTTATTTAAAAAAAAAATGTATTTAGTGAAAATTTGAAATTTCAATGCAGTAGTACATAAATTTTAGGGAAAAAATAAGAAGTAGGTGTCTGTCTAACTACCCTAATGACAATAAAATGATAATATTTTAGATATAAGTAGATGACTCATGTCCCGATGTGATGCATAATTTTTTTTCCAATTAAATAATTAATTATGATTTTTTTATTACAAATTTAAAAAAATATAAAAGCTTGTATATCTTACCACCTTAACTTGGTCAAAACATCATGAAATTCATTTTTTTAATTCTATACTATGTGAAGCATAGAATTTGACACATGTTTCAAATTCAAAAAATGTGATACTGTTTGAAAGATAAAGATGTTTTTCAATTAGCCTAGCCTATCAATTAGGACTTTAGTTGTAATTCAAATAGAAAATGAATAATAATTATTTAATATATTCAAAGTAAAAAATAATTTATATTGGTGGAAAGTTGAGAATCTCCTCTACAAACCCTTTTTGTTTCATCAATTTTGGTTAAAAAAAAATTTCAACCACATATGCTACACATACCCATCATATCACAACTTTTTGGCCCATCATGATCCTACACATACCCTAAACACTTTTGAATAAAAGCTATGAATCATAATACAACCATTCAACAATACCAGCCCAATGGGGTTTGAACCTTTGTGGTAAGAACAACAATTCCACCTTTAAACCATCACACCATGCCAATACCAATGATTTGGAATTGGTTATCAACTTGTTGATTTGGTTGAGGGGAATTAAATTACAAAAAGCCTCTATTTTATTTCTTGAAAGGTTGGTAACAATTTTGAGGTATAGATTCAGACTTTTCAACATGACTAGGAGGATGTTTCACATCATGACTAGAAGATGAATTCTCATAGTCATGATGGGTTGTACATAACTATGTGAAGGATTCATTGAAAATAAGCATTCATTGAGGTCGACATCAAGAAACTTAATGTTTATTTGTGAATAAAGAATTTGGTATCTTGTTATGAAATAAGTCACTTTATCATCATCCTTTTTCTTGCATTTCATTAAATCAACTAGGGTCATCTTGGGATGCATGTGAATATGGAGGTGGTTGTAAAGGAATCAACAAGCTCATTGAATGAACCAATTGGATTATTCGATAAGGAAGAAAACCACTATAAAGCAGTACCTTTCAAGGATCTAGGGAATATTTTAGCTAAGAGTGTATCTTAAAAGATGAAATCACTATATAGGGCTATGTAAGTGGAAAAATGGAAAATAGGATCTCCTTTCCCACCATATTTATCAAATCTTGGAACCTCTATATGTTGTGACATTTTTGTTCTCAACATCTCTAGGGATAAGAGGTTTTTTTTTATGTATTGTGAAGGTTGACCATTATTTTTTTGAACTAGGGTTGTGACTTGTTGTTGAAGGAATGCCATGTTTTGTAAAAGTGTATTAATGATGGTATCGTTGTTATCATTCTAAGGTGGAGGGGAATATGATGGAGTGGTGTGTGTATGTGGAGGGAAAGTGAATTGTAAATTTGTGAGGGAGGATGGTTGAGGAGATATGGTATTTGAATGCACAAAGCTAGAAGGATTTATGTAGAAATACCTAAGGAAGTGTTGACATTGCGAATAGGCTGAATGGTTGTGGTAACTTGAGTACTAGTGTATGTAGGAATGGAAATGGGTATTATAGAAGGAGGAATTGAAGTTTCACCTTGGCCTTGGGTATATCCCAAAGATTGAGTACAACTATTCATGGTAGGGATAGTTTTTTTAACATCATGAACATTGGTTGTAGGTAGCGAAGGCATGTGAAATGAAGTATACATGCTATGATCAATCCATAGGGGGTTGATTATCATCACTATGAGATGGAGAGTTAGAAAACCCAAGATCCATGATGAATGGTGCATCACGAGATGAAATGAGTCTTTAACTATGTCTTACAATAGTATTGCTAGTATGACACCAAGTTGTAAAGCCCATACAAGTTTCAAAAACTCAATGCCAACCTAAAATAGAAAGAGGGTAAAGTTCAATGCAATGACCTAGAATAAAATGTGTAAATGCAATTTTAAAATTATAAATAAGGTAATTTTTTTATTACACCATGTAAAATATTAAAATGAAGTCTTGAAAATGTAATTTTTAAATCAAAAAATTCACTAAATATATCAAATTAAGCTAAATATGACAAAATTAATGAAACCAAAATTTTACAAACAATAACAAAAATTGAAAAGCTTTTCTTATTAGACCATGTAAAAATTGAAAATGAAGTCTTGTAAATGCAATTTTGAAATCACACTATGCAATAAATGTAACAAATTAAGCTAAATATGATGACATTAATGAAACATAAATTCTACAAATAGTAACAAAAATATGAAAGTAGCAAATAGAATTATAGAAATAAAGATTTTAATGCCCATAAATTTAGATTATGACCTGATTAGGGACTCATTCACCCTAGGGAGAATGGGTCCTAGATGAGGTTTTTGAAATATTTTTTTACTAATTTTAAGTGATTTTCAATGGTTTTCATATTTTGGTTTGTTACAACAAGTTTCAATTTTATTTTCAATAGAATGCAATGTGAAATGGAATTGCAAAATGTGACAAAATGATTACCTAGAACACTTAATTCGATATGCAATTTAGTTTCAATTTTCAATGCAAATTAATATGATGTATATGATATGAAATACAATTGATTTTTTTAAATCTTTCAACTTTGAAGAATGCAAAATATGCAATCTTGAACCATAGATTTTTGGGTGCCTTTTGCACTCTTGCTCTCTTAAGTTTTTTCACCTAATGGAAAGAGATAGACCCAAAAACTGAGGTGGTTCACTCAAATTAATGTACATGTATGATGTAATATGCCTAAATTCAATGATCTAATTGCAACAAACTGATAAAATATATTGATTAATTAATGTAAACAAAGGAAATGTAGAGTGTTTGAAAACACATTGTGCTATACAAAAAACACCTAGAAATGAATGCAAATTGTAACAAAAATGGATGAAACTAAAAGTGTACACCTATGATCTTGATGAAGACTGAAAATGACTTCTGGAATGTTGTTGATGCTGATTTTTTGGCCTAGTGGGACTCATTCACCATTCTGGGAAAATTAGTGCCAGATCTAGGAAATTGTTCCAGAGCCTGTTTCAGATAAATAGGTATCCAAAACTATAGAAAACCAAAATCATGCCTAGTAGTGGGACTCATTTTCCACTCATGGAGAATTATTCCACTTTTGAATTTCTAAAAATCCAAAGGTGGAAACTGAAGTCTTTAGTCTACACTTTGGCTCCTGATAGGTGTCTAGCTCTGAAACTTTCATTTTGGGTCTAAAAGTGACTTTTGGTGGATATTTTGACTTGGTCAACAAGGAGATGTCTTCAAAAACTTTGAAAATTTATTTTTAATGATTTATAAGCTTCCAGGATTCCTAAATCTACAAACACACAAGAAGAGAAGGAGAAATGTTAAATTTTAGGGAATGGGGGTTTGCCTTGGTCAAACCACTTTTTAGGTAATTAAACCAAAATGAGAAAATAATGTAATGAACCATGAAATAATGGAGTTATTATCTTACCATGATGATTGATCTTGGATTTTTGTAGCAAAAAATGAAGAATATGTGCTTGAATGTCTAAAAATGTTATCTTACTGACTTGAAATGTTGAAACCCTAGCTTGCTTGACTTGAGGGAGAAGATAAATGATGTATGAGTTATGAATTCAGTTAAGAGAGATTTTGAATAAGGGTTTAGATACTTGGTTTTATAGGTAATTCACCTTATTTTCCTATTAATTAGATCCCTAACACTAACATGAAGAAAAATTAAACTTAAAACCTAATTTTTACCACTCAAAAGTAAAAAATGGCCAAAATGGGACTCATTCACCACCTTAGGAAAATAAATCCCACCTGACAAGGACTCATTTGCTACAGATGGTGAATTATTCCTAGAGGGACCCATTTTCTAGCTAGGTTGTTGGGAGTTAAAAAAATCAGGTTTCTATAGTGACTTTGTTAGTTATCTCATCAAATAGTGCATCAAGATGCACAATATGGGATAATAGGGGCCTATTAGTGATGATGTGATGGTCAATTAGGGCTTATGACATAAAATTCAATGTGAAAGTGTGATTAATTATAGTTTAGAACACCAAAATAAGGCCCACTTAGCCTAGAAAGGCCCAACATCCAATGTGAAGGTGTAAAACATATTACAACACTAGATTAAAGTTAAATTTAGTTCACAAGCCTTCTATATTGATGTGATAATGTCATTAAACACATTTTATAATGTTGAATGAAGGGAATATGGGTTCATTAAGTCTACAGAGGCATGAAAGTATTTTACAACACTTTACAACACCTTCACAAGACATTGTTAAATGAATTTTATTCAGTTTGCAAGGGTCCAAGACCTAGTGTGGATGTGTAAAATACCTCACAACACTAAATGAAGGCCTCATTTAGTCTAATTTATCATCAATTATTCCCCAAATCAAGCAAATTTCCTTTCTTATATGGTACAAATCCTAAAACCTTTAACAAATGCAAAGTTGAATGCAAATTAGACAACCAAAATGAGACCTAATTCAATGCAAATGGATGCAAATTAATGCAAGATCTAAATATAGGATGAAAGAACACTCTAAAATTAGAAAATTACAATGATCAAACTTAGGTTCACCAAATTGAAACAAATAAAAATAGGTTTGTGATGTGGTGGATGAAAATGGATTAAGTATGATGCACCTATTTTCCTTCTTTCATTCAAAATGCAAGCTATAATATGCAAATGAGGAACAAAAATTAAATCTAACCCAACTAATAGTTAAAAGGTAGATATGGCAAGAGTTAAATGATGTGTGCATTTCACCAAAAGAGCCCTTTTTAAAACCTCATTGAGGACTCATTCTCCCTATGGCGAATCAGTCCTAGCTAGGACTCTGGAAAATTAGTTTCTAGGTTTTTTTTTGCTTAGTCTACACTCCTAGATTCTAATTGATCACTATCAAAAAGTTAGAAATAGATCTATAGCTCAATTTTTCATGATTTCAGAAATTTTCTTGCAACTTCGACAAATTTGCAGCTTTCTTCAAATTTTCTCTGCACATGATCTTCAATCTAAAACCTGCAATCACACATAAAATGGAGAAAAATGTTGTTTTGTCAGGGATTACGGGTTTTCCTTTGTCAAACCCTATTTTGGAAATTAAAACTTGAAATAAAATATTAAATCATAAAGGAATGATGAATGAAAATATGCAATGTCACAACTCACCAATCCCCATTTGATCCTTGGATAAATCTACAATCTAGCATGAAGTTGTCTTAATGAATGTAGATCTTGATATTGAAACTTGATGTGAAACAATGCCTTTTATATTCTTGATTAGTCTTGAATACTACATCAACACATTAGCTCAAACAACATTCAAGATGTACTAAATTTTTGACATGATGAAATGAATCTTGATTTCTACAATAATATTCTATAAATATTCCCTTGAATTCCTTAGAAAATTCTCTTGAATGCTCTTGATCTCATAAAATTTCTATTAGGACTTACATAAAAATTTTAGGATGAACATAGAGAAATGACCTTTTATTTATACATATCTTAAGATTAATTCCTAAAATTCAAATATCACAAGATGACATTGAATTATAGATTTGAAATTATTAAAATACCACCAAAACCATATCCAAAAGAGGGGCCCTAGGTCTAAGTGAGGACCCATTTTCCATGTGGAAAATGGGTCCTAGGACACACATTGGACAAGGTGAAACAATATGCAAAATTAGGGTCCTAGAACTAAGTGAGGGCGAATGGGTTCTAGGTAACTTACCTAGGACACACATCTTCCAAAGTTAAGTCATGTGAAATGTAATTTATGAATGTTGGTTTTTATCCCTCATAATTTGTATTTAATTAGGCTTGGATTTGAATTAAAGGGGCCAATTAAGGAAAATTAACCTCAAGCAATTAATAAAGATGTAGTTAGTGTGAAAGTGTAAAGGTACACCTTACAACACCCTAAATAAAGCACAACTAATCCCATTTAGTTTAAAAGGGCTATAAACTTAATATGAATATGAAACACATATTACAACACTAAATTAAGGAAACACTAGGCTCATTTTATTATTAATTATTCCCAAATTTACTATAGAAAATGAATACTTTTTCTGACACTACATAGTCTAATTTATCCTCCATGTCCATCTCTAAATATCTCATAGCCAACCATATGAGAAATAAAAAGGCCACATGGTCTATTATCTTACACAAAAAATTTAGGGTGGCCACTTTTCCTAGCTTTGTTACCATTATTTCTTTGGTATATTAAATTAGGACTCAAGAATTTAAAAGTTAAAAGGGGCAACAAAAAATATCCCTATCAAGAAAGGAAATAAAAGCCCAAGCTTTCTTTTTTTGTCTAGCCATTTCCATTACCACTTATTTGACAATGGAACTTTAGATTGCCAATCCAAATTCTATGTAAAGAAGCTCTATCCTTAATTCTTTTTGGGAGTTTTTGAAAGCTCCAAGTATTCCACTACGTATAGGATAACCCTTCATTGGATGAAACATCAACTACTTTTTTTCCTTCTCTTAAGGTATGTTGCACCATGGATAGTTCTAGGGAATTAATTATTCTTAGATTCAAGTTATCAATATAACTTTTAGTCTTCCATAGGGATCTAGATTACATTTAAGAGCTTTTATAATTAACTTTGAATTTCCTTCTATATTTAATTTTCTATACCCACAATGTTTGGCCCTTTTTAAACCCCACCACATAGCTATTTCTTTATCCTTTTTCCTAGTAGAAATTCTTAGAACTTTAGCATAAACTTCCAAGACTTTACCATTGCGATCTCAAATTAAACCACCCACAATAGCCATTCCCGGATTTCCCTTTACGTAGCCATCAAAATTCAGCTTTGTCCATCCTTCAGGGGGGGAAGTCCATATGGTCATCCTTCTACTCAAGATGTGTAACACGTTTATGCTAGTAAGCTCTTGTTTGATTAACCAAAGTTGTTTAATTATCAAGTCTTTGTAAGTTGGAGTAACCATAGAGGGACCAAAGCAATTAGAGTTGACATTCTCTTGGATTTGTTGCTTCATAGAGCTAAAAACTTCCTTGTCGCTTCATTGCTTTTATCTGAAGACCCTATGGTTGTAGACACTAAAAATTGTCCTAAGTCTGTGAGCATCATTTTTCTTGGTTGTCATCCTCTAATAATTAAATAATTTTAATTATTTGATTATCCTTGATCACATTCCTCTTTTAGTTAAACTATTTTTAATTATTTAATTAATTCACTTTCTGATCTTTATTCTATCTTGATCAATTAAATGAATTAATTGTGTTGCTAATATCCCACTTTCTTCAACAATTAAAAATAATAATATTTATTTAATTATTTTCTTGTCATCCTTCAGCTATGGTTAAATAATTATAATTAATTATTTAACTTTTCACTCTCTTTTAATTCTTCGATTTACTAAATAATTGTCAAAATTATTTAATGGTCATTCATGTGTCTCTTGTATTAAATAATTAAATCAATTCAATAGTTTAATACCTATCTTCACATTTCTTCTCATTTAATTAAAATAATTATGAAAATTTTCTTAATTGAATCTCTACTTGTGGATTTCCTCTTTTTCTCAAATAAATAATTTGAATGAATTATTTATTTTCCACTTGGTCAAATATTCTCTTCTCATGAATTAATTTTTTTCCAATTTTTAATTCATTATTTTTCCTCCACTTGTTCATTTAATCTTTGTCATAGTCGTCGATGTCATGGCAATCAATAGCCCACCTCTTTTTGGTGCATCAATCCTCCACCGTCAATCTTCGCATCTTTCTAGAAACTCAATATTGACCATTCATTTAATAATTGATGCAAAGTAGTGGTGGTTAGATTCAATATGATATAAAACAACAAATTCTTCAAGCCTTCAAGTATTTAATGGTTGGTTCTTGCACACAAGGTCTCAACTTCTAGCAACACTCCATAATAGGTTTTTTTTATCTCAATTTCTTATGTAGACCTCAAACCCCTAATGTAAATATAGTTTTAGATACCTTTTATGCAATTTTTTAACATACTCAATTTTTAGGTGGGGTTGTTTTTTAACACAAAGGTCAATTCTCAACTATCCCATTTTGTATTAGGCTTAATTAGGCATGTTCAACTAGGTCACAACAGGGGTTTCACTCTCCAAGCCTCAATTATTCAAACTAGTGACTCAAAAATTTTCTATAGGGTCTACCTCATTATTTTCAAGTAATTCAAAAAACTTCCCAAGTGTTATTCTCCAAACCTAAGTCCTATGTGGTTCTAATGCCTAATTGCTTGACAAACTTGGTAGTAGCAATTTGAGGTTTTTTTACCATAAATTTCAATTCAAACTTGATATCAAGAGTGTAAATATATTTTCAGACACCCATTTGGTCCTTATACAACATATCTTGGAATCAAGGTAGGTTACTTTGTATGAAAGCCTTCAAAATTGGCTTATCTTCTCACAATATCCTTAACAAGGGTTTCAAATCTGTTTGCAATAAAATTAGAATAACTTTGTTAAAACTCAATGAAATTTAGTGCAATAAAATATAGAAGAAACTAGATTAAAATATCTTTCATTTATAATTTGTCTAACACCATGAAGTGACTGTACGTGTCTGTAACACTCATCTGAATAGAGAAAAATGTTCTAGAATTGTAGAAAATAGAGTACTTTCATTGCTTCAACTTCCAAAACCTTACAACCAACCCTGCCTTCGACCACACAAGGCCTTTTTAAAAAATTTCCCTCATTTTCCAATGGAAATCAACCACTTTTCAACTTACAACTATTAAAATTCTCACTTTATGCATCATTGACCCTTTATATTCCACATTGTACAATTTGACAACATTTTTTCAAACTTGACAACTTATGCAACTTGACTCTCCAACCTAGCTAGGAACCTAATATTGACTCAAACACACATTAAATGGTCTTAAATGACCTTATTACATGGAAAAACATCAAACCAAGAAAAAATATTAACTTACACCTACTAGACCTAAGGTGCTCCTACACTATACTTCCCGTGGGAAATAAAATTTGAGGTTCACCTTAAAGAAGAATCTTCCTTCTTATCTTCTAGTCCCTTTCCATGCATGCATTGTTTCCTTTATGAACTGGTACACTTATGATTTTTGGTCCAACAACATGCTTCTTGAGCCAAGGCCAACTTGGTACAATTTAGCCATGTGCTTTTTTGTTTTTTCTTGCTCTAGCTTGACCTTGGAATACAATTATAAATTTATTGTCTCTTTCATCCACTTTGTCTTTGGTACATGCACATGAAAAAAAACATATTAAAGAAATCATATTCTTCTTCTTCATACTTCACTTCTTCATCCAACTCATTTTTTTTCCATACATCCTTTTCTCTTCATTAAGCTCCAAAATATTTAGCTTCACCTCAACCTTACTTTTCCATTCATTTTAATTTCTGAATTGCTCATCCATTCTTTTGGTCCGATTGACATCAACATTCTCAACTCTTGGTTATTCTCTTTAGAACCATGCTATCTCCTTATCCTCTATAGCTATCTCCTCTCTTTGTACTATCCTTGAGTCCTCTACAACTTATTTTGTATCTCTTCTTCTTCTTGAACATCACCCACTTCAACATCAATGTCACCATTATTTTCATTAGTTTGAGCAAATTCAAAAGAAAACTCTTCCATTTCTTGTTCAACTAGTTTTTCAAACAACATGTTTTCAAAATTTATTACCTCATCCATTACCTCATTTGTCTTTGTCTCATACTATTGTGCTTCCTTCTTCTCACTTAACAACAAGCTTTCAATTCCTATGCACTCATCCTTCAAAGCTATTAATACATATTTCATCCCATTGTTTCATCCTTTTCTCTTCATTAAGCTCCAAAATATTTAGCTTCACCTCAACCTTACTTTTCTATTCATTTTAATTTCTGAATTGCTCATCCATTCTTTTGGTCCCATTGACATCAACATTCTCAACTCTTGGTTATTCTCCTTAGAACCATGCTATCTCCTTATCCTCTATAGCTATCTCCTCTCTTTGTACTATCCTTGAGTCCTCTACAACTTATTTTGTTATCTCTTCTTCTTCTTGAACATCACCCACTTCAACATCAATGTCACCATTATTTTCATTAGTTTAAGCAAATTCAAAAGAAAACTCTTCCATTTCTTGTTCAACTAGTTTTTCAAACAACATGTTTTCAAAATTTATTACCTCATCCATTACCTCATTTGTCTTTGTCTCATACTATTGTGCTTCCTTCTTCTCACTTAACAACAAGCTTTCAATTCCTATGCACTCATCCTTCAAGGCTATTAATACATTTTTCATCCCATCGTTTCTCAACTCATATGTGTTGTTTTTACTGATATACTTTGCTACCCTATTATAATGCCACAACCTTCCAAACGGAATGTGAAATACATTCAAATACATAATATCACAAACTATTTCATCCTTATAACTGCCTATATGAAAATCAACATTGCATTGCTCACGTATGATTACCTAATTACCTGTTTGAAGCCAAGTCACTGAATAAGGTGTGGGATGTGATATTCTTTACAAACCCAATTTCTCTACCATATATTTGGAAATAATATTATCCATGTAGATATCCAAGATCACAACTTGACAATATTGACCTTTAGACTTGCAGGTAGTCTTGAATAAGCTTTCCTTTTCCATCTTTCTTTCTTTCTTTTCCTCCATTTCTTCCTCCTATATCATCTTTTCCATTTATTTCTCCTATAGCTTCTTTTTCACTTTGAACAATCTATTTAATAATGAAGATTCCATTTTCCCATTTTTTTTCTTATTCAGATCCATCCTAAAATATCAAATCTCACTCAACCACCTTAACCAAAACAATAGATCATTTCTCAAAGATCTTCTAGCTCTAATACCAATCTAATGTAGAGTAGGGGTCATTAGCTTCAATATAATCTAGAACAACCAATTCTTCAAGCCTTCAAGTATTTAATGGTGGGTTATTACACACAAGGCTTGAACTTTTAGTAGCACTCCATAGAAGGTTTTTCCATCTCAATTTCGTGTAGACCTCAAACCTAGAAAGTAAATACAATTTTGGATACCCTTTATGGTATTTGTTAACATACTCAATTTGTGGATGGGGTTGTTTAGGAACACAATGGTCAATTATTGACTATCCCATTTTGCACTAGGCCTAATTAGGCTTGTTCAACTAGTTCACAATAGGGGTTTAACTCTCCAAGCCTCAATTCTTCAAACCAATGAACAAACATGTCCTATAGGGTCTTCCTTAATTTCTTGAAAAACTTGGTAGCAACAATTTGAGGGTTTTTGGCCTTAAATTTCAATGTAGATTTGATATAAATAATGTAAATATATTTTCAAACACCCATTTGGGCCTTATACAACATATCTTGGAGTCAATGTAGGTTACTTTGTATGAAAACCTTCAAAACTGACTTGTGTTCTCATTATTGCCTTAAGAAGGGTTTGAAACTTGTTTGCAGTAAAATGGGCATAACTCCATAAAAACTTATTGAAATTGACTAAAATAAAAATCAAAACAAATTAGATTAGAATATATTTCATTTAAAATTAGTCTCATGCCATGAAGTTACCATACATGTTCGTACCACTCATCTGAATAGAGAAAAGTTTTCTGGAATTACAAAAAACAAAGTACTTTTATTGCTTCAACTTCTAAAACTTTACAACCAACCCTGCCTCTTACCACACGAGGCCTTTTTAAATATTTTTCCCTCATTTTCCAAAGGACACAAGCCACTTTTAAACTTACAACTATTCAAATTCTCACTTTATGCAACATTCACCCTTCATATTCCACATTGTGCAATTTGACAACATTTTTGTAAACTTGACAACTTATGCAACTTGACTCTCCAACCCACCTAGAAACCTAATATTAACTCAAACACACATGAAATGGTCTTAAAAGACCTTATTACATGGAAAAACATCAAACCAAGAAAAAATATTAACTTCCACTTACTAGACCTAAGGTTCTTTTGTACCAGTAACCTCCCTCTCATGAATTCTCATATGTTGATCTAAGAATCTTTCTAGAGGATCGATATCATCCATCCATTTGAATGGTTTTCTATAAAAGTAGCATTCCTCCTCTATTTTTTCCTTAATGGCCATATTGTCTCTGACTTTCTACAGTTTATTATTTGTAGGTTATTACACAAGTTCTACAACAAATATGAGGGTAAAGTTTGCAAAAGGATAAATATGAGAGATAAGAGAAGGAATCAACTACAATGGGGAGTGTTTTATTTAATTTTCTTTCATTTTTATTTCTCTCTTTGTTTGTAATCTCTTGTTTTGGATGAGTTTTTAGCTTAGAATTGTTTTGCTATCACTTTATCTAGGCTTCTAGATTTTTTCCCCCCATCTTACATTGGTGAACCCAACGTGAAAACAAAAATTTGTAAGTTTTCATATGATTTTTTTTTTTTTTTACGGATTTATAGTATGAAACGATGCATTCAATCTGTTAGGGTAATTAAGTTTTAACTTAGGGAAAATTATATTTGATTATTTTTACCCATATTGGGTGGTTGCACACCCATTTATGTTTTTCATGACTTTATAATCATACAATATATTGCATTTTATCATCTTGGATTTTAAATAAAGCTTCACTTTTTTGGTGAATTTCGCAAATGTGAAGGTTGATTTGTAGGAGGTTGTTCCTAGGTGATTTGGAGCTTTGCTCCAACATGGTATTAGAGAAAATATCCTTCCCTTCTTTTTGCTAAGTATTTTTTGACTAGTGTTTTGGTAGACCTTGTGTGGCTAGCCTATACCTTTATTAAAGCTAAGATCACTGGTGTTTTGGTAGAATTTTGTGTGGCTAGCTTGCACGTTTATCAAGTTTTCTACTGTGCATATTTTGTGTGGTTAAATCTGTCCATTTTAAGGGATGAAGAAGGTTTATCACACATTTTCCTTGGTAGAATATTTGATTCTCTAAATAGATCTTGAGGATGTGACTCGATGTTGCCTAGAGAAGCATTTAATTGGCAGAGATTTTTGGCGAAATGGTTATGCTTTATGAAGCCCAATTTTGTCATGAAGTAGTCGTTATTTTTAGTTTTGAGAGGGAACATCTTGGTTGGAAGATGAATTTTTTAGGAAGGCCCAATTTGAGAGAGAGCTCAATTCATCCTTACTGGAGGCATTTCTACAAAAGGAAACAATTTTTATTTTTATTGGAGGCATGTTTTCTGTGTTCTAGAAGCATCATCTTCCTATTTTAAGGGCCCAATTTTCTTGTGGGCTCATTTTATGAGAAGAGTTGTCGATTTCCTCTATGAAGAAGGCGTGATTTTTTCTATTGGGGACTGATTCTTTGCTTTGAAGACTATGATTATTCTTGGAGAGTCATGTTCTCTTGTAGGCCACACTTTATTCATTGTAGCAATTCATTATTTCCTAGTTGGGCGTATTCTTTCCTTCGTTGGAGGAAATTTGGTTTTTCCACATTGTATCTAATAAAGTTTGAAATGAAATATTTTTTTAGGGTTTTAAATTTTCTTGTGTAGCATCAAGTGGAAGTGCGCCCAAATTTTTTTTGAAGGTGTCTTTGGGAAGTATTATTCGACATTGGTTGTGTGGGGAATTCTTTTGTTATTCTTATAGCACTACGGTGTGCAAGATTGGTGTGAGAAAAGGATCATGTGGAGTCATTATGGAATCGTGTACCTTCAATTTGTTGTGTTGTGGGAGGCTTTGATTAGTCTTGTGGATTGGTGGCTTAGTTTTGGTGGCTTTGTAGAGGCTCATTATTCAAATTTATTTGGAGGATTTTTTATCATCTTTATATTTTGTTCCTCATATGTTTCCACATTATTTGAGTTTTTTATCTTCCAAGCGAGTCCCTGATTGATTGGTGACATAATCATACCTAGTGAAGGAGACATGTGGATAGTTTTTAGAGACTCTTTTTTATTTTCTTTTCTCTCTTTTGGAGAGGGGTTTTTTCTCATGGGGTTTTTCTCCTTTTCTTAGGTTGTGAGAGATTCATTTTTACATTTTCATTATCCCTAAGTTGCAATTAAGGGGGGCTATTAGGGTAATTAATTTTTAACTTAGGGAAAATTAGATTTGATTAGCTTTTCCTATATTGGGTGTTTGCATACCCATTTATGTTTTTCACGGATTTATAAGCTTGTAATATATTATATTTTATCATCTTGGATTTTTAATAAATCTTCACTTTTTTGGTGATGTTCTTAGTTGTGAAGGTTGATATGTAGGAGGTTGTTCCTAGGTGATTTGGAGCTTTGATCCAACATGATCAAAATAGTGACCCATTTGACAAGAAACAACACATTTGCTAAAAAGATTGACACATTTGTGGAAGGCATTAGTAGGCAGGAAAGTTTGAATTCAAAATTATGATGCAATCATTCTAGTGTGACATGATGTAGTGACACATTTGCTGAAAAGAATGACACAATTGGTTGTTTGGTATAAAATTTTAGTTTTCAGTTTGTTTTCAATTTTTCTTTGGGGTTTTGAGTAGAGTAGGGTTTTTTTGATAAATTTTTGTTTTTAGTGTGTGGATTTTGAGTGGAGCTCCCAAAAAATATTTATTTTGAAACAACAAAAAAATCAAGCTTTACTTTAGTTTGGTTTTAAGAAAATCTCCATTTTATCTATTTTCTAGAACTTGCATTAGGATCATAAGGGTAAAATGAATCTACATTTTTCACTCATAAGGTTTAAAAAGAAAAAAAATCTTCATACTTCACTCATGGTCATTAAAATGGAATTGCATATAATATCATTGGTTTAAAATTTATAAGTGTCTTCAAATAATAAGCAAGGGTAAAATCAACGAGTGTCTTTCATGTTTGGTGATTTGATATTGTCTTAGAAAGTGTGTATTATCTCCTCTTGCACTGTTAGCAGATCTTGAGTGACCAAAAACACCTCTTCAAAATTTGTAAAATAACACCACATATTTGGATTTGGTGCTTAAAATTAACCCCATGTGAGTGTGAGGAAAATGCACAAAGTATGCTCTCTCCTAGCATTTCAAGTGATTTGGGATGATAAAAAATACATGTGCTTCCTCAATTTTGTTTAACTTTTATTAGAGGGCCGACCACCTCACTTCAAAAGGTGGAAACAACCCAAGTAGTAAAATAACACCACATATTTGGATTTGGTGCTTAAAATTAACCCCATGTGAGTGTGAGGAAAATGCACAAAGTATGCTCTCTCCTAGCATTTCGAGTGATCTGGGATGATAAAAAATACATGTACTTCCTCAATTTTGTTTAACTTTTATTAGAGGGTTGACCACCTCACTTCAAAAGGTGGAAACAACCCAAGTAGTAACAAATCTAAGGCCAAGCTCTATTAAGCCGCTCTAAATAAATGTGCTTCTTGATGAAATTCAATTAGCAATAGGTGCAAATGTTTCACGCTAACAAGTGCCACCATCTATAGCCCCATGAACTACCTTAAAATACTTTCTTAGGGAAAGGAATCAAAGGCCTCTTGACTCTCCATTGTCTTGAGTTAATCTTGCCGCATGTGTGGACACTCTGAATAGATGCCCTTACTAAAAGCCAACTTGCGTTAGTTGCCAAAAACCCTTTTCTACACTTATCAATCATAGGAGGTTGAACCTTTGAAGGTGACCCACATCTTCACTGAGCTTGTGTAGAGACAATAATTCCTCCTTTTGGGGAATGAGACTTGGTGAGCTCAAGAATTTAGTGTCGTGGAGGGGAGCTAGTGCCACCAAATCTCTAGTTGTCTACCTTGTTCAAGTGGTTGGAGAAATCCAAGTGGGGATATTAGCTAATGGTTTCCTTGCCAACCATAGCACTTGTGCATTATTTTCTATGTGTGTTTTATTTTATCCAAAAAAATTCACATCTAAAAAAAAAAAAAAGTGCTTAATATTGTTTTTTGTGTTTTCCAATCAGATTTCATAAAAAAGCAGTCAAAACCCACTTAGAAACCAACACAATAATGAAACTATTAAAAAAACATTCTACCTAAACCACAACTATCAAAAACAGAGTTGCATATGATTCTTTTTGTCACATATGATAACTAGAAAACCAAAATTGACATCCTGAATGCCACTTGCAAAAAACAGATCCACAACTAACATTCTAAGTTGCACCTGATAACTAGAAAACCATAACTATATGATTCAACCACATTTACAGAAAATAAAGCCATAATTTTTTGATTAAAAAAAACCCTCATAATATTTGTCCAAAATCTAATCAAATCATTTTCATAGCGACCTTTGACTGTTAAACTAGAGACTTGCAAGCTTTACCAATTCATTCTATCATTTTCATTTAGGAATACATTCCATTATAGGTTACCTTCCCCCATCCTTTGCATTGCATAAATTAAACTTAGACCCTTAGGTTGCATTTTTACCTTTATATTTTGAACATAGGAAGACCATTAAGCTTTTGGAAAATTGTTGATTGCACATTCTATTTGTAATTGACCTTAATCCTTCATATTATCAATCTTTTTCACCTTATCAAACTTTAGTCTTAAGCTTGTCTTCTAGCCTTGACTCCAACTTATCAAAATTATCCTCTTCATTCCAATGAAGGTCAATGACACTTAGAATTCTTACCTTGATCCCACATTAGCTGTATTTCCATCCTCTTTTTAAAATTTTAGGGTCCCTTTGCATTAACTTGACATCATTTGGATCCATATTACATCGCTTTGATCATAGCTTTTATCATCATCTTGTTCACCTTTAACCTAGATTGAACTTTGCACCTTTATCCCAAAAATACAAAAAAAAGGCTCATTTTACCCTAGCCTTAGCATCATATCATTTCCCTTAATTTATCAATTAGTAAATATTTCATATCCTTTTTCCTCCATTAGTCTCATTATCCTTGCATTCTTATACCCCAAAAATACAAAAACATAGATTGCTTTCATCTTAACCTTAGTTGCACTATTACCTTGATCATTAATTTAGCATCATTAATCAACCTTTAGCATCCTTTAGCATTCATTAGCTTCATCCTTTGGTCATTATCACCTTGCATCCCCATATTAAAAAATCCAAAAAAATCCACAAACATATTTTAGTTTCACTACCATCTTGCATTTCCCCTCAATTTGCAAAAGTCTCACATGGTTGAAACAAGGTCACAAATCAAAAGAAAGGACATGTATTTTTCAAGTGACCCTTTTCATGACACTACCCTTGGGATAGACTCAAATCAATCCACACCTCAAAGGGAGACACCACAAAGATACCAAACTAACGTGCATGGGATGACCTAAGCCTAGAAGAATTGAACAAGCAATTGAATTCTCAAGAAATTGAAAGATCTTATCAAGACCCAAGAATTTTAAGCATGGCTGATCAATTTGTTAGTGATCAACCTAATAGATTCTTCTATGCACTAGCTAAAAAGGGTGCCAAATTACCTTAAGGCTTTGACATATCAAATATTGTAGAAGAGGAAATGAAAAATACATTTGCACTTGGCATGCCCTCATCACAACAAATGACAAACATACCCCTTGGGACAACTACACACATGACTACCACTACCACACACATCCCAAGCATTTCAACATTTTGAAACAAGGTAACCCATACCACTACACAAGGATAGTTTTTCACACTTGGAAGTTCTTCAAATTCCATGGGTAAGACCTTTACAAATCCCCTTTTCCAAAGCACAAATCAAGGTTCCACATCACAAGTTCCTGCACCTTTGATCCAAAATGAAAATCAAGGTTCAATATCACAAGTTCCAACACATTTGATCCAAAATACAAACCAAGGTCATATATACCCACTTTAAAATACAAATCAAGGATCCTTATTTGAATGTAAAGTGCACCTTCATGAATTCAACCTCCACAAAATAAACCTAGAAAGGTTCACATTATCTCATCAAGGACCATCACAAATAAAAACAGTAATCAAGGATCTATTCCATCACTTCAAAACAATAATCAAGGATGTATTCCATCACTTCAAATTAATAACCAAGGGTCCATTCCATTACTTCAAAACAATAACCAAGGGTCCCTTCCATCACTTCATAATTCTACTCAAGGAACCATTCCATCATTTCAAAATGTCAATCAAGGGCCTACACCTTCATGTCAAAACATCAATCAAGGACATACACCCTCATTTCAAAATTCCAATCAAGGGCCTACACCTTTATGTCAATACATCAACCAAGGACATACATCTCCATTTCAAAATGCTAATCATGGATCAATTTTTCAAAACCAAGGCATCAATCAAGGATCTACACCTCCATTCCAAAATACCATACCAAATGAAAACATGAACTTTGGAAAAAACCTAAATGCCAATTTCATCCCAAATCAAAACAACACACATCAATATGGAAACCAGGGTCCCACATCACAAATCATCAATCCCAATTTGAATCCAACATATGACCTTAATACCAACATCATGACACCAAACCAAAACAATGCAACACCATCTCTTGTAGACTTTTTGATACAACAAGTGCAAACCCTCCAACAATACATGAAAAAATTGCAAATGGGGACCAACAAGAAAACCTATTCAGTGGAGGAGTTGTTCCCCTTTCCATTTGATCAAAATCTATACATGCCACCCTTTCTCCCTCATTTCACAACACCACCTTTGCCTAAGTATAAGGGGTCAGGGGATCCAATAGAGCACATTTTATAATTCAACGCATAATGTATGGAAGTCTCATATGATCCTACCTATTTAATGAGACTATTCTCATTAAGCCTTATGAGGCCAACTCTAGATTGCTTTGCACACCTTCCTTCAGGAATCAAAACATGGGGTGAACTAGCTGATAAATTCATCTATCATTTTTCCTTCAACATTAAAAATGAAGCACAACCAAACAAGAAGGGGACTCACTAACCTCATTTTATTAGAGATGGTGAGGTTTGGTTAGAAAATTTCCTTGTCACATTCCTAAAAAAATAATTGGTCACCATGTTTATGGAAAACTTTAACGAAGAATTTATGAGTCGAATCCAAATCAAATGTTGCACCACTTTTGAAGAGATCCTTGAGAAAGGTATCTTTATTGAGAAAGGTCTTATTGAAAAATGACTAGTCAAGATGAACAAAGAAAATATGAAACCCAAAAATGATAGAATAAAATACTAGTCCCTAAAGAAGAAAGTCACAAATGATGGAGTTTTTGATGCCAAAATGATAACGAAAGGTCCAACCATTTTAATCTAAGGTCCTTCCTCATCAAATACAACCAATGCACCAAACACACAGAACCAAGGTCAAAACCAAACACTAAATTCTATCCAAAACAATCAACAACATAGAGGTCCTCCTCGCACCAAGAGAACATACACCTCCTTAGGTGAGCCTATCAAATCAATCCTCAAACAAATTTTTCAATCTAATTTCATCACACTACTAGAAACTGAAAACTATGAACGTTCATTCATCAAACATGATTGGTGGAAAGAAGATGAATACTGTGAATACTATTATGGAAAATGACACAAAACAACTAGGTGTTTGATGTTCAGGAACATTATTTAAGAAGTCATTGAAAATGGAACCATATCAATAGGAGATTCATAAGGAAAAGCCAATGTTGATCACACCATATTCAAAACTCCCTTGCAAGACCATGATAAGGAAAAGAATGCAGTTCAGGGAACAACAACAATTCCAATTATGTTGACATCAAACACGATTACAGTACTATCATCCTTAATGTAATACCCTTTTATGATCACATTCCTAGTATTACCATAAACAAGCCAAGTTTAGAATATGTTGTTACTACCTACCAAACCAAGATAACTATTCTAGGACCTCCTAATTCACAGCCAAGAAGTCAATATAATCTCTTGGATCAGTTGGAAAAAATCCCCACATAGATTTGTATCTTGGAGCTCCTTTTCATATCACAACATCACAGGGCTATCCATGAAAAATCATTACAAGAAGAATCTATACCCACTAACTTAGATGTAAATGAATTTCAGGCCATAGTTGGATACCTATCTATGTTGCACCATGCCACTTTCTCTAAGCAAGACTTTTACATAGCAAAATATGATCATAACGAACCCATATGTCTTGAAGTATGTGTTCTTAAACATAAGATCAGACGAGTCCTAGTAGATGGTAGAGAAGGTTTGAATATTTGTTCACAAAAATTGGTGAAAGCATTGGGATACTCTGAGAATTGTACTAACCAAACCAAGAAAATTGTGATCAAAGCTTATCATGATGGTGAGCATTCTTTTGAATGTGTGATTTCACATTCTATCAAAATTGGCCCAGTAATATAGGACATAGTATTTCACATCTTGGATCTATATTTTCATTACAATCTCCTCCTTGGCCACCCATGGATTCATGCCATGAGGGCTATCCTATCCACCTACCATTAATGCCTCAATTTCACACACAATGGCACTAAAATCACTATTCCAGGTGATCCTAATCCTTTTCAATATTGGTCAAACCTAAAAGGAACTAATGAATGTCAATTCCAATCAATCAAGAGGTCTCACCTCCCACTTCATCCACCACTCCATATCACTACTTTGATCCGTCAACTCTTCTCAAATCATCCACTCCATTCATCACACCTTCCATGCCTAAGATCTAGATCCAAGATAAAAGATGTGGAGAATATAACATGAAGAGTCTCTTTTTCATTGGAAAATTACCTCAATCACTGAAGTCTTATGGAAAACTAAAGAGCCAAGGGCTAGGGTTTGTACTAGTAAAAGTGACTATTCATAGTATCAAGTTACCCTCAAGTGAGACTGTCAATTCTTCAAATGAAGTCAAGACATTGGAGGACTTTTATGTTGACTTTGATTCTAATGAATGGGAATAGGATATGGAATCTAGTATATCCCTTAGAAATTGTTTCCTTGAGGAAATATTTAGACAACTTGGTGAGCCTACCTTCAATGAAATAGTCTACCAAATGTTTAAAGTTGGCCCACAACCTAGTCCCTGTGTAAAGGTCCCCTTGAATAGAGAGGAATGGATCAAACACTTCTAGGAAACCATTGATTCTCCCCCCCTAGGATTTACCCTATCTAAATACACAATGACTCTTGACAATATTGATGATGGATTACCCCTTTTCTACCCTCAACTCATAGGTTGGGATCAACAAGGACCACCAAGTTTGGACACTTTTGAGAATGATGAAGCCATTGCTAAGTTCTTGGGACTTCATGAGGGAATACTATGTGGGGATCATAAGGTTGGATTTTCTATAGAACTCAATTATGCAACATATGTTGGTGAGGTTTTCCTGTCCTCTAGTAATCAAAATTAAAATGACAAAAATGAAAATAAGAATAATAGGTCTTTAGGTGAAAACTGAAAGACACCTACTGACGGTGAAAAAGTAAAAATAAAGGACATATCCGAAGGTGAAAACTCTTTAAGGAATTGGAGGATGGAGGACTCGACTATCTCCCAATAGATATATAGAGATTGTTGTTGCTTATAGAATAAATAGAAGTAAACATTGGTACACAAGACAATTCTAGAATCTTTGGCCATCAAGGAAAAGCTAGAGTTTATAGCATTCTTCTTAGAAAGACAAGTCAATTTCACATGGTCATATGCTAATATGTATGGGTTGCATCTGGAACTCGTTCTGTATCACTTGCCACTACTAACAAATGTTAAGCCATATAAATATAATTTAAGAAAAATGCACCCCCAAATTGCACTCCTTGTCATAGTGGAATTGAAGAATCTCCTGGATTTTGGATTCATTCGCTCGATTGATTTCATAGATTGGATATCCTTGTTCCTATCACCAAACCAAATGGTCAAATTAGAGTATGTACATATTTTAGAGACCTCAAAAAATCTTGTCTTGAATATGATTTTCCTTTACGAAACATTGACATCATAGTAGACCTTATTGTCGAGTATGATATGGTATCACTTATGGATGGATTCTCAAGTTATAATTAGATAAGAATTGGTACTTAAGATCAACCAAAAACAACTTTCATGTGCACTTGGGGAACTTTTTGTTTTAATATCAATACCATTTAGGCTTAAAAATTTTGGAGCTACCTATTAGAGAGCCATGACTACTATTTTTCATGACTATATGCATGTACTTATGGAAGACTATGTTGATGACCTTCTGTCTAAATCTCTAGAAAAAAGTGGACACTTAGCAGTATTATACGATATTTTCACACAACTTGAAAAGTACCAACTCAGGATAAATCCAAAGAAATATATTTTCAGGCTCCAATCAAGAAAACTACAAGGATGTATTGTCTCTCATAGAAGAATAGAAGTTGATCCTTCAAAAGTAAAAGCCATCTTGGAAATGCCACCTCCAACCAATATCAATTAGTTGAGAACATTAAAATGAATACTACAATCAATCTATAGGTTTATTGCTCAACTAGAAGATAAGATCCATCCATTTCAACATCTATTAAGGAAAGGCATTCCCTTCAATTGGATGGAAAATCATCAAGAAAAATTTGATTAGATCAAGAATTATCTATGGACTTCACTATTCCTTATGTCTCTAATTGATGGAAGATATCTGATACTATATGTGAAAACAACTACATCAACATTGGGGGCATTGTTAGCACAAAATGATAATGATGGAAAGGAACAAACAATTTATTATATCAGTTGCACCTTAGTCAGATATGAGTTGAACTATAGTCCTATTGAATGAGCATTTTAGTAGTGGTATTTATAGTACATAAATTAACACATTACATGTTGAATCACTAGACAAAATTGATTGCCAAAATTTATCCTCTAAAATATCTTCTTAGCAAAGAAGCTCTAACAAGAAGATTAGCTAAGTGGGTTATGATCCTAAGTGAATATGACATTGAATACACTAATCAAAAAGAAATAAAAAGACAAGTTATAGCTGACCAACTTCCAAATGTACCAGTAAATGTAGACCATCCTTTGATATCAAACTTCCCAGTTGAATCAATCTTTGTTATAGAAATACCTATGTCATGGAAGTTGTACTTTGATGGATCTTACACAAATCATGGTTCAAGAGACAAAATTTTGTTCATCACACCTCAAGGATATTGCATTCCCATTCACAAACAACATGGCTAAGTATGAAGCATTATTCATAGGACTTCGAATGGAAATAAAATGGAAAATCAAGGAACTTCAAGTCTATGGTGATTCTAAGTTAGTAATTAAGCAAGTTAATGATGATTATGACACCAAGGATGAGAAATTGATGCCATACAAGCACATAGTGGATAGTTTCAAACCATACTTTGATAACATTACATATGAGCAGATATCAAGAATCTAGAATAAAGTAGCTAATGCAATGGCTACAATTGGATCTCTCTTGGACATTCCCAACAATGCCTCACAATATGAGTTCTTGGTAGAGAAATTGTTGATCCCTACATTCGATGTCCCTGAAACCAAACTTGTGTGTGAAATTTTTGGTCTCAAATATCCTTGGTACAAAGATATTTATAGTTACTTACATGACCAATTATTCCTCTAGAATTTTCCCTCAACCAACGTAAAACCTTTATTTGACAATCATCCAAATATGCCATCATCAGAGATACCCTTCGTCATAGCCTAGATAGTACCCTCCTCTTATGTCTCAACTCAAATGAAACACAAAAAAACTTACAAGAGGTACATTATGATATATGTTGAGCTCAATATGTTGGTTCAACCTTAGATAAAAATCTCATGAGGATGGGATATTATTTTGCTACAATGGAACATGATACCTATCACTTTGTGAAGAAATGTCACCAATGTTAGATTCACAGAGATCTTATACATGCACCAACTTAGGAACTATAGCTGCTTACCTTGCCATGGCCATTCTCTCAATGGGGACTTGACCTCATGGGAAAGATCCATCCTACCTCTACTAATGGACATAATTTTATACTTGTTGCTACTAAGTACTGTACAAAATGGATCAAAGCCACCCACTGACTTACATTACTTGAAAGTAGATAGCCAAGTTCATCCTAAATTATATCATTTGCCACTTTGGTATCCCACAATCCATCATTACTGATAATGGTCACTCTTTTGAGAACCACGATGTCCATGAGATTTGTGAAAAAATTCATATCCAACATCATTTTTGTACTCCATATTACCCCCAAGGTAATGGCCAAGCTGAGGCATCTAATAAGATCATCTTAAAAATAGTAAAGATTGTCAATGATGTTGGTCGTGACTGACACCTAGAACTGAATCCTTCTTTATGGGCCAATCGTACCAATGTATACACTCCAACAAGATCCACACCATACTCTCTTGTATATAGATCTAAAGCCATACTTCCTATTGAGGTCGAGTTACCATCCATACGAATCTCTATACAAGGATTGATTGATCAAGAAGTGTCCTATCTACATGAGCTAGAGTTGTTGGATGAAAAGAGACAAAATGTTTTGACACATTTTCAAGCATATTAGAATCTCCATTGATGTAATTTAAATAAGAAATTATGGCCTAGAAGCTTCAACATTGTTGACTTAGTCTTGAAATAAAATCCGATGAATCAAGCAGAACAAGAGAAGCCCAATAATTTTGAACCTAATTGGTTGGGACCTTATATCATCACAACATAATATGGATCAAGTGCTTATTATCTCTCTACTCCTAAGGGAGACCCATTGTCTAAACCTATCAAAAGAATACACCTGTGCAATTATTGTACTTGATTCTTAGAGTATCCCCTTAAAAAGTCAAAAATACAAAAAAAATAAAAAAATGGTCACCTTGATGAAAACCAAGCAAATAAGCATCTTCTTGACAACAAAAAATTAAAAAAAAAAAAAAAATAGTAAAGAGAGATAATTCATGTCGAAAAGTGAAAAACACTTTAGTGGCACTTTGGATAAGTACCATGGTGAAAACTTGGCAAACAGGCACCATGTGTAGTCAGTTTATTCTCATTCATCTACTAACACTCCACCTAGTCTTCTATCTTTCCAATCAAAAATTTAGATGCATCACTTGCTCATAATAAAGGTTCTTCATCATTCTCATGGTCTGAGAACCACCAACTAACATCCTTTGCATTCATGATCATCCTTTCCATTCACCACTACCTCTCGTGCATAATACAGTGATCCTATACCTAACTAGGGGAAATTCCTTGACCTACGTCTGCATGAGAAATAATGCATGGTATCAGTCTCATAAAACTACCAAAAGATTAAAAAAATACTAAAACCATCAAAATCCAAAAAAATCATAAAACTATCAAAATCCAAAAAAAATCATAAAAGCATCAAAATCCAAAAAAAAAAAAAAAACATCAAAACTTCCACAAATAGAGTCTGAGTCTAAGTATGAGTCAATTTGTGTTAGTATGGATACATAGACAAGGCTCATCTTAAATGAGCCCCTAATACATTAGGCCAGTCCCTTTAGGTTTTCCAAATAAAATCATGGCTCAGTCTTTTATCAAATAAAATCATGTTGAACTATGAGGTCTCTACATGTATAACGTAGGCAAGGGCATCAATCGATGTTCCCTCGAGGCCACCTAGGTCAGTCCTTTAGGGTTTATCAAGTTTGTCATGTTCTTAGTTCACAAGCAACAATCATTCAAACCAAATCATGAAATTAACAGACAAACATAACCAAAAACATCTTTCATTAGTCAATCATCTTATCATGAATATCAACTAATTTGGTCATTGATCTAGTATTAGAGTGGGGAATTATGTCATTTTTCTCATTTGGTCCTATCTCCTGTCTTTTATTAGGATGTGCTCTTCCTAAGATTAGACTTTTTCTATGGCCAATCTTGTCACACATTAAGCAAGATGCATCTTTCTTGCAATTAGATGCTTTACTAACAATAGTTACTCAGTTAGCTTTATCAGATGTGTTCCTTGCCTTCAATAGTAGGTATTGTCACATCACTTGGTCATATCAATCTTTATTGAATAATCGGTCAATATTGTCATCTTGGTTAGTTAAATGTTGCCTTAATCAGGATGCTCCCTTCTTGAGACCAAGCATAATCATTATTGTATAAGAGAAAATTTGAACCCTATGTGCAATTCCCTTTTTTACCTTTTTCCACCTTAGAAAACCAACTTTGAAGGCTTAATTCCACTTAACCCCATTGTTGGCAATCCACTTGGCTCCTATTTTTTAGTTTTAATAGAATGTGTTTCTATCAGGGACACCCACGTAGTGCACAGACGTCCACGCGGTGTGCTTATGTCCTTGGAAGATTCCTATGACTAAGCCAACAGAGGTATTACTCTTCTCATTGGTAGTGAAGTTGTAATGCCTCCTACAACAAACTAACCTAAATATGGTAGTTTTCTTCCTTCATTCCTTCATATTCATTCATTCCACATTCACTTCAACTTCTTTAGTAGATCAAGATTCTTCTAGCATTCAGTTGGACTCCATTCTATCACTCCACGAGCTCACTTTCACTCACTTCAAGCATTCCATTGTAGAAACATATCACTCTGTCAACTTGGTAGAGCACATTTGGGACCATGCCATTATAGCAGAGACTTGATTTCTCTCATTTATCCCCTAAGCAACCTTGAGTGCTCTTGGTGGAGGTAGTAAGATTCCCTCTCATCTCCTCTATCACTTGGTTGAGTAGCATAGTACTGCTTTGTAGTGTTTGTATTCTCTTTACTTTATTACTTCTTTATCTTATTTCCTTGGCTATCCATGGAGGTGGAAACACCTAAATGAGGGTCTGATTAAGGTAGGCCCCTATACAACCACCCAACATTTTCCCTCTTTTTGCATGTAGGAGTACGTGTTCTTCAAAGGATCAACTAGTGAATGAATTTCTTGGTGAGATCCTGCCCTTGTCACTCTTGCATTTCTACTTTACAACATTAGAGAATAATTTGTTTATTTTCTAGTTTCATTTTGTCCCTTTAGTTAGTTAGCTAGGCCGTTAGTCATTTTAGCAGGTTTGACCTTGTCTTTTCTATTGTCTGGCCATATGGACGCCAACATACTTTAGCGACGCTAGCGTACCGCATTGTCATCCAAATACTATACTTTTTTCTTCGGATAGAGAGCTCCCTAAGATGCATAGTTGATCCTAAAACTCAGCTCGCGTAATCCCGCATTGAAGCTCAGGATTGCAGAGTGGTTGTAGGAAATCATAATCCTCACCATTTGCATCCTCATAACCCTAAACATTGCACTTAGCTGAGGTAAATTAGGGAAGCCTTTCACATCTTGACCCTTTGTGACCTATGGTCTTGCACGTAGTGGTCTCCCTCTCTTACATTTTTTGTGAACCCAATGTAAACCAACGTCTATTCATATGTTGGTGTTGGGGCTTCCCTTGAGTATTTTGTGATTATTGTTTCCTTGGGTGTTGTGAAAGTTTATGAGCATCACACCCCAATCTACAACTTCTAGGAATATCATCAGGAGAACTATATACCACCTCCCAATGGATAGGATGAAGGTCTTTCTTGGTATCTCTACAACAATTTTCTTTGGTCCTCCTATTAGCTTGGTTGTGCAGGAGTAGTTATTAAGGAATGAGATGGGATTCACTGATAAAATCGATCACATTCCCATTCCTCTTGCATCTCTCATGCCATCATCAGTGGATGAGCATGAGGTTGTTCAAATCCTTGTTGAATATGTGTTGACCCTTGCTAAAGGGTTGGGTGACCTTGAAAATGATTTGGAAAGAAATTTGAAGATGATTAGAGCTGCTCAAGTTGTTAGTGAATTAAAGTGTATGATGGCTAAATATTGAACAAGCATAGAGTTTTTAAGTAGTCTTCTTGGTCTTGCTAAAGCATGCACTCCTTTGAGCAACCTATACTTTCACAAGGAGTCACCTTCAAAGAGCATGAAAGACAATTAGGGGTATCAATGCCTCCCACTTCCATTTACATGGCCAACATGGTCCCTTCTATCAGTATCCCTTGCATTCCTGAGTGACCTAAAACTATCAAAGTGAATAAGGTCTGATTGGGCTTTAGCTTTACCCCTTTTGTCACCTTAGTGGTGGAGGTCCTAGTGGAATGGGTGGTTTAGGCTTTGGTAGTGGTGGTGGATTTGGTAGTGGAGGCGATTTTGATGGAGATCATCATGGTGGTTCCAACGGAGGACCTACTAGCGGTGATCGCTTTGGTAGTGGCTCTGGCAGAAGTCACAACGGTGGCAGTTCTGGAGTTGGACTTGGTTGTGGTTTTGGAGGAGTTTCCTTTGGTCCTCTATCTTCTAACGACCCCATTCTAAATTTTTTTCTTCAAAATATGGGTAAGATGCAAAGCCAGTTAGCAAGCATTTCCCAGGCCTCTGCCCAACCTTTCTTTTGACATAGCCCATTTTCAGTTACCATCTTGAACACTCCCTTCCCTCAAGGATTAAAGATCCCTAAACTTGAAAATTTTGGTGGTAAGGGAGATCTGTAGATGCACGTGTCTGCCTTTCACACCCTCTGCATTGAATTCTTCCATCATGATACCTTGATGGCTAAACTATTCCATCAATCTCTCAAGGAAACAACACTTGAGTGGTACTGTTCCTTGCTTACTAATTCTATTTCTCATTCAACCAATTAGTAAATAAATTCCTTAGGCAATTCCAAGCAAACATCGGGCCGAAGATGACCTTTTTGGATCTTGTCTGATGTAAGCAAGGGGATAATGAAAAGATTACTAATTTTATAGCACACTATCAAGTGCTTCTTTTAGAAATCTCATATCAGTTGTCTGATTCTGACATACAAAAGGTGTTCATAGGGAACTTACAAAGGCCTTGGTAAGAGAAGTTCACCCTTATGAAATACCCTTCTTGTGCACATTTGTGTAGCTTTATGAGAATACCAAAAAAAAGTTGCTCAGTTTGGGGGACCCTCTTTATGCTCCCATTCTAAAGGAAATTCCATCATATCAATCTCTGGGAAGGTAAAAGTCATTGTGAATGTAGTAGTTGTTCTCGATGATAACAACCTCAAATGCAATTGAAAGTTCACAAAGTTGTTAGAATCTTATACTTCCATCTTAAAAAAATTGTTGAAGGATAAGATCATGACTTTTCCAACCCTTAAGCCTATTAAGGAAGATTGCCCTAATTGGTATGATAGGAGCACTTATTGTCAATACTATCATGTTAATGGACATGATATCGAATGATGTATGTGTCTACGTCATGAGATACAAGAACACATCGAGGATGGTACCATTCATCTCAATGGGAATAAACATAACACTAACAAATCAGTGGTAAAAGCTAGTAGTGAATTGAAAATATACATGAACCCATTTTTGTCACACTTTGCTAACATGATTTTTGATCCCATTGATTTTGTTACCCAACCTGAGGCTTGTGTTAATATGGTCACAATAACTCCCACTATTCCACCCACATTTGGTTCGCTGGATATTACATTTACATCACAATGTTTACCCTTGAACAAAAAACCTTCACCTCTCTACATTCTAGCTCATGTCAATGGAAACATTGTGACTGGAGTCTTAATTGACCCCGTGAGTCATGTGAATTTTATTACTAAAGAAACATTAGTATCAAATTCACTCCAAAAGGAAAAATATGAAGAAACAAAATCTACCATCCATACTCATGATGGTATGAGTCTTAAACCTTATGGCTCGATTAATTTTTCCATCCTAGTTGGACCTAGGACTGTTGAAACAGTCTTCGATGTCATCCCAGATTTGATTCTATTCAAAGTGAAGCTAGGCATTCCCTAGTTAGCTTCCATGAATGGGATCACCTTGTTTATTCATAAATTTTTAAATTTTTCCCACGAGAGTGTTATGAATGTAATACATGACATAGGATATTAGCCCTTGGTATCTCATTGTGGATATTCACTGGATCACTTTTTTCCCTCCTTGGTTGGTCCGCTTGCTCCAAGGATGGACCTACTTTACAAGAACTATGTGAAGTATAAAACTGGGGGAAAATGGGAGCTAGTGCTGACCCTTCCTTTGATAGAGCAACCTGTTGCCTCCTCTTCCTGGGAAGAGAGGGAGAAGTCAATATTGACACCCTCTCCTTCCCACAAAGAAAAAAGAATTCTATACCATCCACTCCCTCTTCCCTGAAGAAAGAGGAGAAGCCTATGATGGATCCCTCTCCTTCTCACAAAGGTAAAGAAAAAGTGACTTTTTCCTAGATTTCCTCATCCTATCCCCTTTGCTAGGAAGAGCATTGGATGAGTAGTGACCCAATGGCTACCCACTAAGTCCAATGATCCCTCCTTGGCATAGATCCAAGATTAGGATTTCAAATCTCCCTAATAAATTTATTGGACCTTGGTATTATTTATATGCCAAAAAGAAAGGTTCTCATAGAGAATTTGATCTATGGCCTCCTATTGTTCTTGACCCTAAGGAAGTGAGCTAAAACAGGCCCTTTATCGAGACTCTCAAGTTGACTCCCCATGTCGCTCCTTAGCTTGCTCCCCCTACTCCCATACATGAACCTATCCCTCCACCTAAGACAACCATAGTGGACATTCCTATGGTTGAGCAGGAACCTTTTGTCCCTTTGCAAGCTATGACTTCTAACTCCAAGAGCCGTAGAAACCTCCTTGCACATGAGCACAAGTGTCGGTGAAAGGCTCTCCTGGTTGAGTAGGCCTTCTCCCAATAGGAGGAAGGAACAACCACTTCTATTTTAGGACCTCCTCTAACATATTCTTCCAACTTGCCCTTTGTTTCTCTTCATTCAGATCTACTCGTGTCTTCTGTTGTAAGCACAAATGTGCCTAACCCTAAACAAACCTGTGTAGGTTTTTATCACTCCTTTAATGAAGCCACCTTTGTTGATGTCCATACCAGATATTCAACCCTTCCCGAAGCCTGTGGATATGGTTAATACTTTGGTTCTATCCACTGTTGTTCTATTCTCCTCTTCCTCTACAGTCGTAGCTTCATCTGTGGGGATTTCATCACCTCCCATGAAGAAAGAGGTGAAGGTTGGTCCTTCTAACAATGAAGGACATAATAGGAGTCCACCTTCTTCCCAAGGTGGTCCTGTAATGACTTGTTCTATCCTTGTGACATAACTAGTCCCAGCTTCCCTTGAGTTTGTCACCACTCTCAGGTCATTTGACAAACTTAGTGGTGAAACTTAGGCACATCGTACCTCATCTGCTAAGAATAAGCATGGTGCTCCTATGGGATGCATGTTTAATTTTGTGGAAAAGCTCCCAGCCTTGTTGGAAATCTTCGTGAAATCGCTAACCTTGACTCTGCAAGAGCTTGTTGGAGAGGACCTCGAGGGGACCTCTTCCTTGGCCCTTTTTGTGGGAGGGTCGGATGCTCCTCCTCTTAACATCCCACCATTGCAAGCTTTTCCTCCTTCCCCCTATGAGGATTTATATTGGGAAATAGATGACCTCTTGGCCGATCAATGTTAGGAGGAGGCCCTTTCTTGATCTTGTGTATTTGTGTGTTTTTTTATGATGTTTTCTCCCATACTTGTTCTTTGTGTGCCTAGATGACCCTTGTCACCCCTGTTGGTGCTTGGATACATGTGTGGGATTTTTTCATGAACCTTCTATTTGTATCATCATTCTTCCATGTTTGTACTTGAATTTTGATAAATTGGGGATGATGAAAAGCATTGGGGGAATTTGTGCTCCCCTTCCATGTTGACCCTATTTTTTTATTTTTACTTTGTTTTTCATGCATTCTTCATGATCTAGTTGGGGATTGATGATATTTCACCTTCCATTGTGGTTACCTATTATTATATGAGCTTGAATAGATCTAACCCCGCTAAACTAGATCCCCATGTGTCCTTTGTTTGTATTTTCTTTTCTCTTTTTCTTTCTCTTTATTTTTCTTTCTTTGCTTGAGTTGTCCCTCTTATGTGTGACAACACTCTTCTTTAACACTTTGGTTTTTGGAAAATGAATTCATTACAAAGGAATCTTTTCTCAAAAGCATTCAGGAACTTTACCTTAGAATCACATTCTCAATATGGAACCCTAATGAAATGTGTTTCCTTCATGCATTCGTAAAGAAAGGACTTGAAGACCTTCCTCCAAAGTGGGAACTACTTTTACTTCCCCTCGCGTGGGGGCATATCCTTCCTTTCAAATTCCTTGATGAAGTGAACATCTTTCAAAAGGATTCTTTGATGATGAATCACTCTAAGAAGAACAACTACTTTTGAATTGTGTGTCCCTTGAGTGGACCCTCCTTTTTCCTCACATGGGTTCCCAAGGCACCCTTCTTTCAAAGATCTTTATGATGAATGGATCCTTTCATGTCTAGCTTAGGGGTAGCCCAACTAGACTCATTCCATTTTCCTTTTTTGTGTCTAGCTTGGTGACAAACTAACTAGACCTTACCTGTCAAATAGTGTGTCCCTTGAGTGGACCCCTCTCCTTTTGAAGGGTTCCTGAGGGACCCCTTTGAAATTTTTACTTATTGATGGTCTATGTGACCAGTCACCTTTGACACATTCTATCTGCGGGTAGACATGTCACTGCTTCCTAACTTTGTAGAGTCTGCTTTCTCAGGTTCCTCCATGAGAGATCTTGGGGCATACCTCCCTGTAAGACTGAGAACTTGTAGGGTGCTTTCCTTTGAGCTTCCTCCATGCGAGAGATCGTGGGAGTGGCTCCCTTGTAGGACTGAGAACTTGTAGGGTGCTTCTTTAAGTGTTCTTCATGCTTAAGTTCATGGATAATACCTCCCCTATAGGGATGAGAACCTGTAGGGAAATTCTTTGGGTATTCTTCATGCTCGAGTTCATGGAAAATACCTCCCTTGTAGGACCGAGAACATGTAGGGAACTTCTTTATGTGTTCTTTATGCTTGAGTTTGTGTAGAATACCTTCCCTATGGGACTGAGAGCCTATAGGGTGCTTCATGTGGCTTACTTCATGCAGGAGATCTTGGGGGCTGCCTCCTAGCAGGTTCATAGGCTTGTAAGATGCTTTATTTTTCTAACTTCATAGTTCTAAGCAGCTATGGAGTCCTTTTCTTTTCCTGCACCTTTGGGTTCACCAGACCGAGTACTGCTTCCTCAATAGTTCAGGTATACTTTTCTAACCCTACTCTCTTCTTGATCTAATTTACCAAGCCCTCATTAGTACTCATGCTTTCTAAAATGGGGGAAAAATGTATAAGTTTGAATTTGCACCCTATGTGCAATTCCCCTTTTTGTTTGCTTGCTAAATTTTGTAGGGTGCTTCTTCGGGTGTTCTTCATGCTTGATTTTGTGAAGTATACCTCCCCTATAGGGTTGAGAACCTGTAGGGCACTTCTTGAGGTGTTCTTCATGCTTGAGTTCATGGAAAATACCTCCCTTATAGGACCGAGAACCTATAGGGCACTTCTTTCGGTGTTCTTCCTGCTTTAGTTTGTGGAAAATACCTTCCCTATGGGATTGAGAGGCTGTAGATCACTTCATGGGGCTTCCTTCATATAAGAGATATTGGGGGTTGCCTCCTTGCAGGTCCGTGGGCCTCTAAGATGCTTTATTTTTCCAAATTCATAGTTCCAAATAGCTATGGATTCCTTTGCTCTTCCTGCACCTTTGGGTTCACCAGATCAAGTACTACTTCCTCAATAGTTCAGGTATACTTTTCTAGCCCTATTCTCTTCTTGATCTAATTTACTGAGCACTCATCCATACTCATGCTTGCTAAAGTGGGGAAAAATGTATAAGTTCGAATTTGTACCCTATGTACAATTCCCCTTTTTTACTTTGTCCAACTTAGGAAACCAACTTTGGAGGATTAATTCTACTTAAGCCCAATATTTTCAATCCAATTAGCACCTATTTTGAGCATCAGTGGAGGCATTTCTATTAGGGATTCCCGCATGATAGGTAGACATATGTTTAGTGTGCTTACGTCCCTATCAGATTCTTGCAACTAAGAAAATAGAGGCATTACTCTTCTAATTGGCAGTGAAGTTGTAACACCTCCTTTGGCCAACCAACCTAAATATGGCCACTTTCTTCCTTCATTCCTTCATATTCATTCATTCCACATTCACTTCAACTTCTTCAGTAGATCAAGAGTCTTCTATCATTCAGTTGGACTCCATTTTATCACTCCACAAGCTCACTTTCACTCACCTCAAGCATTTCAAGTATTCCATTGTAGCAACATCTCACTCCATCAACTCAATAGAGAATGTTTGGAACCACACCATTGTTGTAGAGGATTGAGTTCCTCTCATTTCTCCCCCAAGCAACCTTGAGTGCTCTTGGTGGAGGTGGTAAGCTTCCCTCTCCTCTCCTCTATCACTTGGTTGAGTAGCATAGTACTACTTTGTAGTGTTTGTATTCTCTTTACTTTATTGCTTCTTTATTCATTTCCTTGGTTGTCTATGGAGGTGGAAACACCTAAACGAGGTTTTGACTAAGGAAAAACCCTATACAACCACCCAACATTTTCCCTCTTTTTTCATGCAGGAGTACGTGCTCTTTTTTTTTTAGACAGCAGGAATCGGGTAGCACGACCTCTTATAAACTGTAGTGTGCCTGGTAAAAATTTTAACATGACTGGAAGCGCTAGCACAACATGCCCTCTTGTACCACGGGGGTGGGGGAGACTAGACCTCGTGACCAACCTCCTGCAACAAGAAATATTTAGCCAACCGAGCTAGGGCCCCAACCCAGGAGTACATGCTCTTTGAAGGACCAATTGGCGAACAAATTTCTCGATGAGATCCTCCATGCCCTTGTCACTCTTGCATTTCTACTTTACAACATTAGAGAATACTTTTTTTATTTTCTAGTGTCATTTCGGCCCTTTAGTTAGTCAATTGGGCCATTAATCATTTTCACAATTTTGACCTTGTCTCTACTATTGTCTAGCTGTATAAATCATGCCCACACACTTTAGAGATGCTAGTGTGCCGCGTTGTTGTCCAAAGACTACAGTTTCATCTTCAGATAGAGAGCTCTGTGAGGAATAAAGTTGAACCTAAAAACTAGCTTTTCTAGCCCTGTACTGAAACTCAAGATTGCAAAGTGGTTGTGGGACATCATAGTCCTCATCCTTCTCATCCTCATAACCCTAAAAATTTCACTTACCTGAGGTAAGTTAGGGAATCCTCTCACATCTTGACCCTCTGTGACCTAGGGTCTTGCACACGGTGGTCCCCCTCTCTTACAATTATCAATCAACCTTATCAACCTTATCAATCAATATTTTAAATCTTGTCAATCAATCTTGTCTTAATCGGGATGTGGCCTTCCTTAAACTAGGCATAGTTAATCAAATCAATTGGTCAACCTTTGTCAACCTATCATCAATAAAACTTTTGTCAACTTATCAATCAAACCTTGTCAGCTTATTAGTCAAATTTGGTCATCTTGGTCAACTTAATCAATTAACTCAAGTAGTATTACCAGTATCATTAGAAAACACTATCTTTATTGGTGAACACTTTTTTGGTTTGGGTTTGTTTTATCTTTTTGATTGGTTCTTGGTCATTTTACTAGTTACCTTAAGGATTTCCTATTCAAGGATTTAGAGGGACAATGATGGATGATGACCTCTTTTCTTAGCTTGCTATTTGTGGTTTGTCTTGGCAAAAAGACTATGATAATTGGTTCCTTTGTATGAGTTGGGGTATTCCTTGTCTTTTGACTTTGTCTTTTGACTACTTGTCTCTTACAAATGGTCACCTTGCACACCTTTTTCTATGTCATACCATGGTGTTTGTGTCCCATTTGTGAAAATTTTGAAGCTTGATTATGATAAATATAAAAGCATGAAATTTGGTCTCATATCACCTCCTGTCTAGCTTTCCATCTCTATCTTCCTTTCCTTTTTCACTCTAACTCCCATCTCTTCCATGGTAACATTTCTTTCCTTTGCATCTTGAGAGAGTTCTGTGACATGCAAAAAACCCTCTTGCATACATAATCATGTTAGACAACATCATAGAAAGCATTTTAATCATAGATAGCATTATCATACTAAGTCACAAATATTTGCATAAGAAAACACAAAAACATAGGGAGAATCCATATAGACTTAGCACTTTCTCATCATATTAGCATCATTATAGTAGTATTTTATTGTATTGTATAGTGCATCATAGCATTATATCCCATATCATATTGCATTTTACATCATGATCCATTATATCACATCGCATTGCATTTCACATCACATTGCATTTCATACATATTACATCACGTTATAATATAACATATCACATTACACATCATATTTTTCATACATATTAGACATTCTAAATCGTCAAATTTTTCATTAACATTAAATTTTAGAAAAAAATCATCGCATCAATACATTTTCATATCGCACTACATATATTAAAATAGGTAATTTCTATTACATTCATCATTCATACATATCATAATAATATACACATCAGTAATCATAAATGTATTACATCATCGTATCATATCACATCTATCAAATTAGATCACCCATACTACATTTACCATCCATCACATAGTCATAAAAGCATAATCATAGGGTATGTGCAAGATCATCATGGGAAAAACAAGACCTTAATTGGTGAAAAATTCTAAAAAATCAGAGTTAGGCAACTTGACATAAAAGTTTGAATAAGTTATCTATATTATTTCAAAAATATGTAATAATAGAATCTGTATAAAATTGAATGTAGTTTCTAAACTAGTAGGTTTTTTTTTTAAATCTATTCGGTGAAAATTTGAAATTTCAATGAAGTAGCACTTAAATTTCAGGGAAAAAATAAGAAGTAGGTGTTTATCTAACCACTCTAAACACAATAAAATGATAATATTTTTTTATAATATTTAGATATAAGGGTAAGTGCACCAAGATGGTTCCCAAAAAGGGGCCTTAAGTGGCCACTTTTTTTTTTAAAATCAGGAATGCTGACCTTGGACATGAAATTGAGGATAGTTACATTCAAAATTTTGAGATGGAACAAAAACAAGGATCAGAGTGCTCTGAGTCTACTTTCTAAACTACTAAATTATTTTGAAAATGGTTGATATTAAGGGGTTCAAAAGAGGAATGTACACAAATTGGTGTTGCTTTTATCAAAAAAACATAACATAGCAACTCTTGCACGACCTAAGCATGGTGAACTTTTTTGTAGTATTTTTAAAATCGCTATGGTAAGAAGTTAGCAAACAACATCTAGTTGATGCATAATTTTTTTGATAATTTTCTAATGAATATTTGATTTTTTACTAATTTTTTAAGTGGGCACTTCCTGAAAAATAGAATTTTGGCCATGCTCCCCCTACAAATTTTGGAAAATAATTGATTTTTTTTCTTTTTTTCTTTTTTAAATTGTAGAATGGAGTCTAGTTTCTAAAAATGTAATTTATTTGAAATTTTTATGAATGGTTAACTTATAACAAAAAAACACCAAACATTTCCTTTTGGAAAAAAAAAGACATACAAACAAAAGAAATTATGGATGAAAGGCTTAACATTGTCAAAAAGTGAAAAAAAATTACATCATTGGATAGCTAAGAGAGAACCTAACATTACCCATGTATTTGATTTTGTCGATATTGAACTAGATGCAATGTTGATGGTGAGCACAGACTCGATTATGTGAAAAATTGTATAATTTGCAAAAACAGGTCTCTAGCCTTGTTGGGAATGCCCTCCAAGCCTTTGGGTTGGTATTCCAAGGAAAATAATTTCACCTTTTTCTTTGTTTTTAATGTGAAATAACGTGAGTGCATTATAACACACTCACATTATAACGCAAGCGCATTTTTTAAAACTTTTTTTTAAAAGTGGCTACAAAATTTGTACCCAACTTCATGCACCTGTCCATAAGTAGAGGACTCATGTCCTGATGTGATGCATATTTTTTGTAATTTTTTTCTAAGTAAATAAATAATTATAAATTTTTATTACAACTTTCAAAAAATATAAAACTCGTATGTCGACCACCTTAACTTCGTCAAAACTTCATGAAATTCAATTTTTTTTTAATCCTATAGTATTCGAAGCATAGAATGTGACCCTGTTTTGGATTCAAAAAATGTGATATCATTTGAAAGCTATAGATGTTTTTGAATCAACCTATCAATCAGGACTTTAGTCATAATTCAAATAGAAAATTCCTAATAATTATTTATTAAATTCAAAGTAAAGCATAATTTATATTGGTGGAAAGCTAAGAATATCCTTTAAAAACCCTTTTTATTTTATTAATTTTTGGTGAAAAAAAGTCATTAACCACATACCCTACACATACCCATCATATCACCACTTTTTGGCCCATCATGATCCTACACATACCCCATAAAAGCATATTGGACCATTACATAACCATATAAAAGACATCAATAAACATTATAATCATAGCATGATCATCCATATCATTTCATCATGATAAACACAAAAGAATAATCATATAACTATGCATATCATCAACTGCCACCCAAAATCATATCATTTATATTGCTCAAAATAATGTCATAGGTACAATTTCATGATGTGTCGTGTCCAATAAAAGTGGAGCTTGTAGGTTTGATAATAAAAATATCAACATCCGTATAACATGATAAATAGGAGGCCCTAGCCCGAACTTCCCTGATCTCCTATCCTAAGGGAATCCCTATCCTCCCTGTGTGGTGACTTTTAGTGTAGGTTTTTAATTCCTTATTATAAGGTTTTTCCTACACATTTATTTAAGCTTGCTTAGGTTAATAAAGCATGTTTAATTAGGTGAGAGGATTATGAGGTATCACCTTCCTACATGTGAGCATCCATTAGCTATCTTGGGAAGATACTTTACTATCTTTAGTATGATAGATGGTTGCTCCTCATTGGTCAGTGTTGCCACCTCCTCCCTCTCTCTAGTCTATATAAGCATGCTACCTAGCTTGTTTATTCATTCAATAGTTGGAGATAGTAATCTGATGCTATTTTTCCTTGGAGCACTTCACATCAGTTTTCTCTTAGTATCACTGTTATGCTATTCATTTTATTTGCATTTTATAGTTTATTCGATCTATCTCTTTCAATTCAATTCTGGGTTGTAATCTATTTCTTAGATTTTAACATGGTATCAGAGCAAGTTTTGTAAGGTTAGATTCTTTATAGAGATCTTGTAAAATCATGTATACTCTTCTCATGCATTTATTTAATGATCTGGAGAATCGGAAAGGATTTATGAAGATCCAATAATCTTGTTTTTGTTAATCAGCTTGCATACTTTGTGTTTCAACTAGTATTTCAGGTTGCAGCATGCTTTGCTTGTCTTAGGTAGCTAATACATCCTTTGCATGCCATTTTTTGGCTATTGGAGCCATTTTTTATTGCTAAAGGTGTTTGATTTACATTGGATCTACCTCTTCTGTACATAATCAGGAAAAACGCCTTCTAGGTTTTGTTCACCGCATCAAAAATCCATCTAGATATCTTCTAATGTTTGAATGCAGCTCATATATTTTACATAATCGATCTTAGAAAGCTACAACAGAGCCCCTCTCTATTGGCAGTTTCAAATTTGAAGACAGTTTTCAAATGCTTCGATTTTGCTCATACGGACTCCGTTTTTCACAAAAAAAAAATTTATCTTGGCTATTTTTTTGTGCTCTATGCACTAGTGCAGTTGTTTTTTGATCTGGATTCAGATATTTTTTAGAAATTATAGATTCTCAGTCGTGACACTATGTAGTCCTCATTTTGGGAACTTCAAAGAGGCATAACTTTTGCATAAAACCTCGAATCAAGGTGATTCTTTTTTTAAAAGTGATTTTTTTTTCGTGTAGCTTTTAGTGGGGTTGTTTATTTTATTGGGTATTGTGTCTAAGTTGTATTTTTATCATATTCTCATTTTGAGGATCTTTAATAGCATTGAGATCAAGTCCACTCAGTATTTCTTGCTGGTGGTAATTGTAAACGCACTAAATATAAAGTACCAAATCAAATTTTCTTGGGGAGGTGTCTTGTGTGTTCATGCATCTTTTCTTTCCTCACAAACAACAACAATCTAATTCTGCATTAAAATGGATCAATCAATAGTACCTATACTCACACTGTACAACTACTATGAGTGGAAGTCTAAAATGAATATACAACTTAAGAAGTTAGGACTCTTTCGAGTAACTATGGGTATTGAAATTGAATCATCTCTAATTGCAAAAAATCCTAAATGGTTTAACAAACTTGATGAAGCTTTTGGAACTCTATGTATGTCTATATCTCCATATTTACTTTTTCATATTGAGTCTTCTACAACACCAAATGATGTATGGACTACTTTAGAACAACTCTTTGGTACACAAGATGAACTTAGAGGTCATTTACTGGAGAATGAGATGATAGGGTTAAATCCATGTAATTTTGATACAACTCAAGATTTCTTCACAAAACTAAAGGCTTTAAGATTGCAGTTGAAATAGTGTGGGATAGAGAAGAAAGATATTCAATTAATTCTAAGCATTCTTTCTAAATTTGGTCCTAATTACTCTTTGTTTGTTTCTACATTCTATGCCATAAAAAGCACCTTGGGAACCTCATATAAGATTCCTTCTTTAGATGATTTTGCTAATAAACTCACTAAGGAGCAAGAAAAATTGGTTCAAATGGGCACAATTAAGCCCTCTAAATCTAATTCCTTGGCTGCAAATCAGGGCACTAAAGATCATAAGGGAGCTACTAAGAAAGAGAAGAAATAGAAGAACCAAGAAGAAAAGAAGCAAGAACAAACATCAGTTGCTTCTAAAGAAATGACTAATGCCTCTTCTTCAAAAGGCGACAAGCCTAAGAAGGAGAAAATTCAGTGTTCCTATTGCAAGAAACTTGGTCATGATGAACATAAGTGCTTGAAGAAATAGATTGATCACCTACCACATCTTCTTGAGAAGAAAAATATCCAAGTGCCTAATTTTGTCAAACAAGTCTCATCAGAAGGGTCTTCAAAGAACAGAGAAAAGAGTAAGGGGAAAGGAAAGGGAAAGGCCTTAGTTGCAATAGCTTCTCAACCAAATTCTAGGATAATTGACTCAGGTGCTTTTCAGCACATGGCCAATAAAAAGGAAAGCTTCTCATCCTTGGAGTCATGTTCTAGCCCTGATATTCTTATGGGTAATGATACACCAGAAGAAGTTCTTGGGAGAGGGTTTGTTGACGTTGGTTATGGGACATTCCATGAAGTTCTTTGTGTTCCTTCTTTGTCAATTAATCTCTTATTTGTCTACCAAATCACCCATACAGGTTCCAGCAAGACAGTTGAATTTACACCTGATTATGTGGTTATCAATTATTTGCACAATGGGTCTATAGTTGCTATAGGAAAAGTTGATAACCATTCTTGACTCTATCACTTTTCTCATTTTGTTCCTGATTCTCCTTCACTAGCATTGCTCACTCACTCAGATAAGGTGAGTCATTTGGGCACTTGAACTATGGCTACTTGCAATAGCTCAGCCAGCATGACATGGTTATAGGGTTGTCTTCAATTCGATTCTATAATGGAGTTTGTCAAGGCTACATTCTTGGCAAGCATCCTAAAGAAACATTTGACAAAGGAAAAGCATGGAGAGCCACACAACTCTTGGAGTTAGTACACAGTGATTTGTCTGGTCCATTTCAACAGCCTTCATTCAGCAGAGCTAGATATGTATTGACCTTCATTGACGATATTTCCCGATATACCCTTGTATATTCTCTCAAACAAAATTCTAAAGTCTTTGAGTCTTCTCAGGACTTTAAAGCTTTTGCAGAGAAATAATCTAGGAAGGTTGTCAAGGTTTTGCGCACTGATAATGGTAGGGAATATGTCAACTAGAGGTTTGAGCAGTTTTGTGCCTCATAAGGTATTAATATTCAACACATAATTCCCTATAGTCCACAACACAATGGAGTTGTAAAATGAAAGAATTAGTCATTGAAGGAAATGGCCAATTGCATGATCCACTCCAAATCATTGACACCTCAGTATTTGACAAAGGCCATCAACTGTGCATGTTATATCCAAAACTGGGTTCCTCACCGAGCTGTGAAGGGGGTAACTCCTTTTCAAGCTTGGACCAGTCAGAAACCCATAGTCAAGCACTTTCAAGTGTTTGGGTCTCTTGCATGGGCCCACATTCCAGCAGAGAAATGCAAGGAAATGGATCTGCAGAGTAGGCCTTGCATATGTTTTGGCTATCCAGATAGTGTCAAAGGCTATAGGCTACTCCACCCTACCATGTACATAAGCTCTTCATTGAGATGAGTGTTTAGTTTGAGGAAGATACTTCTTCTACCACTTCTCCATCCTTCATTCCCATGGAGACACTACAACTTCATGATGATAGTTCTTTTGAGGATCTTAATCCTCCAGAAGAGTCTTCTTCCTCCACTTCAGATTGTGATGATGAGGGTTCATCTTCCTCCTCTCTTAGTCATCATTCAGAGGATGATGATTCTCCTCCAGATTCTCCTACCATTGGGCATCTTTGGGATCGTCAAACTTTGGAGTCAGCAAATGATTGGATTGGTGATCCTTCATATGCAGGAAGAAAAAGGTCACAGTTTGAGCAAGCTCCTCGTCTCTTCTTTGCTTCAGCTTCTGATCCACAATTCTTTAGGGAAGCTTCTAGTGTCCCTGAGTGGGATGCTACTATGTAGGAAGAGTTCAATTCCTTAGAAAGGAACCATACTTGGGATTTAGTCCCACTTCCTAAGGGAAGAAAACTTGTTCGATGCAAGTGGGTCTATCAAACAAAATTTTCTATAGATGGGTCGGTCAACAAATATAAGGCTTACTTGGTCGCAAAAGGATTCTCCCAAGTTCTTGGGATTGACTACTTTGAGAATTTTGTGTCAGTTGCCAAGATGACTTCAATCCAACTTGTCCTTTCCATTGTTGTAGCCCATTGCTAGGAAGTTCATCAGATGGATGTGAAGAGTGCTTTTCTTCATGGTGACCTTTAGGAGGAGATATATATGGAGCAGCCACAGGGGTTTGTCCAGGATCCTTCACTTGTCTACTGACTTCAGAAGTCTCTCTATGGCCTTAACTAGTCCCCACGAGCCTGGTATGCCAAGATGGACTCCTTTCTTCTATCAGCTAGGTTCACTTGGTGCCATTTTTATCTAAACATCTACATTTTGCAGTAGGATGGTACTCTCACTTTCCTTTTTCTCTATGTTGATGAGTTGTTAATTACAAGAAGTTCCTCATCCACCATCAAGGCAGTAAAAACTGCCCTTCATGATCATTTTTTGATGTCTGACTTGGGTCTTCTTCACTATTTCTTAGGCATTGAGATTACATAGTCTTCGACTAGTATCTTTCTTTCTCAGCCCAAGTATGCTCTTGATATGCTCTCTAGATTTTGCATGGTTGATTATAAGCCTATGCCGACTCCATTTCTATCAGGGGTCAAACTTGAGGCTTCTTATTCTTCACCTTTGGTAGATGCTACCTTGTATTGCCAATTGGTTGGAAGTCTCATATACTTGACTCACACAAGGCTTGATATTTCTTATGCCCTGGGCCTGGTCTCCAGGTTCATTGAAAAGCCACATGAGCTGCATTAGAAAGCAGCTAAGTGGATTCTTCACTATGTACAAGGCACTCACAGTTATGGGATTCATTATGCAACAGGCGTGGATATTGACTTGGTGGGATACACAGATTCAGATTAGGTGGGAAATTCTCAGGGTCGCAAGTCTTCTTCAAGGTATTGCTTCTCTCTTGGTTTTGGTTTGATTTCTTGGTCGAGAAAGAAGTAGTCTGATATTTCTCTTTCATCCATAGAAGCTAAGTATCGAGGAGTAGTTAATGTTGCCACTGAGGCCATTTAGCTTCAACACATTCTCACTGAGTTTGGAATTTCCTTCTAGAATCCTATAGTCATCTTTTGTGACAACTAGAGTGTTATTCAGATCTCTCGCAATCCAGTCCATCATCAGTGGACCAAACACCTTGAGATTCACATGCACTACATTTGGGAGCTGATTCATGAGCAGGTTCTTGATCTTCAGTAATGTTCAACATCAGATTAGACAACTTAAATCTTCACCAAACCCTTCACTGAGAGAAATTTGATTCATTTGCGAGCTTTGCTTGGGGTGCGACAGGTGTCCTCCTTTTAGGGGGCTTCTTAGCTCCTTATTTCTTTCTCTCTCTATTTTGGGGGCATCCTCTCTTTTGTTGGGGAGGGCTACTTCTCTTTGGGGGGGATTTCATTGTGCATGGGTACCTCATCAGGCTTGATTTTTTGGGACCCATCTCTATATCCACCTAAGTTATGCTTAAGGGGGGTGTTAGTGTAGGTTTTTTATTCCTTATTATAAGGTTTTTCCTATACATTTATTTAAGCTTGCTTAGGTTAATAAAGCATGTTTAATTAGGTGAGAGGATTATGAGGTGTTACCTTCCTACATGTGAGCATCCATTAGCTATCTTGGGAAGATACTTTACTATCTTTAGTATGATAGATGGTTGCTCCTCATTGGTCGATGTTGCCACCTCCTCCATCTCTCTAGTCAATATAAGCATGCTACCTAGCTTGTTTATTCATTCAATAGTTGGAGATAGTAATCTAATGCTATTTTTCCTTGGAGCACTTCACATGAGTTTTCTCTTAGTATCACTATTATGCTGTTCATTTTATTTGCATTTTATAGTTTATTTGATCTATCTCTTTCAATTCAATTTTGGGTTGTAATCTATTTCTCATATTTTAACAGTGACTCTCTGGGCTTGTGCTCTATGGTAGGAGGCCTATCATATAGGGTGCCCATATAGCATCTAATGCCCCCCCTCAAAATTGTTATGAGCCCTACTATGTGACCTACTTTGTGAGCCACTATCAAACTCTAAAAAGGAGGGCTCCCTCCTCTCTGGAGGTACCACTCTCTCATACAGATCTCTATAATATTCATTTTCCCTACTAACTTTGGCGTACTCCCATGCAACCTCCAAAACATATCCACTACAAGTAGCCATAAAATTGATCATCCACTGATCTGCTGACTAATAACTACTTGGTCCTTCTCAACCTAGAATGCATCCCTCTTGGCCTTAAGGTTATCCCTCTCCATAGTAACAGTCCTTAGCTCAACCTCTAAACCCTACAAACATGCCTATAGTGTGGCTATCCTTTGATTGGCAGTGCCCTCATTGACTCAACCCTCCTCCTAGACCTCCTTGACCCCCATGATGATCCTCTCATGGAGGACTCTCTCGACCTCATCCATCTCCTCCTCTCCTCCTGTCTCCCCCCCAACCTATGCATCATGTCTCCCCTCTCCTCCCATTGCATCAACCTCCATAGCCTCTCCCTCTAGTTGTGCTACCTCCAATGTAGGAATCTCTACGTGTTTCTCTCCCTCCTACCCTACCACCTCTTTTGCTACCCTCACCTCTGGCTCATCCTCCTCCATCTCATCCTCCTCTCTGATAAGTGGTAGCTATCTAGCCACCCGCCATCCTTTGTCCCTCCTCCTCCTATGACGGTCTCCCCCTCATCCTCCTCATCCATCTCCTCCATCATCCTTCCATCCTCCTTCATCTCCTCATCCAATTTCACCTCTCCCTCCACCCCTCTGACCCTTATCTCCTTGCCATCCTCTTGGGTCCTTGCCTTTGCACTCTACTGCCATTGGCTACTATGGATCTGTAAGAAAAACCAATTTACATCTATCAACCACCAAGCATGATACTTTGGTGTCATCACTGCATCAAAATCCCCTCCTCTCCACTCCCAATCGAATGCTTAAAGGGCATCTATCTCCTAATCTGAAGTGGAAACCACAATCTATGGTCCCTAGGGATGCACCTCTAGGGAGGACCATCTATACTCTAACATGCCAACTAGAACACCCCGTCTCTCCTTGAACTATCTCTGAACCCTCTCTGAGAGATACATCTCAATGATATGCTATCTCTGCATAGTGCACCCGATGAGGTATCTCGACTGTCGACACCATGGCATGTGATTATCCTCATCAATCCATAAGTCACAAGTCATGTATGGTCTCTAGATGAAAATGACTAATGTGTCCAAACCATGCCTTCAATAACCAATATCCCCCACATGTGTCTATGTAAGGGCCCCTAATACATATAATAGTATGGTGCTCCTACTTCCAACTATTAAACCACTGGAGGTTGGAACACCATTATGTGCTCCCAAGCCCATACTGTCAACAATGTCACCCTTCAGCTCAGGCTATGTCCTCCCCTATAAGCAATATCATGTAGCTAAAAGTAAAGCATTACCAATAGACATGGACCCCACATGTATACTATCCCAAATCAAACCATTGATCTGAACATCTCTTGCTAGCCCACCAGGAAACCATAACCCCTACGTCAAGAATCATCACACTTGCTATCAATACACATAGGACACAATGATATATGTCATATGTCTCTACCAAGGCCTCCCATCTAATTTCATACCCCTGGATACCGAGCTTTGCATAATCAACACACTCATAGTACTTGTATAATTCCTACAGTCCTTGAGTAGGGTCATAGCATACCTACTTACCATGAACTAGTAGCCACAATATCTTGTACACATCCTGTAGGGTGATAGTCACCTCCCTTGTCAGCAAATGGAAACTACTCATCTCAGAGTGCCACTGCTTCACCAATGCTATCTCCATCCCCATGTTTTCCCTAATCATGAGCATATAGGTCACATAGAACAAGTGCAGGTCTAGCAGTGCATGTCTCTCCTCCTTACCCAACTAGTCCTGCAGTCGAAAAACTTATAGTCCTAACTCTCATGTGTAAATAGGAGGTAGACGCTCCAAAAATCATCAAGCACACCATTATGTCAATCCATGACCCTCAATTGACCTATTGGACATAAGTTGACCAAGTTCAAATTTCCTAATCTGGAGCAACTTTTTAACTAGGCAATTGCATCATTGTTTTGTCAAATTCATCATGCACATTTTGTCACTAGCTCGCAACTGCGATTGTGTCACTCACCTATCATATGTATCATTTTTTACTATACATGCATCATAGCTAGTCGTTTGTGTCACTCCCATCTACATATGTGACTTAAAAAGTCACTTGTGTTGCATCCTTTTAATTGTCACCATGCAAACTCTCATACCCTAACCCTACTGCAATTTCGTCGTGACGAGATGATTGTGGTGAACCACTTATCATTGAACATGCATGTATTTTCATCACAAATTTTTTTGATGCAATTTCTTGCTAAATTATTTCCTAACCTAAATGCAAAAAAAAAAAAAAAAACTTAAAGGTCAAGCTAGTAGTTCGTACTAGGGAGAGTGCTCCCACAAGTTGGCGGTACCTCTAGATGTTGTATGCATGGTGGGAAGGCTCTGGAACATGAGACATATTCACTGGAAAATCACTCTAAGCTCTAAGAATTTCTAAATTGAGAATGCACAAATGACCCTTTTTCAAACTCAAATTGTTATTTGTAGATTCAAAATTAGGGTTTTTCTCATGCCTTGTCTATTGGGCACACCTTTAGTTGACTTTGATCCCAAATTTTACCCCTCTATCAACCTCAAAACTCAATTCCATCTTCACCATTGGACTTTAGGCCATCAAACTGACTTATCAGGACAATTTCCAACTTTTTTTTTTGAAAATTTTAAAAATTCTCCTGGGTGGGTATTACCTATATCTTGACTTCACAGGGGCATCCTTTGACTAAATTTCTTTGACACAACACAATGAGCTACATTATGTCAAAGGGACAAAATGTAAACATTGAAAAATGTCCTAAGTCTACGAGTTTCACTTTTCTTGGTCATCGTCCTTCGATAATTAAATACTTTTAATTTGTTGATTATCCTTGATCACATTCATCTATTAATTATTATTTTTTTAATTATTTAATTAATTCACTTTCTAATCTTTATTCTATCCTCATCAATTAAATGAACTAATTGAGTCGCTAATATCCCCCTTTCTTCAATAATTAAATAAAATTAATATTTATTTAATTATTTTCTTGTCATCCTTCATCTATGGTTAAATAATTATAATTAATTATTTAACTATTCACTCCCTCTTTTAATTATTCCATTTATTAAATAATCATCAAAATTATTTAATGGTCCTCCATGTGTCTCCTGTATTAAATAATTAAATCAATTTAATTATTTAATACCTCTCTTCACATTTCCTCTCATTTAATTAAAATTATTATGCAAATTATCTTAATTGAATCTCCACTTGTCCATTTCTGATTTTTCTCAAATAAATAATTCAAATGAATTATTTATTTTCTGCTTGGTTAAATATTCTCTTCTCATGAATTAATTATTTTCCAATTTTTAATTCATCCTTTTTCTTCCACTTGTTCATTTAATCTCTGCCATAGCCTTCTTTGTATAGTTGTTGAAATCATGGCAATCAATAGCCCACCTCTTTTTGGTGCATCAATCCTCCACCGTCGATGTTTGCATCTTTCTAAAAACTCGATATTGACCATCTATTTCATAACCTCCCTCTCATGAATTCTCATTCATCGATATGGGAATCTTTCTAAAGGACCAATCTCATTTTTCCATTCAAAAGGTTGTCTATCAAAGCAATATTCCTCTTCCATTTTTTCCTTAACAACCATATTGTCTCCAATTTTTTACTTACTATTTGCAGGTTATTGCATAAGTTCCACAACAAATCTAAGGGTAAAGTGTGCAAAAGGAGAAATATGAGAGATAAGAGAAGGAATCAACTACAATAGGGAGTGTTCTATTTCATTTTCTTTCATTTTGATTTATCTCTTTTTTTATATTCTCTTGTTTTGGATGAGGTTTTAGCTTAGAAGTGTTGTGGTTGTCACTTTATATAGGATAGAGTGTTTTCCCCCATCTTACAATGGTTACATTCTTTCCAAAGATTACAAGTCACAAAAGGAGCCACCTAGTTCTATAACTCCAAAATGACAGGGTGTGAGAAGGGGCAACAACTCCATTGATCAATAAAATCCTTTAAATTAGTAAGGAAGGCCCAATTCATTAATAAAATATCAATGAATCTTGAAAAAACCTCCCTCGTAAAGGATCATTGAAATAGTAGATGTATAATGCTCTCATAATCTTCTGAATAGAGAGGGAATCAATTAATAAATTGAAAACCCCTTCTATTTAAAACATCTATAGTGAGGATAATTATGAGCAGTTGCCCACCATAAATAATTTATCTTTGTAATCAATTTAGTATTCCAAACTTTACCTGAATTGAAATTGTGGGGAATAATAAGAGGTTGCTCCAAGTTCCTATATGCAACTTGCATTGAAAAGACACTAGAAGAGTTGCCACCCCAAACCAAAATAATGATCAGTTTCTCAATGGAAGAGCTAACAATCACACATAAATGAATCCAACAAAGAAAGAAAATCAAAGGACCTTGACAAATGATCTCCCCTACTATATCACTAATAAGGATTTGTTGTTTGAAGTCTTTCCATTTAGGTGTTTCCCCACTCCAGTCCATATAACCATTTAAGAAGGCTCCATTAAGCCTCAAAAGATCTAGTTTGATTTGATTTAGCTAATTAATTATTGAGAGAGTGGGGCATGGTCCCCATACATCCTCCCAAAATTTAATCTTTCTTCCATTCCTAGCCCTTTTCCTCGTTCTCTGATTCAAAATGTCTTGATTTTACAATATTATTCCTCATAGCTGAACTATTTGACCACTCTTCCAAATGGAGCAAACAACATGATTCCTCATTTTCCATATGTTTATCTTATATATTCCCAATCCTTTCATCCCTGGATAAAAATCTAGTCAATCTTTGATAGGAGGGCTTTATTGAACAAGTTCGAATTTCTTATACCTATAATTTCAGCCTTCTTAAGGAGGTGCACCCTTTCTTAGATAACCTATACTAATATTTTCCTCTCTTCCATCCCTATCCAAAGGAAATTTATTTGTATCTACTCAATTTCATTACAAATAAAATTCAACATATTAAAAAGGGAAAGGAAGTGAACCAATGTATTTTGATGAGAAGACTTCAAAAGTTGGAACCTACTTGCCTAAATTAATAATTTTCATTTAAAACTAGCCAATTTATTTTGAATTCTCTCAATTATACTATTCTAGAAACTTTTAAGAGGTATTTTTTTGCACAATGGAAGTCCATGATAGGTATCGAGAAGAGTAGCTTCTTAAAATTCTAGAATTCTCAAGACTTTAATTTTAAAGATTGGCTCGAGCTAAAGTACATCTTGCTTTTGGTGTAATTTATAGGCTGTCCTAAGGCAAAGGAATAACTATAAATAATGGATTTCCAATTGGTTTCCTCAACCACAAAAGCAACACCAAACAAGTTGTATTATTAACAAACCATTGGTGTGAGGTTGGGGGAAGGGATGAAGTAGCTCTAATTCCTTTCAACAATCCTATTTCCAAGTTATTCTAAAGGTTATGATCTAGGACATCATCCACAGTTATAAAAATACAGGAGGAGATATTATTTCCTTGTATGAGACCTTTCCCACAGGAAAAAAGGCCTTTAGGAATACCATTAGTCAAAATTGAATAACTTGGAGTAGACACACATTCTTTGATCAATTTTATGATTTTTCCTCTAAAACAAAGTTTCTCAAGAACAACAAACAAGCAACACTAGTCCACTCTATCGTAAGCCTTTGAAATGTCTAGCTTAAGAACCATCCCTAGCTTCTTGGAGTATTCCATTGAGTGAATATAATCATGTGAAATAATGGTAGCATCAAGAATTTTTCTTCCTAATACAAATCATTTTTGATTAGTTGAGATTATTTTATCAAGAATTCAATTCAACCTATTGGCATTGATTTTAGAAAAGATTTTGCACACCGTGTTGCATAAGCTTATTGGTCTATAGTCCAGGATCAAAACTACCTCATATTTTTTAGAAACAAGAAAAAAGAAAGTAGCAATAAGTTGACGAAGGATCCTTATAGATCTAAAAAAATATATATCTGCATTGAGGAGATTTGAGAACAGGATATCCTAGAATTCTTGAAAGAAGGATGGTGGGAAACCATCAGGTTCAGGTACTTTATAAGCTACAAAAGAGAAAAATACCTCATTGTTTCATTGTTGCATCATTTACATAATATTTTTTTCTCCCTAAGTTGTACTTAAGGCCCAAGGTGTTGGTGTAAATAGGTATATTTCCTATCTAGTTACTTAGTGGGGACTTATTTACATATTAAGTCCACTTAGGTCCTAGGCATATTTAATGCTTGGATAAAAAAAATTATCTTTTATTAAATATTATAGTCCTAGTGCTATTTAATTTTGAAAATTTTCATTTAATTAGGAAACAACCATTTAATGTAGGTACTACATCACACCCTGTCTATATAAGCAAGGTTATTGTACACTTTGTATTATACCTCATCATCATATTTCAAATAGATCTTAATATCAAACAAACTCATATTCTTGCATATTCTCTTGTAGAAGGTTGTAATTCATTTCGTAGCTGATCTAGGGGTAGAGCCAAATTTTAGCTCCAACAAATCAAGGGTACTAATCCACACCTACACTAACTCAACACTATATTTTCTTGCTATTTCATATATCAGCTCAATACAAAACCTATATAAGCTATGAGAAATATATCATCTTGATTAAAACAAATTAAAAATTAATTATGCATTTCAACCTCTAATTCATTCCATGCCAAGCCTACAATTGAATCACACAAATAATAAACAACTCAATTGTAGTATACATATAAGTAAAAATCATTGCAAAAAGGTTTAGAGATGACTCATGATTGTTTTGGGTATGGTCATGGCATAATGAAAAGGATGTCTACTAATTGGATTTAAGAACTTGGGTTGGATTATAATAAATGTACATGACCCTAGTGTAACCATTGTTTTTTGGTTAGTTAAATTAGTGTTGACATTAGGAAAACACTCTTGGGATTATGAAGATGACCCTTAAAAAATCAACATAATGAAGGACATTTCCTTCAATTATCTTGTGCAAAGTGGTATATGTAGATTCTAGAATGATATTAAGTCACATAAACATTATATAAAAAACCCTAATATGTGTGTTTGCAATAGAATATCAATTTAGAGTTGAATCCTATAAAAATATACCTAATTTAAAATGGGTGTCGCAGGGAAGGAGAATACAAACTATTTTATGTAATATGAATATAAACAAAAGAATATTAAAATAATTTTTTATTTTTATAATACTTTTAAATTTATACACTTATGTGTCCTTCAAAATCCCTCTTCAAACAAACGCTTGTTAAAAATGTAATCAATTGAATGGAAGAAATGAAAATAGATGGTTAGAGCATATGAGACTACCCCATACTCTTAATATTCTAATACAAGGCATATCTACCCTAGCCCCATGCAAGATTTAAACTTGTGACCTCTCTTTCAATAGTATAATTTCTTCACCACTAGACCAACTTAAGTATACTTGTTAAAATAATTTTAAAGTTACAATAGTTTGAAAATACTCCTGCCTACATTCATCGAACACCAACCAAGCTCATGATCATTATGCAGGACATTGGCTTTTTAAGAAAAAATGTTGATTGATTGTAAATTATTTAATATTTTAGTTGAGATTTTTTAATATAAATAAATACCAATTCCTTTGTATAACATATTTTATAAAGAAATATAAAGGTTTTCGAAAAAGAAAAATTATGATGAAACAAACATTAGAGAGAAACAGGCATTATAATATTATTCTATTTCAAAGGGAGCTGTGAGGTTTCTGCAAAAAGGAGTTATAAACCCTTAATATAATGAGCGTTCATTTCTCAAACACCAGACCTGAAACCCTAATTTATCGAGCTTTCATTTCTGAAATCATGCCTTCACAAACCAATACAGGTGAATCTGAGGGAACTGGGATCCAACCGGAGAGCTTGTCCGAGCATGGCGCTGGAATACCAAATCCTGGCCATACCCTCAACAATTTAACTCCAGTGCTCGAAGGAAATACGATTGATGAGAAAATTGAACGTCTTGGGAGAGAGAGCCGGAATTTTACCACAACAATTGCTTCTTTAAACAGCGGAGCGTTCCTGACAATGCTGGGATTAGTGGCCGCAAATATGCCCAACCACCATACACAAATGATTGGAGCTCTGATTTTACTAATTTTCTTCCTTATCTTCTATGGGTATCCAACAATTTGGGTGATATATGCCATCTTCAAGACAAGCAGATTCCTGAGAGAGCACAACGTTGAACATAAAAGGTCAGTCCCTTATTCACACTATATTTTCAAATTTGCAATGTAAACGTATTTTATGGATTGAGACGGATGGTTATGCTAAGCATTGGGATCGAATTTGGTTAGAGTATTACCCATGTCTCCATGTTGCTGCTTAAGTGTATTTTCTGTTTATATTTAAGCAGCAAGAGTGTTTCCATGCAAATTTAAAATTGTGGAAAAAAGGATAATTTAGAATCTTATTTATTTTGATGGAACAGCTATTGTTTAGGAATTGAAAATAAGCAGTGGCTGCATATTGAAAAAATTATGAGGTGGCTCCATAAATTTCTTTCCCTCTTTTTCATTTGCCTTCAATTTTCCATTCATACATTACTAATAATTAATAATTGCATATTTTTAGATGACTACTTAAAAACTACCAGCAAATTAAAATTCATGGGACCACCAACCCCACAAATTACTCCTAAAAATCTTGAACAGTGGCTGCTACCCAAAATAAGACAAGCAGCTGCATAGGGACGTGCCCTTAGTATTTAGCCTTACATTACAGTGAGATCAAATCTTTTATTATAGTAGTATTTAATTTTCCATTAAGTTACCCTTTATTTGTTTTTAGTGTAGGGTTTATGATTAAACCGTTAGTGTATAACTAATTAATAATTTCAATTTAATAATCTATAGTTTAATAATTTATAGTTTATATTGGACAGTCAATAATCGATTCTTGTTTATAAAAGTTAAAAAAGACTGGTGGTCTTTAAGATTATAAAATATTATACAATTTATGTATTTTTAATGTTATTTATAAATGTAATTCTAAATTTTATTTCCATATTTGATCCTAAAACTTGGATACTAACTGAATGTTTGCGTAATCATATTTAAACTAGAACAGTATGGAAGAGTGGAAATCTTTTGAGAAAAGTATTGAACCGGGAAGGAGAGTTGCCCTGAGCAGTATCGTTGGATTTCTCTTCTTTCTTGCGCTTCTCGTATACAATATATCCATTTGAAGGTGAGCAAACTAAATCGTTACAAAATCTTTTATATTATAGACATTTTAGATTTGAGGTCTAACTTATTATTCCATAAATGTCTATGTAGGATTAACTTTGTAGATTTGTGATCAGCTCATTATTCTATAAATATCTTTGCAGGAACGACTCGGATTGTAGCAGGATATGGATTAAAAACCCATTCAATGTAAGTTTTTCGTCTTTTGTTTTCTCTAAATTATATGATTTGCAAATTGACAATTGATATAAAATTTGAAAATATTGCTAGTTTCAAATGTTCTATTTTATTGTGAATATATAATCAAATGTAATCATTTATTTAATGTTATAGTTTATTGAACAAATATGTTTACACGATAGAATAATTTTTTTATGATTTAGACCACTTCTATACCAATATGTGATGGCGCAAACAACCAAGCAAAAGACAGCCCTTTAATCCCACAGCATGCCCGGGACATTATAGATTCGTTTCAGGAGTTCTCGGTTCTGCATTGTCATTAGGCAGCAAATTCAATAGCAGACTTCATAGCTAACTTTTGTATCAATTCTACTTCTGAACTCATTATCTGGGATAATTTGAAAAGTTGGATTGATCTTATCTAGAAAGGAGTACATAACATTCCGCTTCACCATTTCCAATTGTGGATGAATAGTGGACGATGATGGGCATGCTGATAATATGTTTTGAAGGAGTTAAGTCTAGATTTGAAATAACCCCAGTTTTTAGTTAAGCTGTTTTTCCCTCCGTTCCTGTCATGGAAGAGATGAAGCTGTGTTAAAAAATGACAAATTTTATCACTACAAATTCCTAATGATAATACAAAGGGAGAAGATCTTCCCTCTCTTAATTATCAAATAAGACAGCCGGGACAAAATAATTGGCAAACTGCCAAACCTTATCTCAGTCTTTTGCTTAAAATTTAGTTTGGAATTTTCTATCTATATAAAAGAAATAAAAAATATCTAAACTCTCCATAAAGGCCTGAACATGCAGGAATGCGCTTTCTTAATGAAACTGCCCATGACACCATTCCAAAGATCCTGCACTAATGTCGAAAAAATATAATGAGTAAACTTACGCACAAAAGTCGGCACTCATAATGATTCTGTGGTGTTTTCAGCATACGTCTCAACATCTTCAAAAATTGCAACATCTTGAATATTCCGACATATCTGAAATACAATTTGTTGAAGTGTCATCCTTTGTGGACCGAATGAAGCTTGGAAACCATTTGGTTTTCATCAGATGGTTGATAACATATTTACAAAATTTTCACTAAGAGAACTTAATCTGATGTCACTAAGTTCTATTGACATCTCACTGCATTCGTTTTTATAAATTAGACCTCTTAACTCATGTCTTACTAACCACTACTTAACCTTATCATGCAAGGCTAAAGGTGGGTTACATATATTAGTAAATAGTCATCTGACATGTACTTTTATTCATGGCTAAATTAATCGATGCCTTTCATGTAATGCTTTATAAACAATCTGTATGCGTGAATTTTACACTTTACTGCATCTATCAAAGAGAAATACAAGTAACCTAACACAAGTGTAAAGAGCTTAGTCGAGTGTCTCATGGTGCATTTACAATGCGGAGCAATTTCCATGATAATGGTCCAGCTTCAAGCCTTGTCAGTACGAAAATGCAATCTAACCATACAAGGCCAAGTGCGAGCCCCATGTAAAATTTAATATAAGGAGAACTCATCACAATTGTTCGTACAGTAAATATTATTTGAAGATTGATTGTGCATTTTCTCTGTGCAAAGCAGGACAGCGACTGTGAGTATTACTAGCTTCCCAAGCAAAGAAATAACACAGTTATCGTAGTCTATACATTTTACTAACTGTAAAATCTATGTAAAAGAAAGGCCTGTGTTATATACCCTTAGCTTCGCTGCAAAGAATTACAGATTAAGGACATCATAACAGATATTCTTGTATGAAGAACCTCTTGTATTCAACTGTAGTTTCTTCGGGACAACATCACAACAACAGGGAAAGAAAACAAGAAAGAATGACAATGCGCTCCAGAAACTTGATAAGTCTGAATTCAAGTCCTAAGATACAAAGATACACCTCAGAGAAAGCTTCCCAGCTGATAATATTATACAAAGTGAGCTGGTGCAAATCCTAATTAAAATACAAAAATGAATGGAAAGAACATAAACATTACAGTTAAATCCCTTTACTACAACTTTTAATAAATTTAAATATTATTGGCTTCTCTAAAACTGAATTGTGCCTATTCAAACAAGTTTTAACATCTAGATGTGCATGTCCAGCAACCTCATTACAGTTGTACGAAGGAGCGATAAGCATTCACTGCAGAGGTGGAGTTGGGTGCAAGTTCAAGAAATTATGAAGCCCCCAAAACTTAGCCGGAAGGTGCTCGAAGCATGATGATGCACATTTTGTATTTTAGTTACTGTGGGTTGAGCGCTGAGAGACAAAATTTCTCCTTACAGATAAACAAAAGTGAATGGGCCAAAGACCTCAACCGGTCTAGGAAAGCAAATAAAGAAAAAAGCAAAAATCAATAAAAAGACTTTCAGATGTCCACTACCTTAAGAAATGTCCCAAAACTGGAGCTACTTTCAGACCAGTTTGAGGATTAGCTAATAATATTGAAAAATGGAGCTACTTAGTTTTTCTATGCTCTCTATGGGAGTTTGTTTCGATTAATCATGCGCTAAGGTTTTGGACATTGTCACAAGATGTTATTGCTACAACAAAGAAAGCTTATTTTACTGATCATTACATTTGGGGATGAGTAGCGGCTAAAATCCTTTCTTTACGTCCTTAGATCGTGTTTAGTAACTTCTCTCTTGTCTATAGACCCTTCAAATGGATCCATTTTGTATTAAGCAATTTATCAGCATCGTGCCATCTCATTTCAGAACATGGCTAGTGGTCGTATATTTAAATCCATTATTTTTAAAAGAAAAGGGGGTAAAATTATATTGAATCAAAGAAATATTACAGAGCAATGGGTAACAGCCCACAAAAACCACCAACCAATCACACAACAAAAGTTCTCAAAGGGACCCAACTAAGGAACCAATTACATGTGAAAGTCTTCCATGATTATCTTTTTGAGGGACAAAGAGAGCTCTGAGGATAAAAGACTTCAGACATCTATAATCCACCTTTGGACATACTCAGAGGCCCACTTCACCAGAAGATCAACTACCCTATTCCATTCTCTAGGAATATGACGAAAAGAAACAAATTCTAAAGAACTGCACAGTTTTAGAATCTGTTTGATCACAATAGCTAGTTGCCAATTAACACCATCAAATCTCTGCTCATTCAACATATCAACTACAATCTATGAATCGGATTCACAAATAATCCTCTTCCATCTCAAGGAACATCCTCTTTCAATAGCATGAAAAATAGCAAGAGCCTCCATGAGATTATTAGAATGGTGACCCTTATAAATAGAAAAGAAAAAAACCACCCCTCCATTATTGTCTTTGTCAATACCAATAATCCTAGCATGCCTAGGATTCCCCCTAGAAGATTTATCTATATTTATCTTCAACACTCCTTGAGGGGGAGGGCGCCATTGACCCTCCCGATGAATCTGCTTCTTAACCTAACGAGGGCCATTACTATCGAAGAAACCAAGCCCTCTACCCTCCAAGTGCAGATTACTCACAAGAGGAAAATCACTTGGATCATCAGAAACCGACAAGTCACATTTATCTAAAATTCTCTCCTAAATCTTATTGAAGATCTTCCATAAAAGATCCCCTACCTCCTTAACATCTTGGAAAATCCTTCCTTTTCTGTCAAGCTAAAGCTGCCAAATAATAAAGGCAGGGCCGATAATCCAAGCAATCTGAAGAAAAGTCATCTTAGTAGGAGGCCTCCCCAAGCCTTCCCAGAACTCGATCAAAGAAGAGGAAAATGGATAACTTGTGGATTCTACATTATCATGGTGCCTATTAATAGTAAGAGGCAAATGTATGTGTGTTTTAATTTGAAATTCTATTCAATTAAAATAACCTAATTATTTGGTCTATGTCCCTTAAAATCTTGTGAGTATATATCACTCTAGTCTCAATAGTTTAAATTATATAATTGAATGCTCTTCATACTAATACATGTGTTGTGATTGATTGTGAGCATGCTACTCTTTGAAAAATACAATGAGTAGTGCAATGCCTTGATGTAGATAGTCATTTGATAGTGGGGCTGCTTAGGTCACCATAAAATAGAACAAGATGTAACGACATATCCTTGGTTATAATCAACACTATCCATTAAGTAGTTAATTAGAAGGCGATGTCTTTTCTATCTAGGTGCAAGTGATAAATAAATAGATGGTTTTATCATTAAGAACTTGAACGTCGCATGATATCCTTGTATATAGGGCAATGCTATTTTTAGTTTGGGTTAAGTAATTTTATTATGCTATATTTACATCCTATGGCTAATTTTTTAGGTTATGGATATTTATGGATGACATTACTAACCTAACACCATTTAACCATAGTTCTACCAATAACATTTGTAGGAATTCCATTGGTATTATGAATAGAGATGTGTTATGATAGATTTTTCTTAAAGTTTGATTCATTATACATCAATATTGATCTTGATAATTAAAGATTAATTTGAAGGATTGATATGGTATTATATAGCTCTCTTCTAATAAGTTTTACTATTTAGCCATGATATGGTCATTTCTTGTAGATAAGTAGTTGATCTAGTTTATTCATTAAATGGATTTACTATTAAGGGTTCTAGCATATTTGTACTGAAGCGTAAATGATATTGGTGGAGACATCTAAATTGACATATAGGCATCTTTTGAAGTTACATAGTACATTTTTGCTAAAGGATTAACTTAATGGGGTTTCCCTACCTATTGGTAGGCACTACTAATTGATGGGAATCATGAAGTGAAACCTTGTTGACATATGCAACAATAATATATGAAACTCTATGAGCTATTGGCCTATTTAATAAGGGTTACTGTTAATGGTTTCTTTTTGTACATTATTTAGTTTCAATCCTTCCTATGGCTTTCCTTCTATTATATTAAATTTATTTCACCATCTTGATTAATCGTACTTGAGTGATTATGAATTCTTGGGTATGGGAACCTATGTGTCTATTCCTTGAGAGTCATAAAGAGAGCTACATAAAGCATGGGCCCCATTTTGAATTAAGTATGTGGGTTATTCTTGGGTGAAGGATGCCATTGTGACCCAAGTTCATAAAGGAGGGGTGTGAGGAGCTTCTCCATGATTTGTGGTTGTTCCTAAAATTGATTGTTTCTCCCTTATTAGAATGCTTTATCTTGATGCCAATATTTCATTAGATGGTTGTGAGTTCATTCATTTAATAATATGTCCCCACCACATAGGATTGAGCCAATGAAAGCTAATCCCTCATCATCAAGCCTACATATTATGAAGTTGGTGGTATTCCATTTTTTGAAGTATACTCCAATCTTGGGTTAACTTTTAGAGTTATTTTCATCATATTTTATCTTGATTTGAATGTGTGATGTATTTCTTCAAATCTTATTAGAATAGAAATAATTTGAGATCTTCTTTTTCAGTAAAAAGAAACAAGAAAATTACTAGTGTATAAGGCTCTTTTTTTTCTTAATATTGTATATTTTTATTATGTTAAATTGATAGCCATTTTATGATATTATTTTCTCATGTATTGAATGCAATGACTCTCCTTTTAATTTTCATTTTTTTCCTTATGCAATAATCATTAAATTATTGGGTTAAATTCTAATATGCATATGTAGAAACCCCAAGTAAATGCATCGTTTCTTATGCTAGGTAGTTTTTCTTCATTCAAATCTTGATTGTAGTCTTCTTTTAAAAAAATCCACATAGTGGGATAAATAATTTTGTTTAAAAAAATATCTCTACCCTATGATTACGGACATGGTAAAATTAAATTTAAATAGTACACCTCATAATGGTATAAGTTATGATCTTTTAGGTTTACTAAGGGATTAAAAATGAAAAATGAATTGATTTATTTATTTAAACTAGTATGCACACTTGCATTTATACATCTTCATAATATCCTGATTACAATAAAAACATCACATCCTTCAAATGCAAAAAAAAATAGTATTACATAGTAGCGTTAAGTTAATTAGTAAAGCACATAGTGTTTTTGAGTGTGAGAAAAGCACTCAAAAGTAATACAATAAATATAGTAAATAAAGCTAGAGTTAAAACATAATGAAACCAAAAATGTAATGGTAAAAAAAACATTGAAGTTCCTTCAAAATTATTGAACATTCAATATTTGATATTTTTCATGAGGAACACATTGAGGAAAAATAATAGTTGGGAAATATAGGTTGTAGGGGATGATTTAATATGCCAAAATGCAAAGGTCATATGAATTGATTATTAATATAACGGTACTATGTTATATATGTTATTATTCACATTGTAATGTAGGTTTTATTGTAGAGAGTATTTCCATAGATGATAAATAATAAAATTCTAAATGAGTGTTGATTGTTACGTAAAGGATGTTTATAATGTCATAAAAATATTTACCTTTCTAGGAATTTCATGAGGTTAGGAGAAATATTATCAAGAGGAATTGTCACTCTTTATTTATCTTTTAGATATTCTTGAATAGTTTTCCTATCATTAGAAGAAAATTTTTATTACTCAAAAGTATATACTAGCTCAATACATTACTCTACAATAGTCCTTAATATATTTTATTATGAATATATGCTATCATTCTATTAAGTTAGAAAATAAAAGTACACATATTCATAAAAGAATGTGTGGATACAAGATCACACCTAGAGAGTCACATGCTCAGAAGAAAGAGCCCAAAACAAAAGGCCATTAGGAAGTGAGAGAAGTAGCGTTGGGAGGAGGTAGAGGGCCCTAATCACTTAGCCTACCCCATACATCAGTGAGGTCTAGAGTGACATCGTGGATATCCCATGCTTCATCAATATTTTTTATCTTTATCTTGATCTTCAGTGTGAACCAAAAATGTTGCTAGAGTGAGCTAAAGGAACCATTTTGAAGAGTAAGTAGTAGGCCACACAAGAGGAGCACCAGTTGACATCCCAATGCCCCTAAAATAAAACATATAAGTGTCACCCTAAGCAAGGGGAGAGGAAAATCATCATTAGCAAGGATGGGACAAACTTTTGTGTTTTCCAACATGATGGAGAGGAGCCTAAGACTGTGTCGTAGAAAAATGGCCCCTTCTCACTTTCATGGCATTTTAGGTCTTGTTTCATGGTGTTGGAACTATGTTGCTCTGATTTTATGTTGTAGAATGGCTTGAACATGCATATTTAGGTAATTAAATTCAAAGAACGATGTCTTGTGAAGGTGTTGTGAAGTGTTGTAAGACATTTCTACATTCTTCTAGACTCTATTTATCACAATTCACCTAAAAATAACCATTTCATCATCAATCAAGTCCTATTTTTAAGTGTTGTAAAGTCTTGTAACAAGATTTCACACTTTTCTAGGAATATTTTCACTATTTACACCTTTTTCATGCTTTATTTGGTCCCTTTATTCCCTCATGTGGCTTAATTAAGTGTATTTTTTAATGTTATTTTGACAAATAACATTAAATACAACATTTTTTCCTGACAAATATTTTCAAGTCCTAGGTGGGACCCATTCACCATGGGTTGCAAATGAGTCCCCCTTGGCCCCAAATTCAAAATATTTTTTTAAATTTCCTTTTGGGATTTTATTCAAAATCACTTGATGTCGACCGGTCATGAGGTGTGAATGGATAGTAAGGCACAAGAATTGTATAAATATGTGATTTTCACCTCATTTTATAGACTCCAACATTCACACATCATATTCAAGCAATCTCAAGTATTCAAGCATCTTACAACATCAATTCAAGCACTATTCAAACACTTTGAAGCAACCATTGACATTACTTCAAACTTGCATTATCAAGTGTTTGGTAAGTGGATAGAATTTGCATGTTATTAGTTTATCTTTCTCTTTCATTTCATTGTATTTTCAAGGGTTTGATTACCAAAAGTGGGGTTTGACCAAGGAAAATCCCTATTCACTAACCCTCAACCATTTTTCCCCTATTGCATGTTTGTTTGTAGCCTTTTGTGTGCAGATTTGAAAAAGTTATTAGGCGTTTAAGATTGGTTTTCAAGTCAACTAGGTGCTTCAAGTCAAATAAACTGTATTTCAAGCTTGGAGAAGGTTTTTTGTCTATTTTCTACAGAATTGACTTCGACAACCTGACATGTATACTTTTCCAAATCTGGAGTTGCAAAGTTGTCTCTTGTTTGTTTAGAAATTTGGAAGAGGATTTTTTTTCCACTAGTGGAGAATGAGTCCCATCTTAGGACTGAAAATGTAAATTTTGTGAGATTTCGGATCCCGGTATACAGAAAGTAGCTTTCGACACTTTTTCACCAAGAGGAGGACTGATTCACCACCCTATGCAATGGATTCCCATTGTGAAAAATTAGTGACTTCAACCAGCATTCACAGCATTTCAGATTCATCACATTTGGCCCAAGTTCACTTTGATTTGACCCATCTCTTTTTTTTCTGCATATTTTCTTCATTTAATTCTTTATTTGCATATCATAATGCATTTTCAAACAAAGCTTTAATTTCACTTTTGCATTCATTTTCAATCATTTAGATTAGTCAATTCCATTTAGTTAACTTCATTCACACTAGAGAACATTACACACATCCTAATTTGAGTGAATCATAAGTTTTTTTTGTCCTATCTCTCTCCTTTTAGGTGCAAAACCCTAAAAGTGCAAGAGAAGCCTTTAGGGTCCCAAAAAACTATGTTTCATTTTGATGAACCTGACTCTTGAACACTTTGCATTTCTAATTGCATTTAAATATTGCATCTTACTTCACATTTGCATTAACATTCAATTAGGATATTGCTTTGTTATTGCATTTTAGGACTTTTTCATCTTCCATTAGTGAAAACTTCATTTAGACTTCATTTTTGCATTGCATCTCATTCAAAAAAGAAAAAATGTGCATTTTTCATCTTTGATTGCATATTGTAGAGCATTTAAATCATCTGTAAACTTCTAAAAACACACAAAAACTTCATTCTGGGACTCATTCGGCACCCAAGGCAAATCAATCCCTTTACACCTTTCTAACAACATTTTTGGCATTTTTCAAGCATTTTTATGCATTTCTATTTTCTATAGTTAGATATCTATTACAGTTATCAATTTTTTTTATTGGTCTTTTAGAGCTCCTAGATTAGCTTGCATTTTCATTCACCCATCCTTTGTGGTATTTATATGAGTTTTTGGTGCCCTGTTGATAATACTTTAGTGAAAATAAGTTCTAGACTCATGGCATCCCATGATAGCACTTTCGTTGTGGACCTTGGGATCTCATAAGCTCCTACTCCTAGTATGGACAATGGTGCATTAGGTACTAACAATAATACTTACATGCCTTCACCTTTCCATCCAATGAATGTTGACAACCAAAACAATTCCCTCCCACAAGAAAAGGTCATTAATATTCATGAGGACTTTTCACATTTACAACAAGACTTGTCCCTAAAAAACATTTCCACCACCGCTATACCCGCCATTGAAAATATTCATTGTTTGATTGAAAGTGATGATGGCTTGCAAGTGATGAAGAGAATTGCTAAGTTTTTTTAATAAACATGCCTCCTCTAATACCCAATTAGCAAACATTCCTATAAATAAAGGAGGACCTCAAGTTCCCCCCCTTTAACCATAGCATCCATACCAACTAAATACCAATCCGCAAGTCCACAAAACTATGCATCAGGTTAACTATGCGGCTACTTCTTTCCCAATTCCAACTAGCATTCCTACTTCTCTTGTGGCATTGAAAGTTACTTCCACCACCTTCATACCCCTTAATATTCCTTTCACTTCCCCTAACATCACTTACACTCCATCACCATTTTCCCTTCTACCTCAACCCACTTACCCTTATCATGTTATTACATAATTTTTTAACTCTGTTTCATCCATGCAACATCAACTTTCAACCATTAGTCAAGGTCAAACTGCTCCACCCACATATTGTGTCCATAGACGCCCCTTATCCTTAGAATTATGTACCCTGATGCCACAAGGGATAGAAATTCCTCAGTTTGGGAAATACAGAGGAAAAGGAGACCCTATCAACCATGTTAATTCTTATATAGCTTTGTGTAGTGACTTTGTCCTTGACGATAAAATTTTAGCAAAACTTTTCCCAAGGACCTTAAAAGATACTAGACTAGAATGGTTTTCCAAGTTACCTAATCATTCCATTCGTTCATTCAATGAATTGGTGGATGCTTTCATAAGTCACTTCCAAGTTGACATGACACCTAAAAAGACAATGGAAAACCTCATGAGATGTAGACAAAACACAGATGAGAAAGAAACCAATTTTATCTTATGATACCAATCCTTGTATGCTCAAATTGAAGTCAAGATTCCTGATGCACATCTGCAAAAGATGTTTATCAAAAACTAGCACACCAACCTTTAGGATAAATTAAATATGATGAAATTCTCTTCATTCATGCATTTATGCACAACCTTATGTGACTACCAAAACTTGGTTTCAAGTCATGATTCAAAATCCACTCCTAACTGAGCTGATAAACCTAAACATAACAATCACAATCAAAATAACACACAAAACTTCCATGAACCTAATAGAGGATTTTTACAGTTTAATCTGCCTCCTTCACCACAACTGCAACCACCAACCCCACCCATTCCAACTCAAGTGGCAATTGTTAAAGAAATGGTGTCGTATACCTATAGGGATACGAAGAGACAATTTACACCCCTACTTGATACCCTTCATAACACAATGAACCAATTAATCCAACAATGCATACTCACTTTGCCACTCGTTAGACCACTTGATCCAAACTAGCTATTACCACTTACCTTCAAACCTAATGCTTATTGTCATTTTCATTGCCAAAATGGACATGACATTGAACACTACAAGTGTCTCAAACATTTAATTCAAGACCTCATTGATTCAAACCATTTGTCCATTATAGGTGTTCATGATCAAGGCAATAAGTCTATTGCACCACCTAACCAGAATTTGCAAATTTTCACCAACCCTATGCCTAAACACACCGCTTCCTTTGTCAAGGCTAATGAACCTACAAATACTCATGTAATGACTATTGATACAACTAGTGAACAACATGATACAAATCCTAATATTACCCAAGTTAATCCTATGGATGAACTTGTGGGTGTGATATAAGTTATCCCTCGTAAGGGATAAACCACTAAATCTCTTGATATCACTTTTTCTTCTAAGGACATACTACAAAAAATTCTTGATGGTCCTCTCTACATAGCTGGAAGAATCTATGATAATCCTAGTAATGGGATGTTAATAGATCCAACTTGTGGCAAGAATGTGATCACATAGGAGTTTCTAGTATTATATGACCTATATCAAGATGATTATAATAAACCAACTGCATGGATTAAAACACATATTGGTTTTGCATGCCATATGATTGGATCAATTGTACTCCCTAAATACAAATAGGACCTAAGACTTCTGATGTAAAATTTTCAATTATTCCACAATTTGACCAATTTCATTTTCTGCTAGGCCACCCTTGGCTTTGCTCAGTGAAAGCGATCCCCTCAGTTGTTCATAAGTGTTTGAAGTTTTCACATGACAATGAGATAGTTTCCATACACCATAGTGGCTTTGATCCCTTATCTTCCAAAGGTAATTTTTCATTAGAATCCTTTTGGCCTAAACCCATGGAGCCCATCACTCATTAAAAGGACCTTTTTTTCATAGCATATCTAAAGTTTAAAGCCAAAAAGATAGCTAAATTGTCTCTTCATAATGCATCCCTGTCCACTTCCACACCTCATATCATAGATGAAACCATGCTTCAATTTGATTCTGGAATTGAACAAACAATCAAAACTCATGAACAACCACCCCTAGATACTTCCTAGCCATTGGTTAAATGCCCAAGGGAATATGAGACAATCCTTGCTCAACCTCCTCGAATTAACCAAGTGTGTAAAGCAAAGGATAAATTGATTGATCCATCTTCTTTAGTTTCTTTTGTTCTTCCTTCTTTGGAAATGAAAGGAAATATGATTCAATCCTCTCTTACACCTCAACAACTCAAAAAAAAATTAAATGAAACCACAGTGCTAGGGAACATAGGCGTCGTCATTGTCTCCTTACTCGTCAATCTCACATAGACGAAAATAAAGAAAACTAACATCCACCTTTGACAGAAGTAATAGATGACCACCCTCCTTCTCTTGACCCACCACAAGATATTCCAATGCAAATTTCACAACGAAAGGAACAAATCCAACAACCCCAACTTTTACTCCATGCATCCTTAGAAATCACCCTTCATCCTCCCATTGCCATTAATCTTCACAATGAGGATGATGCAGAGATTGCCAATATAGATGAAGTACATAATGACCTAAATTATTTATTTTCATCTATAATGAGCTTAAAAGATAAATACTATCCACCACCTATGAAGAACCTAGTACGACTCCTAGTTCAATGCTTGCAATTATTCCTTTGGACAATCAACCACCCTTGCATTACACTGAACATGATTGGGAGGTGGATGACTTGTTAGATGGTTGAATTGCATTCACCTACCTATCATTTTTGCTTTTATCTTTTTTTTCCTTTTTTTTTCTTGTGTGTATCATGTTCCCCTATATCGTGCACTTCTTCTATTTGTACCTCTATTCTTCTATTTGTCATGCATTGTCTTTTTCACTTTTGTTTTGTATTTTCCTTTTGGGGATGAATCAAAGCATTGAGATGCCCTATGTCTCTTCCATGTTGACCCAAACCATTTTTTTTTTCCTTTTTACTTTGTCTTTTCTTGTGTTTTTCCTTTTTAGATGACGCAAGGCATTGAGACCAAAATGTCTCCTTCATGTTGACCCAATAGATTCTTTTCATTTTCTTTCATCTTTTCATTTTTATTTTATTTTCACTTGTATTTTACTTTTGGGGATGACACAAAGTGTTTAGACCACAATATCTCTTCATGTCAACCCAAAACAGATTTTTTCCCCTTTGTTTTTGCTCTCTTTGTGTCATTCTTCTAGTTCTATGTGCTTTGGGGAATGATGATAGTTCCAAGATTTTTCATAAACACATTGCACCAATGAACATACTGACCCCAAATCGGTAGATCCCTTATGTTTTTGGTGTGTTTTCTTTTATGGGGGGCAACTCCCTTTCTTTCTTTTTCTTTTTCCTTAACATGAAGTAGCCTAACTTTGAAACATATGACTTGGTATAGAGCTTTCCAAGTTGTCTCTCATGTCTTGTTTTCTTTTTTCTTTTTCTTTCCCTCGCTAATTTCAAGTAATTGCTCACAGAATGATTTGTAGCAATTCCTTAAAAGTGGGGGACATATATTACCATAATTCATTTGCATTCTTGGTTCATAGTGTAGCCTTGTTGTTTACATGATTTGTTTATGTGCTTTGTGGATGACATTGGGTGTTATGTTCTTCATAGGTGTGATCTATCTCCGCATATTACATTCCTCTTGGTGACCTAATGTGACACATGTATCTCATAAGTTGTGAATATACTATTCTTCAATTGGTCCTCTCTTGGAGACATTAAACACAATATTCCATAAGTTACTAACCTTGCATGAATTGAACACAACTCCTTTGAACATCTTTCACATTTTACACTTAACACTTTTTTCATTTTTCATTTTTCATTTTTTCCACCTTGCATAACTCAACTTGCATGATTGTGGTACCCTTCTTTTTGTTCATTAGAATTTTACTTGTGGTGCCTTTTTAAAGTTATCAGGTGGTATAACTTTAACATGGTTGAGCGGGAATCCCACCTAGTGGCATGAATTTTCCCCATAGCCACCTTTTTGTTTGTGAGTGCATACCAACTAGCATATGTATCTTACCTCTAGGGCTTTCTCACCCCAAAAAAAACTAGTTTTGTGGCCCTAGAGTGAGTACATTTGGGCCTTCTCACCCAGTGGACCATCATTTGTTCTATCGCCTCAGAGTCAGTACATATTATCTTTTTCAAACAATCAACCTAGATCTAATCCACAACTAGTTGGATTGACGATCAAAGCTTCATATAATTCTTTCTCAACACTTGTGTGTTCCATTTTTCTTATGCTTAGCTTTCCATGGGATCTTCATCCTAGGGGCTTGATCATCCCTCTTGATTTTTGTTATTCCATCTTGCTAACATAAGTGCATTTGAACCATTCCCTTCATGTTCATGGCTACTTTAGCATGAGTTTGAAGCAAGTTCATCCTCTCACTAAAGTGGGCGCTGAATGTGCCATAGAAAAATGGCCCCTTGTCATTTCCATGGCCTTTTAGGTCTTATATCATGGTTTTGGAACTATGTTTCTCTAATTTTATGTTGTAACATGGCTTGAACATGCATATTTAGGTACTAAAATTCAAAGAACGATGTCTTGTGAAGGTTTTGTGAAGTGTTGTAACACATTTCTACATTCTTCTAGAATCTATTAATCACAATTCACGTAAAAATAACATTTTCATCATCAATTATGTCCTATTTTGAAGTGTTGTAAAGTCTTGTAAGAAGCTTTCATGCTTTTCTAGGTATATTTTTACTATTTACACCTTTCTCATGCTTTATTTGGTCCCTTTATGCCCTCATATGAATTAATTAAGTGTAGTTTTCAATGTTATCTTGACAAATAACATTAAATACAACATTCTTTCGTAACACATATTTTAAGGTCCTAGGTAGGACCCATTCACCATGGGTGGTGAATGCATTCCCCTTGGCCCTTAATTGAAAATATTTTTTTAAATTTTCTTTCGGGATTTTATTCAAAATCACTTGATGTCAGCCTGTGATGACGTATGAATGGATAGTAAGGCACAAGACCTATTTAAATATGTGATTTTCATCTCATTTTACAAGCTCCAACATTCACATATCATATTCAAGCAATCTCAAGTATTCAAGCATCTTACAATATCAATTCAAGCACTACTCAAGCACTTTGAAGTAGCCATTGACATTACTTTAGACTAGCATTATCAAGGGTTTGGTAAGTGGATAGCATTTTCATGTTATTATTTTATCTTTCTCTTTCATTTCATTGTCTTTTCAAGGGTTTGATTACCAAAAGTGAGGTTTGACCAAGGCAAACCCCTATTCACTAACCCTCAACCATTTTGTCCCTATTGCATGTTTGTTTGTAGCCTTTTGTGTGCAAATTTGACAAGTTATTAGGTGTTGAAGATTGTTTTTCAAGTCATCTAGGTGATTTAAGTCAACTTAAGTGTATTTCAAGCTTCGAGGAGGTTTTTTGTCTATTTTCTATAGAACTGACTTCAACAACCTGACAAGCAAACTTTTCCAGATCTGGTGTTGCAGAGTTGTCTCCTGATTTTTCAAAAAATTGGGAGAGGACTAATTTTCCACCAGTGGTGAATGAGTCCCACCTTAGGACTAAAAATATGAATTTTGTTAGATTTTGGATCCCAGTAGACAGAAACTAGCTTCTAACACTTTTCCACCAAGAGGAGCATTGATTCGCCACCCTGGGTGGATGAGTCCCACTGTGAAAAATGAGTCTTCAACCAACATTCACAGCATTTCAGATTCATCACATTTTTCCTGGGTGCAGTATGATTTGACCCATCTCTTTCTACTTTGTATATTTTCTTCATTTACTTTATTGTTTTCATATCACAATGTGTTTTCAAACATAGCTTTAATTTCACTTTTGCATGCATATTTGGTCATTTAGATTATTCAATTGCATTTAGTTAACTTCATTCACATTAGAAAACATTGCAAAAATCCTAATTTGAGTGAATCATAAGCATTTTTGGCCCTATCTCTCTCCTTTTAGGTGCAAAACCCTACAAATGGAAGAGAAGTCTTAGGGTCCCAAAAATCTATGTTTCAAGGACAAAGGGGAATGAGTGAAAAGACAAGAGTGGATCCTCCCTTTATGGAAATCTAGGAATAGGACAAGGGTCATCACCCCAAACTCAAGTAGGTCCCACAGGTGAACCACTTCTAGGGAAACCTTTTGGGCTTGCAGTTAGATCTATAAAAAAGAATTAGAGAAAATGATAGCTTTAGAATAAATTGAAAGATTATGAAAAATAGCACAACAGAAAAAAATAAAAATCTCTTTCTAAATGCTTAAGAGAATTTCCATCTTGAAATAATGTCAAATCTAGGTACATTTGTGATGCATGGGCATCTATTTTTTTTAATTTTTTCATTTCCTACACCCGCCACTGTACATAGAGCCATTCAAATTTTAAATCTTTTTTTTTGGGGGGGTAGAAAATAGCTATCAAAGAGCTCATTTAATGAGCAAGAGAAAGGAAAATTTCCATGGACTAGGCCTGAGTGGGAGTTTTAAATGGCCCAACTAGTAGTTGAGCATTAATGATGGATTTTTGAAAGTTGCAAGAGATTTTGGGAAATAGTTTTTGAACATTTGAGATTTGAAGATTTTGTGAAAGGAAGGAACAATAGGGAAATAATAGGGGAATAACATAGAGTAGTAGGAAGTAGTAGAGAATTAGCAAAGGGAAGAAAGAGAACAATAGGAGAGAAACACAAAATGAGAGAAGAGGAAGGCATAGTGGTGTACATGCCAGACAAGGAGGAGGACAAATGAGAAACAAGGGATCTCGATTGTCCTAGAAACTTGAAAAGTGTAAATTGTTTGTAAATGATTATGTATTCAGATTTAATGGAATAGAATATTACTTATTCCTCAAAGTTGTTTCCTTCTATATTTATGTGTGTGATTATTAATTATTAATTCTTATGATTTTACTGCTTTGAAGTGAGTTATTTCTATGTATTTATATTTGAGTATTTTGTGAATTGAGTTTTGTCTAGTCAAGTACATGTAGCATATAAATTCAATGATGTTCATATAATGTCTATTTTCACATCTGCAATAATATTTCCATGCCCACAACAATAGACTACTATCTGTAGCATCTACAACTAGTTTCTTTTTGCTACTTTAGACCTAAATTGGACCTCCAACAACTGTTTAGCCTTAGTAGAAGGTTCTGTGATTTTATTATAGACTCACAACCTTCCCTTCCCCACCTACTAGCTCTTGTTTAGTTGGAGTTTCAAACACCTACGAGGGGTTAGGTGCCATCAATTTTTGGGAATGCAAGGATAATCCACCAAAAGGGCCATATGTAAAGAGAGGTTTTTTCAATCTAAATTATCAAAAATAGTCATGAATCCATTTTCAAAGTAGTTGAGCTTTATGTAAAAACCACAAAGAGAATAGGGACTACAAGCGCACTTGTAGCCAAAATGGATACTAAGTCTACATGGTCTGTTATTCAACCGCATGGACCTGAGTGAGGAGAACTTATGATGAAGAGGGAATTATTGAAACCGGCCAAAAGAGAAAATGAACTTGTCCAAAGGAAAATTTTGTTTAGTAAAATATGTAAGTTAAACAAAAAATTTTGCAAGGTCATATGATAGTGGTAGCTTTGATAATTTAGTTTCAACTAAAACCATGGATAAGCTAGGGTTAAAAAGAACAACTCACCCTACCCCTTACAAGGTGTCATGGTTACAAAAAGGCACCAAGTCTTGGTTGATCAACAATGTGTAGTAAATTTTTGAATAGGAACTTATGAAAATGAGGTGTGGTGTGATGTCATTCCTATGGACATATATCACTTACTCTTATAGAGACCATAGAAGTTTGATAGGAAGGCAATGCATGGTGGTAGAGAAAACACATACACTTTGGAGAAAAATGGAAGAAAACATATTCTTATGCCATTGGTGGTGAAACAACATAAAATAGGATGGGGCTCTCTATCTTTTAGGAGATAGGGTTCCTATTTCACACCTTGTTTCACTCAAGGAAAACCTAGAGATATCAACCCAAGGTTGGAATGAGGGAAAGAGATCTGCTAATGGTTGTCCTATGCTATGATTAATGACTAAATAAGGGTTCACCACCAATCTAGGGCATGGAAAGACAAGTAACATGCAAGACTTAATGATATGCACGACTATAATAAATGACCTAGAAATGAATGCAAAACAAAATAGAAAGCTGAGAGATCAGAGAGGTGCACCTGGAAACCTATAATAGCTTGAATCGAGACCTGAAATGCTGAAAATATTGAATTTAATGCACACTAGGACTCATACACCAGGCTGGGTGATTCAGTACCAGATTATAGTTTCTGGATAGTAATATAAATTTGACACAGACAAGTCTAGAAAAATTGAAAATTGGAAATTTGACTGTACTAGGACTCATACACCAAAAGTGGCATATCAATCCTTCTTGGATTTTTTGAAGGATTAAGATCTAGGTTTTCTCTTCAACCTCTAATTTTTCTTCTAAACCTAGTTTTTGGATCTAAATTGTTGAATTCTACTCTATAGGTGTCTTTTAATGGTCTTGTAAACAAGGTGACAACTTTGAAAATATGGAACACTTGACAACTTCTTTGCAATCTTGCTCCTTTGGGGTTCTTCAACCTAGATCTACAAATCACACTCTAAAGAGGGGAAAATGTTGTTTCGTTAGTTGAAAGGGGATTGCCTTGGTCAAACCCTATTTTTGCAATCAATCCTTGTAATGAAATCAAATAGAAAGGAGGAATGATGAATGAAAAAAATGATATATTGCAACTTGCCAAACCCTAGAAATTAAGTGATACAAACATGTATGAGATGACTCCACTAGATGAAGATATTGAATCTTGCAAGATGTTGTAGATCTTGACTTAAATGCAAGAATCATGAAACCCTACATCAAAATTCTTGGCTCAAAAGAAAACATGATGCATGATGACTTTGACATGATGTTTGATACATGAATAATACTCCAAAACACTTGATAATCAACACTTGAATGCCCTTGAGTTCTCTTGTAAATAATTGAATGCTCTTGTGATCTCCAATTTTCTATAATGCATGAATACTTGAAAGCTTAGCAAAAAATATGTGAAAAGACCTTGTATTTATACTTTTTTATGCCAAATTTCCCAAAATTACAACAGTACAAGCTGACATCAAATCTAGGAGAATAAAATACTATCAAGAATTTGAATTTAATTTAGCTCTAATCTAAGCGGGACTCATATGCCAGTTGGGGTGTGTGGGTCCCATTAGGCTAAGCTTGGGACATATTTTTCAAGAAAGGCTTAGATTCATGTGAAATCTAGATTGAGGCCCCAAAACTTAGGTGAGACCCATACACCCAAGGTGGTGTAGAAGTCTTAGATCACTAAATCTAGGCCATACAATCCAAAAATTCCTTAATTATGATTGGATGGCGGTTTATGTTAGGATTATCCTAAAAAAGATGCATTAATTAAGGCTTGTGGATGCAAAATAAGGCTAGATAAGGCATAAGAAAGCCCAATTAATTAATAAAAAACCCTTGATTAGTGTGACAATGTGGTAAAACACTTTACAATGCCTTAAATAAAATACAATTAAGTCTATTTAGTTTACAAGGGACCAATACCTAATGTGAATGCGTTAAACACATTATAATACTAAATAAAGGCAACATTATGCTTAATTTAACAAGAAGGTCCTCAAAAAGCACAAAAATGCAGAGGGATACATTTTTTGTTGCCACATTTAGCCCCTACTTTAGTGAGAGGAGGAACTTGATTCCAACTCATAGTAAATTAGAAAAGCTCATATCAAGAGGGGTCCAAGTCCACCAATTCCGATAAGATAGGATGATAATAATCAAGAGTGATGATCAAGCCCCTAGGATCAAGATCCTATGGAAAACCAACATAAGCACAAAAGAAAATACATGAAAATGATATAAGGAGCAACAAAAAAGCACAAGCATACACTATGAAAAACAAATAGAAAAGAAAAAATAAAATAAAAAAGGGGTGGATCAAGCTTCAACCATTTTTCGCGCATGTTGTGGATCAAATATAAGCTATTTTTCCAAAAATGTATGGTCATTCTGAGCCAATGGAAGTCTAGACTATCCATTGGGTGAGTATCCAAAAAGGTGAGACACATATGCGTGTGCGGTTGATATGTGCTCACACACACAAGCAAGTGGCTATGGGAAAGTCATGCCTAAGTTTGGCTTCATTTACAACTAGACCAAAGTTATTCCTCCTAATAACTTTGATAAGGTGCCACACAACAATGAACTTCAAGCTTCATGAGGCAAGAAAAGCTTACTATGCTTGATACTCATGAACAAACAAGAGGGCTCCACAAGCATGCGAAATGTGTTATGCAAGGTGGCCATATAACTGAAATTGTAAATGCAAGGTGTGTTTGATGGATTTTTTTCTTAATTCATGTAAGGTCTTAGCTTAGGGAACATTGTTCCTAATGTCTCCAAGAGAGGACCAATAAAATAATAGAAGATTCACAACTTATGGGATGTAGTGTGCCGCATCAATCCACTAAGAGGAATATAATATTCTAAGAGAGATCATGGTCTTGAGGGACATCTCAACCAATGTCACCACAAAGTGAAAGACACATCACATGAAGTAAGAATACTACACCATGAAACATGAAAAATGAAAAAATAATAATGCCAATGTATGCCCCCACTTTAAAGAAATTGCTTAACACCATGCTATAAGTAATTACATTAAAGTATAAAATGATAAATGTTAAAAATAAAGAGGACATTAGAGTTTATTCAAAAATCCCTATGCCAAGTCATATGTTTTTTAATGAAACTACATCATGGGTAAGGGGTTTCCCCTAAAACTCAGTATGTCACATGTGAGCCACCTTAAGGTATGTCATCTACATCCCAAGCTTGCTCTTATATATACATGGAAGGTGGTGAACTAGCCAAAAGAGACAACAACAAGTGTCATACAATGACAAGGCTACATAACCCCTTGGCCCCCACTTAGTGTAGGACAAGGGTGAGAAAAGAATAGATGATATGTTGCTCCTTGCAAAAATAAAATTATTGGCAATGAGTGTAAAACATGCAATAGTGAGTTTGTTGTGATCCTACAACTATTACATGGCAAGGAGCAGCAACTATTTTTATTGATTATGATGAGTAAACAAAGTATCAACTTGATGAATATTTAGTGAGATATCTATCAGTTTTAGATGCACCAAAGTTAAAGTTTTCTTGGAAGAATATTTCAAATGAAATAGTGTTTGCATTGAATTAAGGCATTTTTATTTATTTTGAGGGACAATAATCAATATCCTTAGTTGTTTCTCGCATTTTATGCTCTATAGGGACATGGACACCATTTTTTCAAGCACCAAATCCTTTTCCACTATACCCAAGTTGTTTCATAAGTTCACAGCCTCTTCCATAAAGTATTTCACTTCTTTTGGATTCGGTGGTTGTTCATAATGAACTTCATTATATTTTGTCATGTGTGTTGTTGTTTCTTCTAAAGTGGTTGAAGTAGATGCTTTTGAATTTTGTATGAAAATTACCAGTTTCTCTTTTCCCTTTTTAGACTCTCTGTGTATGATCTTTTATTCATGCATGAATGTAGGTATGAAATCAAAGGAATTCCAAGGATCTTCCAATAGCTTTATGACTTCTTCAATATGCTTTTCTTTTTCATTCTCTTGTATAGGTTTTGCATGTATGGATGGTGTTAAGAGATGTCTAATGTGTATAACATCAGAAGACTTATCCTTATTTTCATGATCTCTTAGTGAAGAGTAGTCTAGTTAAACTTCATCATATTCATCTAAGGAAGCCTATTATAATTGTTTAAAATAACTGTGTCAATGTTGCCATTTTCTTGCACCATAATACATTCCCTAGTAGGAGAGATTTTAGGAGAGCGAAAAACTAGATGTTCATGAAATTCAAAGGTGGGTTCTTCTAAAATAACTTCATCACAAGTAAGGGAGCTATCAATGGTTAGATTTTATTGCATATCAATGATGGAAATTTTTTCTTGTTCAATAATTTTTTCCCTAAGATCCTCATGATTCTCATCATTCAGATGTTCTAACACCATAATATCTTATTCACCAATAGGAGAGATATTAGGAGAGGGCCAAATTTTATTTTTGTCCATAATTTCATAATTTTTCTCTAAGATCTTATTCGCTTGTGCCATAAGTAGGAGAGATTTTAGAAAAGTAACAAAGAAGAGGTTCATTACATTCTGTGGTTAGATTTTGTAAAGTAGCTTCATCACACACAGGGGAGGAATCAAGAGAAGGAAAACTATGAAATTCATGGTTAGCACTAATTGGAATTTTTTGCTCAAATAGGTCTTCCCAAATGGTAGGGGCATTAGGAAAGGGAGGCACATGATTCTCATGAGTCTCAATAAGGATATCTTCTAACACCAAACTATCTCCTTTGTTTCTAGAAGAGATATTAGGAGAAGGAAAGGTTTGATTGTCATGGATATCTATAAGTACATCCCCATGTCCTATAATTTCTTCCCAAGAAGAAGAGGTAGGATTGTCATAGCTCTCAATTATTTGATCTCTTAATATAAAAATATCCTCTAGACAAATGTGTTTGTCATGATCTCTCACAATTGTATCCTTATTCACTAAAGCATTCTGACAAGTAGGGGAGGTGTTGGGAGATGAATGGAGACTATATAAAGTAGTGGTCATGATCTCAACTTTGTGTTTCATAATATCTTTCCAAGCAGGAGGATGACAAAGACAAATAAGACTTTCATGATTCTCAATGATTGTATCTCCTTTCACCAAGATACCTTTGTCACCAATAGGATATGTATCAAGAGAAGAACAATTATGATTTTCATGATTGATGATTCTTGCATCCTCTTGTATCAAATATATAGTTGATGATCTAGGGGAGATGAATTCATCAAGGTATTCATGTAACATTTCAAAGTAATCACTACTAAAGGGTTTTAATGATATGATTTCTCTAAGGTTAACCATTTGTTTACATTTATTTTGATGTTTTTGGTTTTTTGTTTTTTTTTTCTAATGAATGCAAAATGTAATCTAATCTTATGAAACTATGAAATAAGGAAAAAAAGTGTAGTAGTTTAATTCTATCCCCAATTGAAATAGGTACTTGAAATGAAAGCAATTTAAGTTAGATATAATGAAATGTATGTAATAGAAACTTAGCCAACTGAAACAGATAGATAATGAAAGTAAAAAGAAGTGTAAAAATGATGTTTTTAATGTTGTAAAAGGAAATTTTAGGTATAATATGGGACTAATTCGCCCTGAGGGGCATATGATCCTATTCATGGCTATTTAAGGGTTCAAATGCTGAAAAATGCACAACATAGAAATCCCAGAAAGTAGGAAAAAAAACTATACTAGGACTAAATCACCCAGAGTGGCATATGAGTCCCAAATTAGGGTTTTTGAAAAAATTTAAGAAAATTTTGAGTGAAATTTATGTTTTCTAGTTCTTATGATGTCTAGACTAAGTGAAAATGAATATTTTAGATGAAATTCAATGATGCAAAAGACAAAAATGCAACCTATATGCACTTTCTCTAATGCAAAATTTAGAAACCCTAGATGAAAATTAACTAATGAAAACCCTAATGGAATGTTAATGTAAGCTATGTATAGGATGATGATGCACTCCAAATCATAATTTAGATGTTCTAAATGTAGGCTCATCAAAATGAAGCAATGGAAAATAGAATGGGGCTCTCTATATTTTAGGAGATAGGGTTCCTATTTCACACACTTGTTTCACTCAAGAAAACCTTAGAGATCTCAACCCAAGGTTGGAATGAGGGAAAGAGATCTGCTAAAGGTTGTCCTAGGGTATGATTCATGACTAAATAAGGGTTCACCACCAAGCTAGGGCTTGTAAAGACAAGTAGCATGCAAGACTTAATGATATGCAAGACTACAATAAATGACCCAAAAATGAATGCAAAACATAATAGAAAGTTGAGAGACCAAAGAGGTGTACCTGGAAACCTGTAGCAACTTGAATGGAGACCTGAAATGCTGAAAATGTTAAATTTAATGCACACAATGACTCATACACCAGGATGGGCGATTTAGTCCCATATTAGGGTTTCTGGACAGGAATAGGAATCTGGCAAGGACAATTGTGGAACACCTAAAAATTGGAAATTCAAATATACTAGGACTTATACACCAAAAGTGGCATATCAGTCATGCTTGGATTTTTTAGAGGATCGGGATCTGAATCTGCTCAACCTCTACTTAGTCTACTCAACTTGGTTTTTGGATCTGAATTGTTGTATTCTACTCCTTAGGTGTCTTTTAATGGTTTTGTAAAAAAGGTGACAACTTTGACAAGTTGGTACACTTAACAACTTCTTTCTAATCTTGCTCCTTAGAGGGTTTTCAAACTAGATCTACAAATCACACACTAAAGAGAGGGAAAAATGTTGTTTTGTTAGTGGAAATGGGTTTTCCTCGGTGAAACCCCATTTTGGTAATCAAACCTTGTAATGAAATCAAATGAAAAGGGAGGAATGATGAATGAACAAAATGAATGTTCCAAATCACCAAACCCTAGAAATAAAGTGTTACAAACATGTATGAGATGGATCCAATGGATATGGATCTTGACTTAAATGCTTGTTTGAATCATGTAGCCCTACATCACAATTTTTAGCTAAAAAAAACCATGATGCATGATGACCTTGACATGATGTTGATACTTGAATAATGCTCCAAAACACTGGATAATCAACACTTGAATTCTCTTGAGTGCTCTTATAAATAATTGAATGCTCTTGTGATCTCCACTTTTCTATAATGCATGAATACGTGAAAGCTTAGCAAAAAATATTTGAAAAGACCTTGTATTTATACTTTTTATGCCAAATTTCCCAAAATTACAACACAAAAAGATGACATCAGATCTAGGAGAATAAAATCCCACCAAGAATTTGAATTTAATTTAGATCTAAGCTAAGAGGGACTCATACACTAGTTGGGGCATATGAGTCCCATTAGGCTAAGCTTGGGACACATTTTTCAAGAAAGGCTTAGATTCATGTGAAATTCAGACCGAGGCCCCAAAACTTAGGTGGGACCCATCACCCAAGGTGGCGTATGCATCCTAGATCACTAAATTTGGGCCATACAATCCAAAAACACCTAAATTATGATTGGATGGTGGTTATGTTGGGATTATCCTCATAAATATGCATGAATCAAGGCTTTTGGATGCAAAACAAGGGCAGATAAGGCATAAAGAAGCCCAATTAATTAATAAAAACCTTATATTACTGTGAAAGTGTGGTGCAACACTTTACAACATCTTAAATAAGATACAATTAAGTCCATTTAGTTTACAAGGTCCCAAGACCTGATGTGAATGTGTTGAACACATTGCAACACTAAATCAAGACAACAATATGCTTAATTTAACGAGGGCCTAAAAAAGAACAAAAATGTAGATTGATACATTTTCACATAGGAAGCTAGGGAAAAAGAGGTGGAAAGTGGTCCAAGAACATTTTTAGTGAAAATAAAGAAAAATTTTGAGATCAAAGGGGAAAACATATGATTTGCAATGGTTCCTAAGGAGCTACAAGTAGCTACAACAACTGACAGTAGTGACATGCTAGCAAATGTAAAAGATCTTCTTGGAGAATTTTATGAAATTATGTTCAAGGAATTACTAGGACTACCACCTATGAGGAGCATCAACCATCATATTGATTTGATCCCAAGGGTGATTTTACCCAACAAGGCTGCTTACAGATTGACACCTATAGAAAATGAAGAGGTGAATAAATATGTGGAACAATTATCGGAAAGAGGACTAATTGGAGAAAGCCTTAGCCCATGCACAATACCATTTGTGCTAGCACCAAAGAAGGATGGTGAATGGATGGTGTGCAAAAACTCAAGAGCCATCAGTAAAATAACTATTAGGTATCATTTTCCTTTACCAAGAAAGGATGATTTCATGGAGTGTTTGGGGAAGGCTAGGTATTTTACAAAAAAATGTTTTGAAGAGTGGGTATCACCAAAATAGGATAGGAGAGGGTGATGAGTGGAAGACTGATTTTAAGACCAAGAAGGGGATGTATAAGTGGTTGGTAATTTCATTCAGTGTAACAATGAACCTAGCACATTTATGTGGTTGATGAATGAAGTGTTGAAACCATTTTTAAAACATTGTGATTGTTTATCTTGATGACATTTTGATTTTTAGTAATAGAAAGGAAGAGCATTTGTTGCATATTAAACAAGTCTTACAAAGGCTTAAGGAGGAAATATTATTGGTGAATTTGAAAAAGTGCAATTTTACGTAGTTATCAATTTATTTGAGATATGTTATCTCACCACAAAGGCTACAAATGGATATAGAAAAGGTGCATGCTAGAATTGAAATTGCAACACCCAAGAGTATTAATGAGGTTTGATGCTTCCATGGTTTAGCTAATTTCTATCGCAAATTTATTTGAAATTTTAGTAGGATATATCTAGCCATAAATGAAATCATAAGGGGAGGAATAAGAGAGTTTAAGTGGATAGTAGTAGTAGAAAAAAGTTTTGAGACTATGAAGAATAAGGTCACCAAAGAACCAATATTAGCATTTCTTAATTTTACAAAGGCATTTCAAGTGGATTGTGATGCAAGTGGTACAACTATAGGATAGGTTCTTTGTTAACAAGGCGTACCTATTGTATATTTTAGTGAAAATTTTAATGATGCCAAGAAGAGATATTCAGTATATGATCAATAATTTTATTCCACTATGCAATCTTTAAATAAGCTGCATCATTATTTGCTTCCCAAGGAGTTTATTATTTACATGGATCATCACCTATGCAATTTATGAATAGCCAAAACAAGCTTAACCGGTGACATATAAAGTGGGTAGAATTCCTACAAGGGTGCACTTTTGTTATCAAGCATATAAGTGGTAATTTGAATATTATATGCATTAATTACGACATCAACATTCTTAACTAACATGAGAGTAGAAGTAGTTGGGTTTGATGCTATGAAGGAGTTATCCAAGGATGATTTGGAATTTAAGGATGCATGGATAGCATGTATGGATCCTACTAGTGTGGATAGGACACCATGAATGGATTAAATTATACATGATGGACTATTGTTAAATGGAAAACAACAATGCAAACCTCAAAATTCAATGAGGAAAAAATTGATAAGGTAAAAACATTGTAGGGGTTTAGCTAGACATTTTGGAGCTAATAAAATGATGGCACAACATAGTGAAAGATATTTTTGGCCAAGGATGAGGGAGAAATTCAGAAAATTTGTGCAAGGATGTCATTTTTTCAATATGTCAAAGGAGGGATTCAAAACACACGCCTATATTAGCTATTACCCATACAAGAGAAACCTTGGGAAGATGTAAGCATGGATTTTGTGTTTGGACTACCAAGAACACAATGAGATAACCAATCTATTTTTTGTTGTTGTTGATGGATTTTTAAAAATGACTCTTTATAGCATGCAAAAAGGTAGATGATGCAACACATGTAGAAAATTTACTTTTTGTGGAGTTTTCTTGATTGAATGGTTTACAAAAAATTATAGTTTCAGATCATGATACTTAGTTTGTAGGACATTTTTGGAGGACATTTTGGAAGAAATTATGTACTGATTTAAAGTTGAGCTCTACATATCATCCCCGAATGGATGGGTAAATTGAAGTTGCTAATTAGAGCTTAGGAAATTTTTTGAGGTGTTTAGTTGCTGATAAGCCCGAGCAATGGGATTTGGTATTACCTCATGCTAAATTTGTATATAATGATTTAGTTAGAAAAAATACAGGTAAGAATCAATTAAAATTGTTTATGGATAGAGTCCTAGGGGTATTTCAAAACTAAGAGAGCTTGCAAATACTAAGAGATATAAGAGAAGTGTTGAAGGTGAAAAATTTTCCAAACACATTCAAGATTTACACTAGCAGGAAGGAGGAAAACTTAGTTTGAAAGAACATTAGTATAAAAATAAGGTTGATTAGAAGAGGAGATAGAATAATTTTGAAGTGGGGGATATGGTATTATCACATCTATGAAAGGAAATATTTCCTAAGGATACCTACAACAAGTTCAATTGTAAGAAGATTGAACCGTGCAAGATTATCAAGAATTTTTCATCAAATGCATATGAATTAGAGCTACCTACAAGTTTGGAAATCTCACCGATTTTCAATGTTTTAGATTGAAAGGAGAGGCATCCCCATAGTAAGAGGAAGAGAAAAAATTACCAAAAAAATGGAAGGAGAGAGGAAATTGCATTTATTTTGAATTCCAGAGTGGTTAGGAATACAATGCAAAGCCTCCAAAATATGTCTAGAAGGAAACTCTGTGATTATAGCAAAGGCAACAACAAGTCATATTATCAAATTAGAAATTAAACAGCATTCCATAGCATGCCTGAGACATCATAGATTCATTTCAGGAGTTCTCGGTTCTGCATTGTCATCAGGCAACAAATTCAATAGCAGACTTCATAGCTAACTTTTGTATCAATTCTTCTTCTAAACTCAATATCTGAGATAATTTGAAAAGTTGGATTGATCTTATTTAGAAAGGAGTACATTCCATTCCGCTTCATAATTTCCAATTGTGGATGAATAGTGGACGATGATGGGTATGCTTATAATATTGTTGGAAATAGGTAATTTCTACTATATTGTAGAATCTTCTTATGATGAATATTTTATTTGTGTTGTAAGGTCGGCCGACTATAATAATTTTCTAGATGTTTCTATTAAGTAGTTTCTAGAATCATTCTTATATTTCTATATACTCTATATAAGAGGTAGATGTAAACCATTTCTGTACAAGCAATTGAGGAAGCAATGGAATGAGGTGCAGCAGCATAGTTATGAATTAAATTTCTGTGTGTCTTTTTCAGTGTTTCATATTTTGTAAATGAGTTTGAATGTCTTGTGGATGTGAGATCCACCACTATCAGAGTGGTATCAGAGCTGATGGTACATGATCTTGAGGAACCTAAAAAGGCAGATGAATCTGAAGGAGTGTTCTGGCACTGTCAGGAGTGTTGATCTTGCTATTCAAGAAAGGATTGTGTTTGCTGGAGCTAATTGATCACAAGTGAAAAGAGTCATTGAAGTATACACTGCCAGTCAAGGGAGATCATGGTTTTTTGTTTGGTTTGCAGATCGCAGATGGAGAAAAGCTGTATTTTTTGGTAAGTAGATCACAAACATGACAAAAGGCACTGGAACAAAGACCAAACTTGATTATTTGTGTTGAAGTTGGAGGCTGGATTGACCAAGATAAGGGAAAGAGTAGGAGTTTCTTGGAGAATAAATAGCCAACCAAATCTATGACCAAAAAAAGATCATAGGTATTTGTTTGCTGAAATCACTGCTTTGTTTATAGAACAAAAAAAATATTAAGGTAGATTGCAGATGTAATTAGCAATTGCAGTTACAAGGATCATGGAAGAGTGAGAAAATTTAAAGAAATCACTATTTTTTTTAATTGAAGCATTAATCATTCAAGAAAATAGACATGTAGATCGCATTTTTTTGTTTTGAAAGCTGTTGTTAGAAATCGGTGTAAAGGAGATCAGAGGATTTGAATCGCCATTCCATTCAAGACGCGGACTTGGATAAGCATTGCTGCCAGATCTAGGAAATGCAGGAGTCGTAGAGAATTTATGGAAATTGCTGGTCAAAGAGGAGATCATAGCAAACCACTAGTGTCGATCAGAGATATTTCATTGAAGAAAAGACAGAAGTCTAAAAGAAGCCGCTGCCATAAATCAATAGATGGTGCCAGTTTATGATGTTTGGAGCTAAATAAAGAAGGATTGTAGTTTTCACAGAGCGTAAGGTTTTTTTTATGTTAAGGTTTTTATTTAGTGAAATTGCAAAATTGTGAAGAAATCTTGAAGACTGTAAAAGTTGTTATTGTTGGATTTTTTTTAAAAGAAGAATACACAGCAAAATGGAAGTCCAGTAATAATTGTAGTTTGTAAAGGATCTAGTCAGTGAAAGAAGGTTGAAGGTTGAAATCACATGAAGCTGAACAAGGTAAGATTATTTGTTTGATTCAATGGGAAAAGCTGATAGAGTAAAGAAAGAGAAAACAAAAGATTTAGAAGAAGAATTAATAAACGTGAAGAAAGAAAATACAAGTTTAAAATGTGAAAAAGATTTTTTAGAAAAGGAAATGGAAAAATTAAGGAAAGAGATGGGGGCAGAAAAATGTAATCTTTTAAATGAAATTAGTTATTATCTAGAGGCAATTGAAGAGCTAGAGGATAAGTTAAAGTTTTTGGAACAAATACATAATTTGCAGGTGAATAAATCATCCAAACTTAAAAAGAAGAATAATGAGCTTGAAGAAAGCTAAAATTTTTTGAGGAGATCAAGGAAAAGAATGAGGAATTAGAACATAGAATAAAGTTGGTTGATGATTTAGAAGAAAAGGTGAAGAAATTAGAAGAAGAGAATAGTTTATACAAAAATGAAATATCAAGATTGAATGAAGAGAATGAATGTTTGAAGACAAAGAAATCCACACGTGATGTTTCATGTAGTATAGAAGATTTGAGTTTGTCAATTGTTAAATGTGTTTTTGCTAAAGAAGTTTGTGATAAAAAATGCCAAAATGATAATGTTGTTAGCTGTAATGGCAATGAAATGAATGTTCATTTAAAGATCATGGAAAGAATGGGATACAAAGGTAAAGGTTTAGGAAGGCATGATCAAGGGATGAGAGAGCCAATTAAGCCAATAATGAGGCCAAAGCATGAAGGACTTGGATATGTGATAGGTAAAGGAAATAATACAGGTATAACTAAATTTGTTAAAGAAAAGGAATGTGTACAATGTTGTCATTGTAACAGGAAAGGACATACGAAGGATAGATGTTGGGACTTACATCCTTGCAGTATTTGTGGTTTGAAGAGTCATTTTGAAAAGACATGTTGGAACAGGCAGTGCAAGAAGGATTCTATGGAACATTGTATGAAAATGGATTGTGGATGGGTTTATGGATCCAGTTGGCAGAAAATAACAGGTATGATCAAGAATTTGTTTAAATATAAAAGTTTGCAAGTGAAAGTTGATGGCAATCAAGCAAGGCTTTTAGAAAGGCATAATAGATAATAATTTGGAAGATGATAGTAATCATGGCAAGGCAAGACATCTATAGAAGGCAAGATTCTAGGAAGTTCCAGATTCAAGATTTGAAGAGTTAAATAGTTCAAGGACTGCCGCAACAGTTGGACAAGGACAAAGGCATAGTCAAGGCATAAAGATCATCAAGATGGAAAAGAAAAGGATTCAAGAAAGTCTAAAGACTTGGTTGCAACCATAAGGAAAAGAAGAGAAAGAAGACAACTTTCAATGGCAAAAGAGATTGGGGAATGCCGTAGCATTCGTGGTCGAAATTAAGGAAGGAAAATCTCGATACTAGATTTTTCTAGAATAATCTATGTGATGTAGTATTGTAATTATTGATGTAATTAGTTGATAGTAGAAATTAAGGGGGAGTGTTGGAAATAGGTAATTTCTACTATATTCTAGAATCTTCTTATGATGAATATTTTATTTGTGTTGTAAGGTCGGTCGACTATAATAATTTTCTAGATGTTTCTATTAAGTAGTTTCTAGAATCATTCTTATATTTCTATGTTCTCTATATAAGAGGTAGATGTAAACCATTTATGTACAAGCAATTGAGGAAGCAATGGAATGAGGTGCAGCAGCACAGTTATGAATTAAATTTCTGTGTGTCTTTTTCAGTGTTTCATATTTTGTATATGAGTTTGAATGTCTTTTGGATGTGAGATCCACCACTATCAAATATGTTTTGAAGGAGTTAAGTATAGATTTGAAATAACCTCAATTTTTAGTTTAGTTGTCTTTTCCTCCGTTCCTGCTATGGAAGAGATGAAACTGTGTTAAAAAAAGATAAATTTTATCACTATAAATTCCTAATGATAATGCAAAAGGGAGAAGATCTTCCCTCTCTTAATTATCAAATAAGATAGCTAGGACAAAAAAATTGACAAATTGCCAAACCTTATCTCAGTCTTTTGCTTAAAATTTATTTTGGAATTTTCCATATATAAAAAAGAGTAAAAAATATCTAAACTCTCCATAAAGGCCTGAACATGTAGGAATGCATTTTTTTAATGAACCTGCACATGACACCATTCCAAAGATCTTGCACTAATGTCAAAAAACTATAATGAGTAAACTTATGCAAAAAGGTTGGCAATCATAATGATTCTGTGTTTGGGCAGAGATAGCATGGGGACTGTTCAGTTCATTTTTTCTATTTTTAAAGGTCATCATACTGATAATTTGATGGAGGCTTTAGCTATTTTGCATGTTGTGGAGTGTGCTTGTGTTCTTGGTTAGAGACATCTAATCTGTGAGTCAGACTCACAAGTGGTGGTGCATATGTTGACTCGGCAGTATTCTGAGGATGTTAGTTGGAGATTGATGTTGGTGGTCAATCAGATTCTTCATTTGTGTGACTCTTTGGAGTATGTTACTTTTACTCATATCCCTAGGGAGTGGGATGGTGTTGCGGATTGTCTGTCCAAATGGGCTTCTAATCAAATGCAAAAACAGAATGTTAAAGAGAAGAACAATTACCTGTAGATTTGTCTCATCAGTTGGACCACTTAGTGGATCTTGATAAGGCTGTTTGATACCCCTGCTTTGTATTTTTTCTGAGTTGAATAAATTTTTACCCCTCTTTATTTCATAATGATTCTGTGTTGCTTTCAGCATATGTCTCAACATCTTCCAAAATTTTAACATCTTGAATATTCCGACATATCTGAAATACAATTTGTTGAAGTGTCATCCATTGTGGACCGAGTGAAGCTTGGATACCATTTGGTTTTCATCAGATGGTTGATAACATATTTACAAAAAATTCACTCAGAGAACTTAATCTGATGTCACTAAGTTCTATTGACATCTCACTGCATTCGCTTTTATAAATTAGAACTCTTAACTCATGTCTTACTAACCACTAAACCTTATCATGCAAGGCTAAAGGTGGGTCACATATATTAGTAAATAGTCATCTGACATGTACTTTTATTCATGGCTAAATTAATCGATTCCTTTCATGTAATTCTTTCTAAACAATCTGTATGCGTGAATTTTACATTTTACTGCATTTATCAAAGAGAAATACAAGTAACCTAACACAAGTGTAAAGAGCTTAGTCGAGTGTCTCATGGTGCATTTACAATGCGGAGCAATTTCCATGATGATGGTCCAGCTTAAAACCTCGTCAGTATGAAAATGCAATCTAACCATACAAGGCCAAGTGCGAACCCCAAGTGAATTTTAATATAAGGAGAACTCATCACAATTCTTTGTACAGTCATTATTATTTGAAGATTGTTTGTGCATTTTCTATGTATAAAGCAGGACAGAGACTGTGTGTATTACTAGCTTACCAAGCAAAGAAATAACACAGTTATCGTAGTCTATACATTTTACTAACTGTAAAAACTATGTAAAATCAAGGCCTGTGCTATATACCCGTAGCTTTGCTGCAAAGAATTACAGATGAAGGACATCAGAACAGATATTCTTGTATGAAGAAACTCTTGTATTCAACTGTAGTTTCTGCAGGGCAACATCACAACAGGGAAAGAAAGCAAGAAAGAATTAGAATGCATTCCAGAAACTTGATAAGTCTGAATACAAGTCCTAAGATACAAAGATATACCTCAGAGAAAGCTTCCCGGCAGATTTTTATGCAAAGTGAGCTGGTGCAAATCCTAATTAATATACAAAATGAATGGAAAGAACACAAATATTACAATTACATCCCTTAACTACCACTTTTTATAAATTTAAATATTATTGGCTTCTCTAAAACTGAATTGTGCCAATTCAAACAAGTTTTAACATTTAGATATGTGCATGTCCAGCAACCTCATTATAGTTGTGCGAAGGAGCGATAACCATATTTATGAGCAGACACAGGTTTAAGCTTTGTAAGCATTCACTGCAGAGGTGGATTTGGGTGCAAGTCCAAGAAATTATGAAGCCCCAAAAACTTAGCCAAGATGTGCTCGAAGCATGATGATGCACATTTTGTATTTTAGTTACTGGGGGTTGAGCGCTGAGAGACAAAATTTCTCCTTACAGATAAACAAAAGCGAATGTGCCAAAGACCTCAACCGGTCTAAGAAAGCATATAAAGAGAAAAGCAAAAATCAATAAAAAGACTTTCAGACGTCCACTAGTTTAAAAAATATCCCAAAACTGGAGCTACTTTGAGACCAATTTGAGGATTAGCTAATAATATAGAAAATTGGAGCTACTTACATAGTTTTTTTATGCTGTCTCTGGAGTTCGTTTCGATTAATCATGTGCTTGTTGGAGTTCAATCTCAACCGCTGCATTTATTCCGCTGCTAGATCAACATTCAACATTTAATTGTAATTAAAATTTTTGGTTTCCCTCCATTTGCTGTGCTCTTTCATAGCTTATCCAAGAAGCTTTGTATTGTCTTTTTATGTGGGTGAGAAAAATAACTGAAAAATAGAATGAATAGAATGTAGGTAGGATAGAAAAGAATAGGAAGAAGATGGCTGTACAAACAGCATGAACAATCTCTGAATAGGGGACTTTCATTTTGTTTTTTTCTGTGCATAGAAGAGCAGTAGCTCTGCCATTGCACAAGCAATCTTTTGTATGAATTTCGTTATTAATATAAAAAGTTATTTGCAGTTCATCCCCTGCTATTCTATATGTTTTGTTTGTTTTTTAAGTTTTCCTCTGCCTCTCTCCAGCAGCGCTAACGTTTTGGACATTGTCACAAGACGTTATTGCTACAACCAAGACATTTGAGAATGAATAGCGGCTAAAATCATTTCTTTACGTCCTTAGATTGTGTTCAGTAACTGCTCTCTTGTCTATAGATCCTTCAAATGGATTCATTTTGTGTTAGGCAATTTATCATGCCATCTCATTTCGGAACATGGCTAGTAGTCGTATATTTAAATCCATTATTATCATATGGATAACTTGTGGATTCTACATTGTCATGTTGCTTATGAATAGTAAGAGGCAAATGGATGTGTGTTTTAAGTTGAAATTCTATTGGATTAAAATAACCTATTTATTTTGGTCTATGTCCCTTAAAATCTCGTAAGTATATGTCACTCTAGTCTCAATAGTTTCAATTAGATAATTGAATGTTCTTCATACTGATACATTTGTTGTAATTGATCATGAGCATGCTACTCTTCCAAAAATACTATGAGTAGTGCAATGCCTCGATGTAGATAGTCATTTTGATAGTGGAGCTAATTAGGTCACCATAAAATAGATCAAGATGTAATGACATACCCTTCGTTATAATCAATACTATCCATTAAGTAGTTAATTAGAAGGTGATGTCTTTTTGATCTAGGTGCAAGTGATAAATAAATAGATGGTTTGATCATCAAGGACTATTTTATGATATCCTTGTATATAGGACAATGCTATTTTTAGTTTGGGCTAAGTAAGTGGATCATGCTATATTTATATCCTATGGCTAATTGTTTAGCTTATGGATATTTATGGATGGCATTAGTAACCTACCACCATTTCGCCATAGTTGTACCAATAACATTTGTAGCAATTCCATTGGGATTACGAACAAATATGTGTTATGATGGAATTTTCTTAAAGTTTGATTCATTATACGTCATTATTGATCTCGATAATTAAAGATTATTTTTTAAGGATTGATATGGTATTATATAGCTCTCTTCTAATAAGTTTTACTAGTTAGTCATGATATGGTCATTTCTTGTAGATAAGTAATTGACCTAGTCTATTCATTAATAGGATATACTATTAAGGGTTCTAGCATATCTAAATTGAGATACAAATCATATTGGTGGAGACATCTAAATTGAGATATGGGTGTCCTTTGAAGTTACATAGTACATGCTTGCTAAAGGATGAACTTAATGGGTTTCCCTACCTACTGATATGCATTACTAATTGAAGGGAATCATTAAACGAAACCTTGTTGACATATGCAACAATAATAAATGAAACTCTATGAGCTATTGGCCTATTTAATAAGGGTTATTGTTAATGGTTGCTTTTTGTACATTATTTAGTTTCAATCCTTCCTATTGCGTTCCTTCTATTATATTAAATTTATTTCACCATCTTGTTAATTGTACTTGAGTGATTATGAATCCTTGGGTATGGAAAGCTATGTGTATGTTCTTTGAGAGTCATAAAAAGAGCTACACAAAGCATGGGTCCTATTTTGAATTAAGTATGTTGTATATTCTTGGATGAAGGATGCCCTTGTGACCCAAGTCCATAAGGGAGGGGTATGAGGAGCTTCTCGACAATATAGGGTTGTTCATAAAACTGATTATTTCTCCCTTATTAGAATTCTTTATCTTCATGCTAATCTTTCATTAGATGGTTGTGAGCTCATTCATTCAATAATGTGTCCCCAATACATAGGATTGAGCCAATGAAAGGTAATCAATCATCATCAAGTCTACCTATTATGAAGTTGGTGGTATTCAATTTTCTAAAATATACTCCAATCTTGGGTGAACTTTTAGAGTCATTTTCATCATATTTTTCCTCAATTTGAATGTGCAACATTTCTTCAAATCTTATTAGAATGAAAATAATTTGAGATTTTCTTTTTGGGAAAAAGAAATAAGAAAAATACTAGTGTATGAGGCTCTTTCTTTTTATTAATATTGTATATTTTTATTATGTTAAATTGATAGCCATTTTATGATATTATCCTTTCATGTATTCAATGCAATGACTCCTTTTAAATTTTAAATTTTTTCTTATGCATTAATTGCTAAATTATTGGGTTAAATACTAATATTCATATCTAGAAGCCACAAGTAAATGTATCATTTCTTATGCTAGGTAGTGTTTCTTCATTCAAACCATGATTGTAGTCTTCTTTTAAAAAAATCCACACAGGGGGTTAAATAATTTTGTTTTAAAAAATTATCTCTACCCTATTATTTTGGGCATGGTAAAATTAAATTTCAATAGTACACATCATAATGACATAAGTTATGATCTTTTAGGTTTAGCAAGGAATTAAAAATGAAAAATGAATTGATTTCTCTATTTAAACTAGCATGTGCACTTGCATGTCTCCATCTTCATAATATCCCAGCTTACAATAAAAACATCACATTCTTCAAATGCAATAAAAAAATAGTACTACATAGTAGTGCTAAGTTAATTACTAAAGCACACAATATTTTTGAGTGTGAGAAAAGCACTCAAAAGTAATACAATTTAAATATAGTAAATAAACCTAGTGTTAAAACTTAATGAACACACAAATATAATGGTAAGAAAAACATTGAAGTTCATTCCAAATTATTGAACATTCAATATTTGATATTTTTCATGAGGAACACATTAAGGAGGAAAAATAATAGTTGGGAAATGTAGCTTGTAGGGGAGGATTTAATATGCCAGAACACAAAGGTCATACGAATCGATTATTAATATAATGGTACTATTTTATATATGTTATTATACACATTGTTATGTAGGTTTAACTCTAGAGAGTATTTCCATAGATGATAAATAATAAATTTCTAAACAAGTGTTGATTCTTACACAAAGGATGTTTATAATGTCTTAAAAATATATAATTTTCTAGAAATTTTATGAGGTTAGGAGAAACCTTATCAAGAGGAATTGTCATTCTTTATTTATCTTCTAGATATTCTGGAATATTTTTCCTATTATTAGAAGAAATTTTCTATTACTCAAGAGTAAATGCTAGCTCAATACATTACTCTAGAATAATCCTTAATTTTTTTTTATGAATATATTCTACCATTCTATTAAACTAGGAAATAAAAGTACAGATATTCATAAAAAAATATGTGTGGATACAAGATCACACCTAGAAAATCACATAGATTTGAAAATATATTAGGGAAAGTTACTCTATCTTTGATATGGATGAAGGAATGACTATACATGAGCACTGGAAACTCTATTTTAATGAAATGGCATTAATAAAAATCTGAACTATTTTTAGTATTCTTCCATATGTTGTTATTGTGTTTTCTCTCCTCTCTTTTCTGCAGCTATTTGTAGCTTTTCTTGTCTCTGTTTCCTACATAATGTGCCAAATACCTTAACTAGTATAGAAAAGAAAATATCAATAAAAATAATTTTAGACATCCAACTACGTTAAAGAAATATACCAAAAATTGGAGCTACTTTAAGACTAGTTTGAGGATTAGCTAATAATATTGAAAAATGGAGCTACTTACTCATTTATTCTATGCTCTCTCTCAGAGTTTGTTTCAATTAATCATGCGCTAAGGTTTTGGACATTGTCACAAGACATTATTTCTACAACTAAGAAAGCTCATTATATTTATCCTTACATTTGGGGATGACTAGCGGCTAAAATCATGTCTTTACATCCTTAGATTATGCTTAGTAACTACTCTCTTATCTATAGATCCTTCAAACGGATTCATTTTGTGTTGGAAAATTTATCATCATCATGCCATCTCATTTTAGAACATGGCTATTGGTCCTATACTTAAATCCATTATTATCATATGGATAACTTGTGGATTCTACATTATTATGGTGCCTATGAATAGTAAGGGGCAAATGTATGTGTGTTTTAAGTTCAAATTCTATTGAATTAAAATAACCTAATTATTTTGGTTTACATCCCTTACAATCTTGTAATTATATGCCATTCTAGTCTCAATAGTTTCAATTACATAATTGAATGTTCTTCATAATAATACATGTGTTGTGATTGATCTCGAGCTTGCTACTCTTCCAAAAACACTATAAGTAGTGCAATGTCTTGATGTAGATAGTCATTTTGATAGTGGACCTCATTAGGTCACCATAAAAGAGAACAAGATGTAATGAAATACCATTGGTTATAATCAACACTATCCATTAAGTAGTTAATTAGAATGTGATGTCGTTTTGATCTAGGTGCAAGTGATAAATAAATAGATCATTTTATCATCAAGGACTTGAATGTTGCATAATATCCTGGTATATAGGGCCATTGTATTATTAGTTTGAGTTATGTAAGTTGATCATGCTATATTTATATCCTATGCATAATTTTTTAGGTTATGGGTATTTATGGATGACATTACTAACCTACCACCATTTCACCATAGTTCTACCATAACATTTGTAGGAATTCCATTGGAATGATGAATAGAGTTGTGTTATGATAGAATTTTCTTAAATTTTGATTCAATATACATCATGATTGATCTTGATAATTAAAGATTAATTTGAAGGATTGATATGGTATTATATAGCTCTCTTCCAATAAGTTTTACTAATTAGACATGATATGGTAATTTCTTTTAGATAAGTAATTTACCTAGTCTATTCATTAATTGGATATACTATTAAGGGTTCTAGCATATCGGTATTGAAATACAAATCACATTAACAGAGACATCTAAATTGAGATATGGGTGCCCTTTGAAGTTACATAGTTAATGGTTGCTTTCTACATTATTCAATTTCAATCCTTCCTACAAATTTCCTTCTATTATATTATATTTATTTCACTCTCTTGATTAATGGTACTTGAGTGACTATGAATCCTTGGGTATGGGAAACTATGTTTATGTTCCTTGATAGTCATAAGGAGAGCTACACAAAGAATAATTCCCAATTTGAATTAAGTATGTGGCTTAGTCTTGGGTGAAGGATGTCGTTGTGACCCAAGTTCATAGGGGAGGTTTATGAGGAACTTCTCCATGATTTGGGTTTGTTCCTAAAATTGATTATTTTCCCTTATTAGAATGTTTTATCTTGATGCTAATCTTTCATTAGATGGTTGTGAGCTCATTTATTCAATAATATGTCCCCACTACATAGGATTGATCCAATGAGAGGTAATCCTATATCATCAAGCCTACCTATTATAAATTTGGTGGTATTCGATTTTCTAAAGTATGCTCCAAGCTTGGGTGAATTTTTAGAGTCATTTTCATCAAATTTTTCCTTTATTTAAATGTGCAACATTTCTGCAAATCTTATTAGAATGAAAATTCTTCGAGATATTTTTGGGAAAAAAAGAAAGAACATTACTAGTGTATGAGGCTCTTTTTTCTTAATATTCAATATTTTTATTATGTTAAATTGATAGCCATTTTATGATATTATCTTTTCATGTGTTCAATGAAATGACACTACTTTTAATTTTTTATTTTTTTCTTATACAATAGTCATTAAATTATTGGGTTAATTTATAATATGCATATCTAGAAACCCCAAGTAAATTAACTATTTTGGATGCTAGGTTGTGTTTCTTCATTCAAACCTTGATTGTAATCATCTTTTAAAATAATCCACATATGGGGCTAAATAATTTTCTATAAAAAATTAAAAAATTTATCTCTATTCTATGATTGTGGGCATTGTAAAATTAAATTTGAGTAGTACACCTCATAATGACATAAGTTATGATATTTTAAGTTTACAAAGGGATTACAAATGAAAAATGAATTGATTTATGTATTTAAACTAGCACGTGTGCTTGTATGTATCCATCTTCATAATATCCTTGATTACAATAAAAATATCACATCCTTCAAATGCAATAAAAAATAATATTACATAGTAGTGCTAGGTTAATTACTAAACCATACAATGTTTTTGAGTGTGAGAAAAGCACTCAAAAGAGATACAATAAATATAGTAAATAAACCTATAGTTAAAACTTAATGAAACTAGTAAATATAGTAAAGTGATAAATAAATAGATGATTTTATCATCAAGGACTTGAATGTTGCATGATATCCTTGTATATAGGGAAATTAAATATTAGTTTGAGTTAAGTAAGTTGACCATGCTATATTTACATCCTATACCCAATTGTTTATGATATGGGTATTTATAGATGACATTACTAACCTACCACCATTTCACCATAGCTATACCAATAACATTTGAACAAGTTCAATTAGGATTATGAATAGAGATGTGTTATGATAGAATTTTCTCTTAGTTTGATTCAATATACATCATTATTCATCTTGATAATTACAAATTAATTTGAAGGATTGATATGGTAATATATAGCTCTCTTCCAATAAGTTTTACTAATTAGTCATGATATGGTCATTTCTTCTAGATAAGTAATTTACCTAGTCCATTCATTAATCGGATATACTATTAAGGATTCTATCATATCTATATTGAAATACAAATCATATTGGTGGAGACATCTAAATTGAGATATGGGTGTCCTTTGAAGTTAAATAGTTAATGGTTGCCTATTTAATATGGGTTATTAGTTAATGGTTGCTTTCTACATTATTTAGTTTCAATGCTTCCTATGGCTTTCCTTCTATTATATTATATTTATTCCACTATCTTGATTAATGGTACTTCAAGTGATTATGAATCCTAGGGTATGGGAACCTATGTGTATGTTCCTTGAGAGTGATAAGGAGAGCTAAATAAAGCATGGGTCCCACTATGAATTAAGTATGTGGCTTATTCTTGGGTGAAGGATCCCCTTGTGACCCAAGTTCAAAAGGGAGGGATATGAGGAGCTTTTCCATGATTTGGGATTGTTCCTAAAATTTATTATTTCTCCCTTATTAGAATGTTTCATCTTGATGTTAATCTTTCATTAGGTGGTTCTAAGCTCATTGATTCAATAATATGTCCCCACTATAGAGGATTGAGCCAATGAAATGTAATCCATAATCATCAAGCCTACCTATTGTGAAGTTGGTGGTATTCAATTTTCTAAAGTATACTCGAGTTTGGGTAAACTTTTAGAGTCATTTTCATCATATTTTGTCTTGATTTGAATGTGTGACATTTCTTTAAATATTATTAGAATGAAAATTCTTTGAGATCTTATTTTTGGGAAAAAAGAAACAAGAACATTACTAGTGTATGAGGATCTTTTTTTTTTAATATTGTATATTATTATTATGTTAAATTGATAGCCATTTTATTATATTATCTTTTCATGTGTTCAATGCAAAGACTCTCCTTTTAATTTTTAATTTTTTTCTTATGCAATAATCATTAAATTATTGCATTGCATTATAGCATGTATATCTAGAAACCCCAAGTAAAAGCATCATTTCTTATGCTAGGTATTGTTTCTTCATTCAAACCTTGATTGTAGTCTTCTTTTAAAATGATCCACATAGGGGGCTAAATAATTTTGTTTAAAAAAATTATCTCTACCCTATGATTGTGGGCATGGTAAAATTAAATTTAAATAGTAAACCTCATAATGGCCTTATCATTTATTGATTTATGATCTTTTAGGTTTACAAAGGGATTAAAAATGAAAAATGAAGTTATTTATCTATTTAAACTAGCATGTGCACTTGCATGTCTCCATCTTCATAATATCCTAGATTACAATAAAAATATCACATCGTTCAAATGCAATAAAAAGTAGTATTACATAGTAGTGCTAAGTTAATTACTAAAGCACAAAAAAGTAAAACAATAAATATAGTAAATAAACCTAGAGGTAAAGCTTAGTGAAACCGCAAATATAATGGTAAGAAAAACATTGAAGTTCCTTCTAAATTATTGAACATTAAATATTTGTTATTTTTCATAATGAACACATTAAGGAGGTAAAACAATAGTTGGGAAATACAACTTGTAGGGAATGATTTAATATCCCAAAATATGTCAAATCTAGGTATATTATTGATGTAGGGGCATCAATTTAATTTTGAATATTTTCATTTCCTACACCTGCCATGATACATGGAGCCATTCAAATTTTAAAGTTAATTTTTGTTTGTTTTGGGGAAGAAAATAGCTATCGAGAGCTCATTTAATGAGCAAGATGAAGGAAAATTGCCATTAGACTAATCTTGAGTATGAGTTTTTAATGCACCAACTAGTAGTTGATCATTAGTGATGGATTTTTGAATGTTACTAGAGATTTTGGGCAAGTTTTTTTGAAGATTTGAGATTTGAATATTTTGTAGAAAGGAAGGAACGGTGGGGAAATAATAGGGGAATAACATAGAGTACTAGGAGGAAGTAGAGAAGTAGAAAAGGGAACAAATAGGACAATAGGAGTGAAACATAAAATGAGAGAAGAGGAAGGCACAAAGGTGTACATGTCAGACAAGGAGGAGGAAAGAGGATAAACATGGGATCTCGAAATGTTCCAGAAACTTGAAAAGTGTAAATTGATTGTAAATGATTAATGTATACAAATTTAATGGAATAGAATGTTACTTATTCCTCGAAGTTGTTACCTTCTATATTTGTGTGTGTGATTGTTAATTGTTAAGTCTTATGATTTTAGTTCTCTCAAGTGAGTTATTTCTATGTATAGATATTTGAGCATATTGTGAATTGAGTTTTGTCTAGTCAAGTTCCTATAGCATATAAGTTCAATGATGTTTGTACAACATCTATCTACATATCTGCAATAATTTTTTCATGCCCACAACAATATACTGCTACCTATAGCATTTGTAACTAGTTTATTTTTGCTCCTTTAGACCTAAATTGGACCTCCAACAACTATTTAGCCTAAGTAGAAGGTTGTGTGATTTTCTTAGAACAACACATCCTTCCCTTCGCCACCTACTAGCTCTTATTTAGTTGAATTTTTAGGCACCTACAAGGGGTTAGGTGCCATCAACTTTGGGGAATGCGAGGTCAATCCACCAAAAGAGCCACATGTAAAGAGAAAGGCTGTAACCTAAATTGTCAAAAAAAATCATGAATACATTTCCAAAGTAGTTGAGCTTTATGGTAAAACCACAAGGAGAATAGGGAGTATAACTGCACTTGTAGCCAAAGGGAATTCCAATTCTAAAGGGTCTATTAGTCAACCATATGAACTTGAGAAAGGAGAAGACCTTATGATGAAGAGGGCATTATTGAAACCAGCCAAAAGAGAAGATGAACTTATCTAAAGGAAAAAATTGTTTGGGACAATATGTAAGTTAGAAAAAAAATGTTGCAAGGTCATAATTTATTGTGGCAACTCTGATAATTTAGTTTCAACTAAAACCATTGACAATTTTGGGTTTGTTGTGTAGAAAAATGCATCCCTTTACATTTTCACACTTAATGTGGAATGATTAACATTAAACTGAACCTAATGTTGCCTTGATCTAGTCTTGTAATCTTTTTTAAGCATTCATAGTAGATTTAGGGCCCTTTAAGATAAATGGACCTCATTTTTTCTTAATTTAATGTTGTAATGTGTATTTATTTACAACTTCACATTATTTTTTTGGCCCTCTTGCATTTATGGCCTTCATATCATAATTAATAGGGCCCTAAGACCCTTTATTATGCATCCAAAGGCTTATTTCAATCAAGATCCTAACATAGCCATCAAATACACTTAAAATATCAACTCCTTGAAATTTCCTCTATCCACAAAGGCCTTGTGGGACTCATATGCCAGCTTGGGCATATGATTCCCACCCAAATGGGACTTGTTAAATAAATATTTGAGCGGCTCCCTTCGGGTTTATCTTTTTGTATTGTGTGTGCGTCGGCCTATGCATCACTGAGTTTGCTCAATCTTTTTATTCTAGGGTTTGATCTGCCGCTTTGCGCGTCTACTCTTTGCAGCTTTAGGTATCAACATTCATTTCGGATCATGGTAAGCTCCTCTGTGCTTCCATGTGTCGTGGCTATGGGATGCTTTTATTTCTTGTTTCCTTGACGCATCGTCAGGCCGCAAGATGCTGCCACGAGGTCGTCGTTCCTAAAAAGTGCTAGTAGGCCCTACGGTTTTGAGCTAAGTGTAGACTCTTGCTATGTGTCAACCATTCAAAGATCTTTTGATGCGGGAATGAAATAGCAATAGCGGGCAGCGAAATGCTACCACGCGTCTTTTACACCCAGATGATGGAGCGTTCCCTCCACTGTGATAAGGTTCTCGACCCATTCGACACGTGTTGCATTTTCACACATCCTCGGCAACGATGGGAGAAAGGTTCATGCAGGAATGTGAAAGGCTTCCATGTGCCCAAGCAGTGGATCTATTATGTGGATGATGATCCGAATGTACCAAATAATGCTATTAGTTGTTGCTTGTTATAATCATTCATAGCAAAGGATGACACTTGTCTAATCGAGCCTAGCTGGGACCACCACCATCATTGCAGAGGATGCACCTATGCCCGAGATGACTAGATGCTATGTTCTAACTTGATCTTATTGTAATGGCCTGGGGAATATTCTGATTCGAGCATCATTGTAGAAGATTGCAGGATCTTTTCTGTTATTACTCTCCAAAGCAGTGGGACGTTTTCTCTGCTATATATAAATTCTCTGATTGATGAGAAAAAAAAGGAAAAAGCTAAGAAAAACATACTTGTTTTATCAAAACACAACAAGCCTCTATTACTATTTTATTTAATTGTAAAACTCTCAAACTATGCCAATTGTTTAGCCTTTCTATTTTTCATGCTTTTGATTAAACTGTGAACTATGCTTTATATTATCTTGACACTTCATTTGAAGGACTTCTATATATGTTGGATGCAAGTTTGCTTACCTAGATCATGTTTGACGACTCTTCTTGGTAGTGAGAATGTATGCAATATTATTTTATGTCAATAAATGAATTGTGTATGCTATAATTTTAAGTCTTTGATGTTTTGGAATACAACACCATTCAGGCCCTTAAATCTATGATTTATCATGCTCATCATCAAATCTTGGTGAATCCCCTTAGGTTTGACTTTACTTTATTATATCTGCTTCCTTTTCCCTTTCCAAACCCCATTATAGAAGAAGTTAGCTTCTCTAAAAATCCGGAGGTTACTTAGTTTAGCCCTGGTAGTGCCCACTGTCTAGGGCGCTATCTCAGTTTCGGCCATGAAAGCCATCCCCAAATTTTCTGAAGACAGCTCAAAAATGCCAGCAGAACATTTGCAGGATGTGGTAGACGTATGTCTAGCACATGGTATTATAGCATAGAATGTAGCTCTGAGGCTCCTTGCCACATCTTTCAAAGGCAAGGCTCCAGATTGGTACTAAACACTGACTCCTAATTCAATTTTCACCTAGGATGAGCTCAGAGATCGATTCTATGAAAGGTTCTCGAATGATGAAGATTTTTCTTCATTATATTATCAACTATCTGTCATAAGACGAGCCCCCTAGGAGGCTCTGACGAACTTCAATGCCTGATTTCATGCAAATTGGCAAAGGATCCCTATTACCATCTGCCTAACTCCTAAGTTGGCCTTTATATTTTATCTAAAGTTGATCAATTCTGACATTTCTATGATGATCAAGTCTTTGGGAGGACCTACTCTACCAGATGTTTATGGTACTACTATCAAAGATGAGAATCATTTGATAGATTATAGAAAATTTCCTTCTCAACCTATTATGTCGATATTTCCTGAAATATCGATACCCACACAAGAGGTCGCGTCAAATAGTGCACTCGCAACTGCCCAGTCAATGTACACGTATGTGGCAACCCCTGAAAATGTGGCTTCTACATCAGGATCCTCCAAGGATGAAATAAGCAACCTCAAAGAGATGTTGCAAACCATGGAAAATTATATAACCACTCTTAAGTGGAACCAAGCAATGCCTCCAAGGCCTGCATATCAAAACTATCAAGGTGGGCGGTCTTCTTTTCAGCAAAATCAATATCAGGGTGTGCCTCACACTAATCCACCAGTGTTGACTGCAAACCAAATGGTGTCGGTGCCTTCTCCACTGACAAACAAGTCACCAAGCTCGAATAGGGAATTAACCATAGGGTAGAACAACCTTATTGATGGCATCAATCCATGGTGTTTCCCCTACAGTGATGCGCATATGCCTCGGAATTGTCTGTGTGGCAACTTACAACAAAAGGTGGTGGAGCAGTACAGCCAAGGCATAGCAACAAAAAATGGAGCTTATGTATATACCTCACCACAAATGGAGAGTGCGGTCCTTACTAGGAAAATGCAAGGAATGTCTTTAGAACAAGAATCAAATATTGATTCTGATCATGCACTTTTCTCTTGGATGGAAGAAAAAGAAATGATGTTTGCTAATGATGGATTCATGTCCAAAACACTGCAAGTGCAGTATGACTATAACACATGCACAAAGAGGAGATTCACGGGAGAGCTAGTTGTTTCACATCTCGACAGTCCGCAACCTAGAAGGGTGTCCGATCAAATTCCCAGTGCTTCAACCGTCCCTTCACCTTCTCAACCATGGAAGGAAATTATTATAGCAAGAACCAAGGAACATAAATCTCCAATTTTTCCACCTTTTCATGTGATAAAGCAATTGAAGAAATCATCTGCTAATGTGTCTTTGTGGGACATTCTAGCTATCCCAGAACAAAAGACGTTATTATAGAAGGCCCTTCAGGAAGAGATCAACCTGACATCAATAAAGCTATTTGTCAGTGCAGAGGTCGTTTATCACATACCGCCAACAAAGGTTATTACAAACAATAGAAAGGAATCTCCTGCTAAGGATAGAAGTAGGTTGAAACCTCAAACCTTCTTCTTAACTCTCATTGTAGGAAAGAAGCTATTGCACAATGCTATGATTGATTTTGGTGCTAGTACAATGGTTATGCCTAAACAGATAGTCAAAAATTTTGGACTCAAATATGAACCTATGAAAAGAGGGGTGATGCAGCTTGATGGAAATATAGTTGAGACCGTAGGTGTCATCAAAGTGCTTCCTTTAACTCTATTTGTTTTCCAGGTAGTATCACAGTCCTACAGGACATAGTGATCATAGATGTGACTCCTATGTTTGGTCTCTGTCTATCCCAAGAATTTACTTCAAAGGTGGGTGGATACCTATCCTTGGACTAGTCACATCTGATACTTAGGACAAAGCACGATGCTAAAATAAAGATAGAATCGAAGGCTCTGCATTCCGAACATGTGGCAGATGAGGCCTTGATCAATTTTGAAGCAGCACATACCCTTATCACCAAGAAAGAAATGTATTGCATTGATTTGCTAGAGGAGGAGAAGGTGAGCGGAGATCAGAATGATAAAGAAGATGCTCTATTGACTGAACACATAAACAATGATCCTTTCAGAAATTATCATGCTACAGGATTGGGCACATATGTAATTTTTGATGAAGACTAGGCGCTACTGAGGGTCACCAAAGAATATGAAGATAACCAAGCAAATGTGCTATGGACACTATACTTTGACAGAGCAAAAAGCAAAGTAGGTGCTAGAGCAGGGGTAAAAAATTGTTGAGGCCTTTCCGCTTTCATTTCTCTTGTTCAAACAATGAGGCTGAATATGAAGGGTTAGTATAAGGCTTAAGCCTTGCAGAACAAATGGGCATTAAGCAAGTAATGGTGTTCGTAGATTATGAACTAGTAGTTAACTAGGTTCGAGGAATTTCCGCAGCAAAGAATGTCCGCATGAGATCCTATCGGCACCGAGTCTGGGACCTGATTGATGGTTTTGAAGCTTTCAACATTTAGTTCGTTCCCCAGGGACAAAATAGTGATGCAGATTGCATGGCTATGATTGGTGCTCAGTTTGATCCTATTTCTAACCTACTTCATAATGAACATTCAGTATGAGTACTAATCTGACTAGCCATCCCCAACAATGATCAGAGTTGGAAAGTCTTTGAAAGCGATGAACATATTGCCTCGTTTATCCAACACTCAGGGGAGTTCACTGATCAGCTTCAACCAAAGATCGCTGAGGCTTATGGAGGACAAATTATGCAGCTCAAATCTAATAAACTCCCGAAAGGATTGGTTACTCTTGAAAACTTTTTCGATTGTGATGATGCCTAAAATGATAAGTGAAAGTTCATGGCAAAAAAAAGTGATTATGAGGACCTTCGGGTCTCTGATGGTAGGAATCTCTGAGTCGAAAAAAATGTCCCGCACCATGATAAGGAAAGGCTCATCAGTTTCTACAAAAAATATGGAGTAGTGGCTTGGTCCTACGATGATCTAGAAGGTTACGATCTTGGCATCATTCAGCACACTATTGAGCTAATAGAAGGTGCAAAACCAGTCTGATAGAAGCAGAGGCTAGTGAACCCTAAAATTGAGGCCCTAATGGCACAGGAGCTAACCAAGCTCATTAAGTCATGCATTATCTTCCCAATTAAACATAGTACTTGGGTATCGAATCCGGTCCCAGTCTGAAAGAAGAATGGGGATATTTGCTTGTGTGTGGACTTTCGAGACCTAAACAGAGCATCTCTGAAAGATCACTATCTGTTGCCTTCTATGGATTCAATCCTACAAACTGTGGTAGGATTAGAAATGTTTTCTCTGCTGGATGGTTTCTCGAGCTATAATCAGATCCATGGTAAAGAAGAAGATCATCGTGCAAGACTACATTCACCACAAAGTGGGGAACATTTGCATATGCTAAAATACCTTTTGGTTTATCCAATGTATGGGAAACATTCCAGCGGCCGATGGACATTGCATTCAGTGAACTAATCAATAAGTTTATTCTAATCTATTTGGATGAACTTACCGTGTTCTCTAAATCTAAGGATGATCATTTTGACCATTTGGAATTAGTTTTTCAGAAGTTCCAGGAGTTTGGAGTTTCCCTAAATCCAAAGAAATGTGTATTCAGAGTGCCACAGGGTAAGCTATTGGGGCATGTAGTGTCTAGAGAAGGTGTTTCGATCAACCCTGAATGAGTAAAGGCTATCAAAGAACTTCCCCTTCCAATAAAGAAGAAAGGTGTCCAGTCTTTCCTGGGAAAATTAAATTTTGTTAGTAAGTTTATTTCCAATTTTGTGGGAATGATTAGGCCGATCACCCTGATACTGAAAAAAGGATCAAACACTCAAGTGGACAACCAAAGCTCAGGGAGCTTTTGAAAGGGTCAAGGAAGCTATTTCCACAACTTTGGTGTTGGTTAATATAGATCAATCCAAAGATTTTATAATGTATGCTTTCAGTAGCAAGTCCAATATTGCTACTGTTCTAACCCAAAATGATAACAAAAAAAAGGGGGAACATCTAGTGCCATTCTATTCTCGGACCCTGAAAGAATATGAGGCGAATTACAATTTTGTCGAAAGACAGGCCTTTGCAATAGTAAAGGGACTTACAAAGTTCCGCCATCTAATTTCCTACAACAAGGTACTGGTATATGTCGCACATTCCAGTGTGCATGAATATATCATGGAGGGAGAGATCACAGAAAGAAGGGCTAATTCGATTACCAAGATCCTTGAATATGACATTGAAGTCAAACCTACTAAGACTATAAAAGGAAGATGACTGTGTGAGTATATGGCATAGAATGAGGAGGTACCTATCACAGAGGAGCAGCCAAAGCTTGTCTTGATAAATGAATCAGAATTGAAAGGCGGTTGGATGACTGATAGAATGAGGTTCATACAAACCAGAAAGTATTTGCTAGGCCTCTCATCCCAAAAAAGGAGGTATTACCGGCTAAAGAATTGTGGATATACACAAATAGAAGGAGTCATTTTCAAAAGGAATTTCAATGGTTTTCTCCTACGATGCGTTACTTCGGAGCAGGCGTAGAGGATCCTCAATGCATTCAACAATAGTGCTGCAGGCAGACATTTCTCCACCAAAACCACTACAATTACAATCATGCATGTTGGCTATCATTGGCCCACACTTTTCAATGACTCTCACTCCTTAGTGAGGGCTTGCAAAAAATGCCAGTTCTTTGCCAAAAGAAGGAAGAATTTTGCAATGCCCCTTAGACCTATAGTGGTGGATGAACCGTTTGTGCGATGGGGCTTGGACTTCATCGTAATGATCAACCCAGTTTCTAGTGTTGGACACAAGTGGATTCTGACCGCTATGGACTATTTCACAAGGTGGATGGAGGTTGTTCCCCTTAGAGGCGCAATGGAAACAGAGATTGTAGATTTCCTCGAGGAACTGGTGACATGGTTCGGCCCTCTGAAAACTATCATTTTGGACAATGCCAGAGCATTCCTAGCAGCACAGGTGTTGTGCCCTCAGCACACATGCCTTGTTCAGAACAGGGACCCTCTTTTTTTCTTTTTCCTTGTCAGGTTGTTTTTTGTCGCCGCCTCATTTTGCGTGCCCTATTTTGGTGTCCTGGGTGGTTAGCATTCATTTGAAGCCTCATATTTAATTGGCCATACTTCTCCCTTTTAGTTTTGTCAGGTTGGGGCACCTGGTAGGGTCTCTCTGGCAATTTTCCTCTACTAGCGGACTTGGACCTTGCCGAGCCTGCCCCTTCAATTTTCCCTGTTGTGTCCGTTGTTTAGGATGGTGAATGGGTTGCATCTTCCTGAAACCCAAAACCCGGACCCTTGTTCTCTGTCCGGGAAGTTTTGGCTGCTCTTGAACCTTTCGGGCGTGGGACTCCGGACTTCTGCTTCTAGGGTTCCGTGGGGGTCTTGCTGTTCTTGACGGTGGACCTTTGGTGGTGCTCTGCCCTCTAGGCCCCAACCTCCCCTTTGCCATTGGGGATTTATGAGCTGAACTTTTCAAATGGCTTCCACCCTGCATCCTCCCGGCCACTGGACCATAGATCTCCTGCTGCCGTCTATGAATTCAAATTCACCAACTTCCTTGCTCGCCTTACCTGCATTTAATATGGCCATTAATGGCGGTTGGGGTATAAATAACTTGCCCAAACTTGTAATTCTCACTTGTCAGTGTTGCAGAGAAGGATTAGAGAACTTTCCAAAGGAGCCCTTGTCTTCGTCAACTATCACCCTCACAGTCATTGCCTTCACTTGCCGGTCGGTAGTCGATTTCACATCTTGCCAAATCGAGTGTCTGGGGTAGGTTTACCATTTTCCCTCCAAAGTAACGTTTTCATTATTTTAAAAGATTTAAATGAACAATAATGGTTAAAAGGGCATGTAAATGAAAAAACACGATACAACACATAAAACCCATGTCTTGAAACTTGAGAAAACCTTCCGAAGTACCCTCATGATCAATCTGGAGCTTCTCTTTGGCGCGACTATTCTTCATAGGGGCATTCATGCCCTTAGAGCCTAGGTCCCCTCTTGGTAGTAAGAAACTGAAAATAATGAACATATTCCAAAATGACAATTTGACCCTTTGGTCCCAGATCTTCGGACCTCCGTCCTTCCCCCGCCTACGAGACTAAAATCTTGAACATAAATCTAATCAGCGTTTTGAATCTTCAGGTCTGAGCCTCCATACTTCCATGTCTGAAAGTCCATGAAGATACTGCTATATCAAATGGTAGACTTGCCCTGACCACCTGAGCCCTGGAGCCCGCTTTTCACGTCACCATGTGTATTCAACTTTTACCAAGTGCTCTTCGGGTTCCTTGGTCCCACCCTGTGGAACTCCGTTTGGATTCTACCCCCCCAACTTTGAACTTCTGGAAAAACTCCACCCTTCGGGCCCTGACCCCTCCTCAGCTGTCCGTATATAAGTCTAATTTCAAAACAGAAAATCTTTGGTGGCCTTCTGCCTCCCAGGTCTTGAGCTTCCATGCGCCGTTGAGAATCTAATGTTAACTCCAAATGTCCTCAACCGCATCAGGCTCTAGCTTTCAGGACTCCATCCTTCCTCTACTGTTCTGGAAGGGAAAATCATGTTCGTCTTCCCAACCCATAGGCCCCGGGCATCTCGTCACCGTGAAAACTAAAAAAAAAAATCCAACGTCTGACGCTGATGCCGAGTTCGGTCCTCCTTTTTGTGGTTAGTAGGACATTGCAGGTTCACTGAGACATTACATCGATGAAGGATTTCTCACCGATGTGTTTTCTTTTTCTCACTGTCGGTCGGCAAGACCAAGAGATCTCACCAAGATATCTCTCCACCGTAAAGACCTCTTGCTGACATGCTAGTTTGTTCTGCGATGGTCGGCAAGACCTGAGGAAGTCTGTAAGACCTCACGCTGAAAGAAAAGCCTTATGTCGATTTGCCTCCCCCTTGTCGCTGGTCAGTGAGACATGAAATGCTCGCCATGACTTCACTCCGATGATTGATGTCTTGCCGATCGGATATCTCTAGGGAAACTCCATCCGCCCAATTGAAAACTAAAAATAACATGATGACTTTTTTCCCCTCTTAGGTCCAGTCAGCCGGGTCAACTTGTCTGGGCTTCCGCCCAACAATTGCCATCCTAGACGGTGAGGGCCTGATGGCATCATGCTTGCTTGGGTCCGAACACTTTAAATTGTGAAACTAAAAACCAAGTAACTGCCCTTGGACCCTTTGGGTCCTGGACCCGAGAATTCCTCCCCCAGAACTCTGTTCCTACTCTGGCGTTCCAAATAGCCATCTTCAGATGCTCCTAAATCAATCCAAATCACCTCAAATTTTAAATCTAATCTCGACCCACATGCTTGAATTTGGCTCTCTTTGTTACAATCCTTTTGAACTATCAAAATTCGGTCAGCAGGAATCTCCTAGATCATTCTACCTTGTTTGCCTTTCCAAACAACATTCCTGCCAGGGAATTCTAGCCCTCCGGTCCTGAGTTATCTAAGAGCCCTCAATTAAAAGAATAATGGCATTCAGGAGATAATAGTATCATTATATGAATGATAGATTATTTAAACTTGATTTCATCCATGAGATTTTGACTAAGATGAACACTTTCATAATCAGTTACATTGACTACGCCTTTGCTCGCAGAATATATCAAATCAGGTGCAAGACCTTCAGAGGAAGCTATCGAAAAGGAAAAAGGAAAGAAGTCGGGAAAGACTCCTCGAGGGAAAGAAGATAAGGACCAAATGAAATACCAATTCCAGGGTGAACCTCTACACTCAAAGGTTACCACAGATTGGAAGGAAATTACTGACACCAACATAGGCCATGTTAATATTGATGAGTTTACACAAAGGGTTAGGGTTAATCCAATGACCAAAAATTCAAGGCTTATCAGGAAAAGTGGAATCGCAAAGGCCGCGGGCTTCCCTCCATCCCTCATGGCCCCTAAACTAGTGATGGCTTATCGACAGTCATACCAACTAGACACAAGGACCATAATTGATAAAGGTGGTAACATTCTCGCTGACATGAAGGAATCATATAGACCTTCCATATCCCTACTTTTCAAGAAATGGAAACACCCACCATAGAAGAATGTCATGCAGCATGGGATGATAATCTAGTAGGTTGTAAAAGGTTAATAAATTAGCATTGGCTTAAAGAAAAAGGTGGCAATGCTGCGAAGGTTCCTCATGAACTCTTCCATAGTGACTTCCATGAGGATTACTATGACTTGGTCACGATGCTAAGCAGGGTGATGGGCCTCCCTATGGCTGCCTTCTTTCAGGAATGGATGGTATACTTCGTTGAACAAATCCTTCGGGGGAATGAAAATATTACCACAAAGACCTCATTCTATTGGGGAGGTATAATAAGTGACTACTTCAATGAGCAGTTCAGCAATATAAAGAAGAGCTCCAAGTTTTATATGACTTGATATCTCATCTATTCCTTGGTGGACCAAAGACAGTACAACTAATTATTTGTGGCACCTGATGAGAAGTAGAGTCGCAGACACAAGGCCTATGATAAATACCCCCAACTCCAGTACCGAAACTTCAAGAGGGAGTATTGCAGAGTAAATGACACTTTCATCAGACATATCACCAGAATGATTGCCAGGGATTTTGAAAGGAGGGTCTCCCACTGTGCCAGGGAATTTTTGAAGTGGTATGCCTTTATCTTCATTCAATACCCAAAGTTCATGTACATCCATGCCCAAGGCTTCACTGAGAGGCCAAAAAAGTTGCTTCAGTACCCCGACAACTAGATCATTCTACTAGAGCTTTCTCAGCAACTCCAACACATATAGACAATTTTCAGTGGCAAGCATATAACAGGAATCTCTTATCCCATGACTCTTGGCCAAGGCATGTATAAACTATAAACTTCCTAATGTGCTGGTAACTCTGAGAAAGAACTGAAGGATTACCATTTTCATCTACACACTGCTCGCCTATGAATGGACCCATATGGGCATGTAAGGAAGGCACTAGGACTGGGGTTCACTCATCTACACCACATTGAGGAATTTTGGGGGGATTTTCAAGATGATAAAGAGGTACATGCAAGGAACTATATGTGGATGACTACACATTTTGTAAGAAAGGTGCAACCCTTTCCCATACCGGACCAAGTCGAAGAAGATGAGAGCACCATAATGGACCCTAGGTACCCCACAATTGTCAACTTGTCGGTACCAACAATAGACTAGGATGAACAAGAGGTTGATGACCTCGATATTATAGCCAAGCGATTCTTGGCTTATATCGAGGAGTGCATTGATGGACATGTGGCCTGATTAAAACAACAAGGGGTGGTCCTGATGTATGAAAGACTCAAGAGTGAACCAAGTGCCATGGGGATGATGTTGCCACCACTTCAACGGGCGGGACATCTAAGCCTCCTCTTGTTACTAGGTTCAAGAAGAGGAAAGAGACATAAACGAAGCAGTCTCCTAACCCCAAGGTTTATGTAAGGAAGATCTGAGGGGCTCACCTTCTAAGAGGCTTAAGAAAATAGAAGGCACCACAAAGCAGCCCTTAATCTAAAAAGAAGAACAAAGAGATACTGATCAAGTCAAACCTATCTTGGCTCTCCTTGCTTAGGCTGCCCCATCATCTACCTCTCTGGCTATGGTTTCCACATCCCTGCCGGTAGTGGACATCTCTATCCATCTTGCCCCTTCGGCTTCGACTAAGCCTATAATAGTAGTCGACTCCTCCTCTACCATGACTACTCCTTGTTCCTCCACTGCCATGTTGCCCACAACGTTGCTTCCTTTACCTATAGTGGCAACACCAATACCCACTCCCACCGTTCATGAGGCCCTCTATAGACATATGCATAATATCCTTTCCAAGCTCTTCTAGATCCTCATGGATCCCACACTTCAAGCAGCCTTAGCTTAGGTCCTTGCTACTGCCAAACCTTCACAACCCCCGATAGGGCCACTGGCTATGGAAGCCACCATGTTAATCTCTAAGGAATGGGAGAAACAAGAGAAAGAGGCCTCAAAGTCATTTGAGGAAGAGGTCGATGAATATCACGAGCAACCAGAGTATGAGCATTGTATGATCGATAGGGTGGCCTATGAAGAGGAAGGAATTGGTTCCTCAGAGAGTGGGGATGAGGGGGAGGATGGCGGTGGTAAGGTCATCGTGCAGGCCTTCAACGATGATCTTGAGGAAGAGCTAGCCCGGCAGCCAAAGGGCACTGAAATAGAGGTAGAAAGGTTGCCCCTTGAAGAGGAAAGAAAGCAATAGGAAGATAGTCTAGGAGAAGATATATCTAAGAGTGGGGCTCAAGCTATCAAAAGCCTCGAAATCGAGCCACTCAAGGAAAATGTGCATGAGGTTGAACAAACTGAGAGAAAGAAAGTGGGAGAAATGGAAGAAGAAGGAGGTCCTCGATAGCTACTATATACTAAGAACCCCATTAAGCACCTCATGTTCATCCAAGACTCCGACGAAGAGGAGGGAGATACTGCCAAGGAGGAAAAAAAGTCCCTAGAAGATAAGAAAATAGAAACCTTGGCCTTCGCCGATAGGGGTCAGGGTGACCATGAATCACTAAAGGGAAATCCTATCATGCTTGAATGGTTAGAGAAACAACTTGAAAGAAAAACTCCTGTACTAAAGGACCCACGGGCAAGACTAGAGGCTATCTTAGCCCAAGCTCAGATCACAACAAAGAAGGAGAAGAAGCCTAAGATCATATCCAAGGTAACAATGGATGCTTCTGGGTCTCAGGCCGTACAAATAGCAACACCTATGCTTGGCCAGGCTGGGGTGAGTTACAACATCTCCACCATCAACTTGGGGACCACCACCAGAGAACAGAAAGTCAGGAATCATGAAGAGTCAATGGCCATAGTGGTACACTTGATAAAGTAGGACAAGATTTCAAAAGATGAGCTCAAGGCACAAGTGGCTGCCTTGACGGATTACATCCGACAATGGTCTTTAGTTAATGACCTGCCTTCCACATCTACGGCTCCACCCCAACTATTTTCCAAGGAACAGATTGATAAGATGGAGAAAATGAATAACTTAGAAAAGACTATAGAGGGATAGTTCTGACAGGTCCTCTATGTTGGGAACATGGGAATTAGCCAGGCTGTACGAACAACCAACAAGTTCTTAGACCTACAATTTTTTTTGGAAGGAACGAGGAAGCTCTGCACCAATTTCCTTGCGACATATGATTCTACCTTCCTGAAGATCGAAGCCATCCTCCAGCTGCCAAAAGCCACATGGGAGAAGGAGCTTGCATTTAACAAGGACGATCACTAGCTGATGGATGTATGGTGGTGCGACTTTAACAATAGGAAGGAAAGGTTGGAGAAAATAATGAGAAAAGTGGATTCGGACATAGAATGGATCAAGGAAATTAGGGCGGAGTGTGCTCATTATCTCAAGCTGATGACAGAGTATGATATGCCCATGGTACAAATGGATTCAGAAAAGGTAAAACCTTACTTCCAAAAGAAGATGGAGGATGGGATGTCTAGTGAAGTAACGATGGAATTCATGAGTTTTTATGCCTGTGCCTTCGACCAATTAGAGCTATTCAAGGATTAGGGCACAAAGTATGATGAAGACTCGAAAAGGTTATAAGATAATGTGAAAGAGTGGAGCTACCAAATGCTGTGGTATGAGATTATCGAGGTGGACAAAATCTGACCAGTTGTCCTAAGGTTCATGGAATATACAGCATCGAAGAAGTAGGAGGACAACCCTCCTGATGGTGAAGATCTCCCTAAAGAGTAGCTATAGTAAAACAACAATCAGCAAAAGGATGAAATTGCTACAGTGCCATCACCAGAGGACAAAATAGGGAAGGGGACAAAATGGAATTTTAAATTGTAATATATTGAGGGTTGGTGAAGCCCTATTTTGTAATGAATCTTGGCAATTCATTTGAATTTTTGGGCACTATAATTAGGGCTCTCCTCTCATTTGCAAAGGGAGTTGAGTTGTTGTAAAGACATGCTGCAAAAATTTATAATGAAAATACATTGACTTGGTGTATTTTCTTGAGTTTCTTCACATGTTACTTGATTCAACCTCCATTGTTAGATGCTTAACTTAGATTTTTATTACTGTTCTAGTTAGTTATATTCTTGCCTTGATAGATTTTAGGAATGCTATTTTGTGGTTATGAAAATTCCTGCTGTGTAGATGCCTTCTTAGTCCATACTTTTTTGTTGTTTGCTGATGGTAGATAGCTGTGTAAAGTTAGCCTTGACTTAAATTTAAAGCTGCTCCACACTTTCATATTTTTTCATGCATGCACATGGTGAATGAAAGATGAAATATTTGTGGATCTTAGAAGATAACACAAATTCCACGAGACTGTGAGATTTCTGGTTAAGTGGAATATTGTTTTCAGGAAGTTGTCCATTGCAGGAACCCCATTATCACTGTTCACCATTAGTTGCAGGTCGAGGAACCTCCTCTCTTCCTTGTTCTTTTTTCCTTTTTTTAGAAATGACCTATATCGAGGTTCATTGCACATTGTAAAGCTAAATCCAATGAAAAAAATGGAGTTCAAGACTATTGTTTGAACATACAGCAAATGCACAGCAACTTCTCCATCTTAGGAATTCCATTTCAAGACCCAATATTCCATGCTTAGTAACTCATCCATAAGACCACCTTGTGATTCCAGCAAATCACATCAAACAACTGAGATATTCCAAGCACTGTCAAGACCTGACATTAGAGACCTTGGGATAGTGTTCTACAATCTGATTGTGGAAGATTATCTTTCAAGAGAGGTAGTGCACCTATGCACTGCCTGTGTTGAGAAGTGCATAAAAAACACATTAGCAGAACTAGCGCTAGAAGGAGGGCTGACGTTGGGAATACAAAGCTAAGGGTTAAAAGTGAAGCTGGATTGAATTGGATCATTCTCCCCGAAAATATTTCAAAGAGTTCTACAGTCAGTGCCAAATAAGGGAGAACTCTAAGAGTTGCAACCTCCTACAAGATCAAAATGAGTTAAGGGAAGTAGCGCTACTTCTTCCTCTTTCTCCATTTCACCCAATTTCATTCCAATTTCACCCTTATTTAGCTGACATTCATCTTCCACCTGACCACTCAAAACTGCATTTTCACCTCCCATCTCCAGCAACTAGGAGATTGCTTCTCCCCCAGCCCTTCCAACCCAAGGTACAATCCAAATAGCTGCAGCTCGGGTGTAGTCCTAAACTACTGTTCTAGTGCAAGCACAGATCCAACTTGTTGTTTTTAAATAGCAAATACTACCTCCACTTCCCGCCATGGCTTGGTTGGCACATAACCCTTGGCTGATACATTTTGCTGCTTACCATGATATCCCCAAGAATCTGGAAGGCTTTTTTTTAAGTTCTATCCTCATGACCCACAAAGAACAGCTGAAGAACATATCAAAATATTTGAGATAGCAATTACCAAAATGCAAGTTGACCATGAGGATGTTGCATGCCGCCTTTTTCCACATTCGTTGAGGGAAGAATCCTTTTATTGGTACATCAACTTGCCGAGGGGATCCATTACCTCATGGAACCTAATGAAGAATGTCTTCCTATAGAAATACAAGATTCTCATTAGTCCTTCAGAACTTTACTAGCAGTTTACATCTATCTGAAGAGAAATAAATGAGCCTATTGGCTCCTTCAATGATCATTTTCATTGGGCATTCACAAGGCTCTAGGACCCATACCTCCATAATGATGTTGTAGATCTCCCGATTGACTATACAACGTTGGACAACCTCACATAAGCATTAGTGAAAAGGATGTACCCACCACTCACTACGCTAGTGACCGCCTATATAAAGGTTGTTATTGCTAGTGCAAATTTGGGGTAGAAGATCTATGATCCATTGCCCTCGTTAGGACTAGTGGCACAACTGATGCAGATTCAAGGGATGAATCAGGCATTCACTCATCAGACCCCTACTATGAATCAAATACTCCAGTTTCCCATCGTCCCACACTTGGGGAAACCACTGAATTATGCGTCTCCTGCGCCTTCATATTTGTAGCCTCAACAACATCACAACTACTCTTAGGTTGCTTCACAATAGCAAGTGTATTCGCAGTGGCCTCAAGAACAATTATACCTACCAGGGTTAGAATTTCTTCCAGCACATCAAAACTAGCTAGCTGCCCCACCCATTTTTCTTCAAAATCTAGTATCGCAGCCAGGCAACACGACTAAGAAAGACAAGTTAGAGGAACTAATAGAGATGATAAAGAAAATGTCCACAGAAATGAAGCACCTAAAAAATTAGAATAATCAGTTACAAGCCTCCCAACATAATTTCCATGCCAATCTTAATCGGGATAACCGAGACAATAGGGACAGTAGGGACAACTGAGAAGCAAGCACTTCCTTCAGGTAGAATTATGATAGGGGATCAAATACTAATCAAAGTTCAGAAAGGAGACCTTTTCAGAGGTAGAATTATGCATGGAATACAAGGCCTAATAACGGAGGTGTCCCTACACCTTTTGACCAACCGGAAAGCAACAAAAAGATAACTAGTGGAGTGTACCTCACTGAGGCAGCTTTGTCCGAATGGTGCTGGATTCACAAAACCAGCAGACATTTTGAGTTGGATTGCTCCGAATTCCAGACAGTTGCTGAAATATTCCAAGTAGAGGTGCAAAATGTAGTCAATAATGTTGACTATAGGGACATAGTTTCATTTGAGCCATATGACTCCTCCTGCCTCATGGTCAACCAAGCGTCATTTCCGCGGGGCGATTGCAATAAGCCCAAAGACGAGCCTGCTCCTGTTAAGAGTGAAGAATTGCAAGAGGTAAGTAACAATCAATATTTAGCTCAACTTTTTGATTTAGTAGACAATGGTCCAATAGACGAAGAAGAGCCATTTGTAGATGACGTCCACATGTTCCATCAAAGGTCAACTCCCTACTTCCTTAGAAATAGGCAGGCAGGTGGACCCTTTACGACCTCTACTCCAAATAATTTTTCCACCCTACCTGGTCCTAATGCCAGCAACAACCCTAAACTTCCCCATATACCCACCCAATACCTTAACAAGAACAGGCCTCAAAATAAGTCATAGAATCAGCCTCAAGGCTAATCCCAAAATTAGTCAAGTCAAACGAAAGTCCAACCTCCTAGCTCTGCCATAGGTCAAGCCTTTAGCTCAGAAATTGAGCAAATGGGTGAATATGTGGCAGAGGAATTAAAAAGGGTAAAAATTAGTTTGTCAGCCTTTGAATTACTCTAAGTCCTTGTCATAAGGAATGCCTTCTTTAGGATCCTTAATGGGACCTCATCTCTAGCACAACGCAAGAAACATTAGCTAAGGGAGTTATCTTTGAAGAACCAAGAGAAGAACCGGTAATACAGGGGAATACCAGGAAAAGGAAGGACGTCCCTGTAACTCAATCTGTGGGTAAGCAAATAGAAAAGGAACTAGATTAGAACATTAAGCAGGGTTCTAAGGATCAGTCATCTAGGAAGACTAAGGATAAATTTGGTGACAAGAATAGGGGTCATCTTACCACCATTAGTTTATTTGGGAAGAACCTGCATAACTGCCTGCTTGATTCAGGGGCATCTACCAATGTTATGTCTTTGGCAGTATGTAAGGCTCTTGGCATCACTCCCATGCCTTCAAGAAGGAAAGTGACCTAGCTGGACAAAATAGAGATCAACATTATGGGAGAAATACATCGGATCCTAATGCAAATTGTTATAGAGCCAAGGATACAAGTCATTGATATTCAAGTGGGGGATATCCCCAATCCATATGGGATCATCTTGGGAAGGGAATTCACTAAGGCACTAAATGGATATACTACCACAGACCTTTCTCACATGTGGCTGCCATGGAAGGGGCTTCTGAACCAAATCTATATCAACCACAAGCCCCGTATGAAATACATGATCACAAAATACAATAATCTCAACAAAGTGTTGTTTATTGAGATGAAACTGGGCAATTACTTCCCTTTTGCTTTCCAAAATGAATTCAAGTCTTAGGAAGAATGCACTGCCAAAGTACTCTTGGTGTTGTGTAGTCCTACAACTGATTCTACTCAAATCCCCCCAAGCATGGAAGTGTTCGTAGAATTAGATGACAAACCTGATAAAGATGATAACTGGGAACTACTCAGTGGTTTTCAGGAATTCATGGAAAAGTGTGCTAGAGACCAACTCAACTTAGGAACCCAAATGGATTTGTAGGATCTCTTATTCCTGAATTTGTGCAGGGTTCACAATATCGCCCACTCCAAGTTTGACTGTTGCTTATGTCAAAGAGTAGAAGAACATGTTAAAAAATCGGTCGCCCCTCAGATGGAAATGCCAAAAGAAGTGCCAATAGAACCACCAGCAGCTTAGCACCCTAAGCTAGAGAATTCCCCTAAGATGGCAAAGGAAACCACCTAGCAAAAACAAAGTAAGGACTTAGTTAGACTCAGAGTCAAAGAACTTGCTAAATTTTGGACGCTCTGATTTGATGGATCTAAATCAAAGCAAGGAGCTGGTGCTAGTTTCAAACTCATCAGTCCAATGGGTAAGACCTTTCTTGCCACCCATAGATTGCAGTTTTATTGCACCAATAATGTATTAGAATATGAGGCTTTGGTCCATGGCCTTCTCAAAGCCTTGAAGAAAAATGTCAAAATGCTGCAAGTTTTTGGGGATTCAGAACTCGTAGTTAAGCAAGTTAGGAAATTATATTCCTACCATGATAGAAGGCTTGAAAACTATAGGCACAGGGTTTGGGATCTTTTGGAAGGCTTAGATGCATTCAATATACAATTAATTCCCCATTCTCAAAATCGTATAGTTGATGCCTTGGCTCAAGCAACTAGCATTTTGCAACCCCTCTCTTTGTCCGGGCTTAAGAAATTCACAGTTGAGTTCACATCTATGCCATTGGTCCCAGATAATTTTACCCACTTTTAGGTCTTCAATGATGACAAACATATTCTTGAATTCATCACAAGTTTTGATGTCTTCACAACCTGAATAATTGATGAAGTTGATCTACAAGAAGCCGAATTGGACATAGAGGGAGTTATTAATCTTAAAACCAATACGATCCCTAGAGGCATGGTTCAATTGGAATGTATATTCAATTTGGATTAGATCAGAGATCAAAATTGACAAATGAAGGAGGCCATAAGAAACTAGTGCAATGCTTACAACCTCGAGATGGCTGAGGAGATCAAGAATGTTTTTATTGGTAAGGACTGCATGCCAGAGGAAAAGAAGAGAATTACTGATGCATTGCGGAGGTACCATGACATGGTGGGATAGAGCTATGAGGATTTAAAAATATATGACACTTCTATCATCATGCACACCATCCCTCTCAAGACATAAGTGAGACCATTCTACCAGTGGCAGCATCCTATCAATGCCTTGTTGGAACCCCTCATTTACAAAGAAGTGCAGAAGTTGCTCTCGGCAAGGATTATTTTTCGGGTCAGACACTCTACGTGGGTGGCCAACTTGGTCCCAGTTAGAAAAAAGAATGGGGAGATTAGATTGTGTGTAGACTTCCATAATTTGAATCAAGCTTCAGAGAAAGACAACTATCTAGTGCCTTCATTGGATGAGGTGTTGTAGATCATCAATGGATCCCATATGATGTCTTTCCTCAATAGATACTCTAGGTATAACTAGGTGATGGTATAGTATGAAGACTGTCATAAAATAGTGTTCACTACCATGTGGGGGACATTTTCTTACAAGAGAATGCATTTTGGGCTCATCAATGTTGGCCTCACCTTCCAACGCGTCATGGATATTGCCTTCAAAGATCTAATTGGAAAGTGCATAATCATCTACATGGATTATTTAACCATGTTTTCTAAAAGGCGAGGTGATGAAGTCTCTGATTTATGCAAGGTGTTTTAGAGGTGCAGGGAGTTTGGAGTTTCCCTCAAACCAAACAAGTGTATCTTCAGAGTGACTGAAGGTAGATTGCTCGGGCACATCATTTCTGAACAGGGAATCTCTATTGACCCTAAACGTATTTAGTTCTTGCTAAAGATCCCCCCACCAAGCATCAAGAAAGAATTAAAATCCTTCTTTGGGAAGATCAACTTCATCAGGAAATTCATCATGGGTTTTGCAGAGATTGTTAAACCCCTCAATGCTATGTTGAAATAGGATTCCAAAGTTGAGTGGACTCCCGACACCAAACAGGCTTTCGAAGAAATCAAACAAACCATTGCTGAGGCACCTGTGTTAGTGAGTCTAGATTATTTGAATCCTTTCTATATCTACTCGTTCACTTCAGAACATTCTTGTGCTAGCATCTTGACTCAGAAAGATGATGAAGGAAATGAGCACCCGATCACACCTTCATGACTGCCCCCTGAAGGATGTGGAATTACGATACCACAATGTGGAAAAGAAGGCGTATGCTCTCGTCAAAGGGGTGAAGAAATTTTGGCATTATATCTTGTGCAATAAGGTGTTTTCCATTGTCCCCGACCCAATAGTAAAAATGTTGCTCATGCAAAATGAATTGGGTGAACGGAGAGCCAAATGGATCACCCTGCTTCAAGAATATGACATGGAGATCCAACCAATGAAGCTGGTGAGAGGAAAAGCTCTCACCTGCACTATTGTTGAGGTAGCGATAGAGGTTGGACCCAAACTCACTGTGTAGTAGTACCAGCTTGAGGATGTTTCCCTGGGAGAATGGTACAAGAATGTCATTTATTATTTGCTAAACCACAAGTTTCTGCCGCACTTGCAGGGAGTCCAAAAGTGCACCTTTAGATTGAAAAGAAATGGTTACATGCTACAAGGGTCTATTCTCTACAAGAAAGATCATGAAAGCATTTACTTAAGATTCCTTGGTAAGGAGGAAGCAGATAAAGTCTTGAAGGAGTTTCATGACAAATTTGGCATGGGCCATGGTTCTAGTTCTTCCATGGCACATCAAATATTGAGAGCAAGGTATTATTGCCCAACTGTTTTCAAAGACACTCATGGTCATGTTCACTCATGTCATACATGTCAGACCGCCACCACCAAGGAAAAGAATGATGTTGTCCCACTGCAGCTTGTGCTAGAGGTAAGGTCGTTCACACAATGAGGCCTCAATTTCATCAGTTTGGTAAGCCTCCATTGTCTATGGGACACAGGTACATTCTTACCACTACTGATTACTACACTAGATGGATGGAAGCAATAACATGTAAGCAATGCACAATTGAAGTAGTTACTAACTTTTTAGAAAGTTTCATTTTAAATCACTTTGGTTGTCCTTATGCTTTGGTTTGTGACAATGGACATGGTTTTGCTTCATTAAAATTTGCTAGTTGGGCATTTGTCTACGGGATTGCCCTTAATTTTTCATCCAATTACTACCCTCAAGGCAATGGCCTCACTGAGTCCACAAATAAAAACTTGATTACTGTGATCAAGAAACTGCTAGATAGGAATCCCAAGGACTGGCATACCCAACTCCATTTCGCCCTTTGGGTAGACCGCACTCACCATAAAGCTGCCCTTGATGACTCCCCATTCCACCTCATTTATGGCCTAGAACCCATATTTCCTATCCATCTAAAGATTCCCACTCTTCAGTTTATCAATGACTTTTATGAGGGAGGAGATCGTAGAGAAGCTCGGTTAGCTCAGCTCTTGCATTTAGAGGAAGTGTGAGACTATGCTATAGAAAATTTAATCAAACATCAGGGCATGGTTAAGAGATGGTTCGACCGCCAAGCCAAAATCAAGGCCTTTAGAATTGTAGATTTGGTCCTATATTAGGACAAGGCCCATGAAAAGAAAGGGGGATACAACAAATTCGACAAGATTTGGCTTGGCCCCTTTCAAATAGCTAAGATTTTTGGTTACAATGCCTTCCGCCTAAAGACCTTAACTGGTGAGTACGTCCCGTTACTAGTCAACGGGCAACACTTGAAGCATTACTTCCAGGCTTGAGCTCTTTCAAGCTCTTCTTTGTAAATATTTGTATATATGTTAGAGTAGATTTCCCTTTTGATTTGCTTGCATCTTTCTATTTTTCATTGCTCTTTTTTGCTTTTTCCTGACTGTTTTGTTTAAGAAGGATGTTCCCTGCCCCTTAGCAGTGGTCATGCTCGCTTAATGAATGGTTCACTTTGTTGTCTATCCTTGGTGTTTTTCAGCTAAACATTCACTCTCAACCATCCGTCTCTTAAGGCTGGCGATGAATGATTTCTTTGTTTGAACTCTGCTTAGAACTTGACCCTTAATTGGATCTCTTTACACACATCTTGGATCTCGTACAAAATATATAATAATCATTTCTAAAGGACTGTACCATGGTTGCTATGCCACCCTAGTGAGTGAAAAATCTTAAGTCTACTCCAGTGACCACTACACTCCCAAACCCATTGTAGGCTTCAGTGCTTACCTAGTCGAGCAAAATGGTAAATGAGAAAATTTGCATTGAAAGAAATATCAAAATGAAAAGAAAAAGAATTCTAAAAATAAGTGACTGTATGGGTGTGTGGGTAACTCTACCAAGGCTATGGACGCCTAGCCGACAGTAGACCAATATCTGTGGGATTGCAGCGACAACTCCGTCAGGGCTATGGACACTTGACTAGCAGTGGAGCAATGTCCAGGTTACTTTTAGTGCTAGACGAGTTAAGTAGCTTGCTTGGTTGGATTAGTAGCCCCTGGTCACCATCCCAAGTAAAGGAATGAATTCACTACACACACTTCTGAGATGTCCTATAAATGGACCCAATTAAGGATCTTGTTCTCCCAATTCACCTTTGAAACCATTCCTGGTCTATGAAACTAGAGATTCTAGGTCCTAAATGAATATTCATCTTTAGAATGCTCGAGAGTGTTCCCTAGCAGAGTTTCCCTTTGTTATGCCCTCAGCACACATGCCCCATTCGAAATGAGGACCCTCTTTTTTCTTTCTCCTTGTTGTGTTGTTTTTTATCCCTGCCTCATTTTACGTGCCCCATTTTGGTGTCCCATGGGGTCAAAATTCATTTGAAGCCTCATCTTTAATTAGCCATACTTGTCCCTTTTAATTTTGTCAAGTTGGGGCACCTGGCAGGGTCTCTCTAGAAGTTTGCCTCTGCCAGTGGCCTTCGACCCTACTGGGCCTGCCCCTTCGGGTTTCCCTATTGTGTCTGCCATTCCCGATGGCGAATGGGTTGCATCTTCCTAAAACCCAGAACTTGAACCCTTGTTCTTCATCTGGGAAGTTTCGGTTGCTCTCGGACCTTCTAGGCCCTAGACCCCAGACTTTCACTTCTGGGGTTCCATGGGGGTCTCGCCATTCCTAATGGTGGACCTCTGGCGGCACTCTGCCCTCTGAGACCTGACCTCCCCTTTACTGCCAGGGATTTCTGAGTTGAACTTTTCAAATGGCCACCACCCTGCGTCCTCTCGGCCGCCAGACACTAGATCTCCCGCCGTTGTCCACGAATTCAAATTCACCAACTTCCTTGCTCATTGTACCTTCATTTAATATGGCCATTAATGGTGGTTGGGGTATAAATAACTTTCCCAAACCTGTCATTCTCACTTGTCAGTGTTGCAAAGAAGGATCAGAGATCTTGCCAGAGGAGCCCTCGTCTTCGTCAACCATCACCCTCGCACCCTTTGCCTTCAGTTGTTCGTCAATAGTTGATTTCACATCTTTCCACATTGAGTTTCCAAGGTAGGTTTACCATTTGCCCTCTAGAGTAATGTTTTCACAATTTTAAAAGATTTAAATGAACAATAATGGTTGAAAGGGCATGTAAATAATAAAACACGATATAATGCATAAAACCCATGTCTTACAACTTTAGAAAACCTTCTGAAGTACCCTCATGATCAATCTGGAGCTTCTCTTCAGTGCGGTTGTTCTTCGTAGGGGAATTCATGCCCTCCAGGCCTAGGTCCCCTCTTGGCAGTCAGAAACTGAAAAAAATGAACATATTACAAAACGGCAATTTGACCCTTTGATCCAAAATCTTTGGACCTCTGTCCTTCCCCTGCTATCTACGAAACCAAAGATTCTATGTCCTGAATGAATATTCATCTTTAGAACGCTCAAGAGTGTTCCCCAATGGAGTCGCCATTTGTTATGCCCTCAGTACACATGCCCCATTCGAAATGAGGACTCTCTTTTTTTTTTCTCCTTGTTGGGTTGTTTTTTATTGCCGCCTCATTTTGTGTGCCCCATTTTGGTGTCCCATGGGGACAACATTCATTCGAAGCCTCATCTTTAATTAGCCATACTTCTCTTTTTTAATTTTGTCAAGTTGGGGCACCTAGGGGGGTCTCTGGAAGTTTTCCTCTGCCAGCGGCCTTCAACCCTACCAGGCCCACCCCTTTGGGTTTCCTTATTCTGTCCACCATTCTCGATGATGAATGGGTTGCATCTTCCTGAAACCCAGAACCTGAACCCTTGTTCTCTGTTTGGGAAGTTTCGGCTGCTCTTGGACCTTCCGGGCTCGAGACCCTGGACTTTTGCTTCCGGGGTTCCGTGGGGGTTTCGCCATTCCTGACGGTTGACCTCTAGTGGCACTCTGCCCTCTGGGACCCAACCTCCCCTTTGCTGCCAGGGATTTCCAAGTTGAACTTTTCAAACGACCACCACCCTGCGTCCTCCTGGCCGCTAGACAATGGATCTCCCACTGTTGTCCACGAATTCAAATTCATCAACTTCCTTGCTCATCGTACCTGCATTTAATATGGCCATTAATGGTGGTTGGGGTATAAATGACTTGCCCAAACCTGTCATTCTCACTTGTTAGTGTTGCAAAGAAGGATCAAAGATCTTGCCATAGGAGCCCTCATCTTCGTCAACCATCACCCTTGCACCCATTGCCTTCACTTGTCGGTCGGTAGTCGATTTCACATCTTGCCACATCGAGTGTTCGAGGTAGGTTTACCATTTTCCCTCTCGAGTAATGTTTTCATGATTTTAAAAGATTTAAATGAACAATAACGGTTAAAAGGGCATGTAAATAATAAAACACGATACAAAGCATAAAACCCATGTCTTACAACTTGAGAAAACCTTCTGAAGTACCCTCATGATCAATCAGGAGCTTCTCTTCAGTGCGACTATTTTTAGTAGGGGCATTCATGCCCTCTAGGCCCAGGTCCCCTCTTGGCAGTCAGAAACTGAAAAAAATGAATATATTACAAAATGACAATTTGACCCTTTGATCCCGGATCTTTGGACCTCTGTCCTTCCCCTGCTATCGAGACTAAAAGCTTGAACATAAATATGATTGGCATTTTGAATCTTCGGGTCTGAGCTACCAGACTTCCATGTTCAGAAGTCTGCGAAGGTACCACTATATCAAGCAGCAAACTTGCCCCGACCACCCAAGCCCTAGAGCCCGCTTTTCTCTTTGCCATGTGCATTCAATTTTTACCAACTACCCTTTGGATTCCTGGTTCCTGCCCTATGCAACTCCGTTTGGATTCCACCGGCCCCCACTTCAAACTTCTGGTGGAACTCTGCCCTTCGGGCCCTGACCCCTCCTCACTCATCTGTATATAAGTCTGATTTCAAAACAACAAATCTTTGGCGACCTTCTACCTCTCGGTTCCCGGGCTTCCATATGCCACTGAGAATCCAGCGTTAACTCCAAATGTCCTTGACCGCACCGGGCTCTGGCTTCTGGGACTCCGTCATTCCTCTATCATTCTGGAAGGGAAAATCATGTTTGTCTTCCCAGCCCCTAGGCTCCAGGAGTCTTATTGTTGTGAAAACTCAAAAACAAAATCCAACATCCTACACTAAAGCCAGGTCCAGTCCTCCTTTTTGTGGTCAGTAGGACATTGTGGGTTTGTTGAGACATTACATCGATGAAGGATTTCTCATCGATGTGTTTTCTTTTTCTGACCATCAGTTTGCAAGACCAAGAGATCTCGCCAAGACATCTCTCCACCACAAAGACCTCTTGCCGACATGATTGTTTGTTCCGCAGTCGTCGGCAAGACCTGAGGAAGTCAATAAGACCTCATGGTGAAAGAAAAGCCTTCTGTCGATTTGCCTCCCCCACTGTCGTTGGTTGGTGAGACATGAAATGCTCACCATGATTTCACTCTGATGATTGATGTCTCGCCAATCGGGTATCTCCATGAGAATTCCATCTGCCCAATTGAAAACTAAAAATAACATAATGACTTTTTTCCCATCTCGGGTCTAGTCTACTGGGCTAACTTCTCTAGGCTTCTGCCTGATGATCACCATCCCAAACAGCAAGGGCCTAATGGCGTCATGCTCACTTGGGTCTGAACACTTTAAGCTATGAAACTGAAAACCAAGTAACTGCCCTTGGACCCTCTAGGTCCTGAACCCCGAAATTCCTCCCCCGGAACTTGGTTCCTGCTTTGGCATTCCAAATAGCCATCTCAGGATGTCTTTCTGGCCTTGTACCTTTGAATGCTCCTAAATCAATCCAAATCACCTCAAATTTGAAATCTGATCTTGACCCACGTGCTTGAATTCGGCCCTCTTTGTTACAATCCTTTTGAACTATCAAAATTCGGTTAAGAGGAATCTCCAGGATTGTTTTGCCTTGTTTACCTTTCCCAATAGCATTCCTGCTAGGGAAATCTGGCTCTCCAAGAACGAGTTATCTAAGAGCCCTCAATTAAAAGACTAATGGCATTCGGGAGATAATAGTATCATTTTATGAATGATAGATTATTTAAAATTAATTTCATCCATGAGATTTTGACTAACATGAACACTTTCATAATTAGTTACACTAATTGTGCCTTTGCTTGCAGAATATATGGAATCAGGTGTAGGACCTTCGGGAGCTGCTGTCAAAAAGGACAAAGGAAAGAAGTTGGAAAAGACTCCTCGAGGGAAAGAAGATAAGGACAAAATGAAATACCAATTCTAGGGTGAACCTCTGCACTCAAAGGTTACCACAGATTGGATGGAAATTACCGACACCAACATAGGCCATGTTAATATTGACGAGTTTACACAAAGGGTTAGGGTCCATCCAATGACAAAAAATGCAAGGCTTATCAGAAAAAGTGGAATCGCAAAGGCTGCAGGCTTCCCTCCATCCCTCGTGGCCCCGGAACTAGTCATCGCTTGTCGATAGTGATACCAACCAGACACACAGACCATAATTGATAGAGATGGTAACATTCTTGCTGACATGTCAGCTGAAGGAATCATAAAGGCCTTCCATATCCATACTTTTCAAGAAATGGAAACACCCACCATAGAAGAATGTCAAGCAGCATGGGATGATAATCCAGCAGGTTGTAAAAGGTTAATAAATAAGCATTTCCTTAAAGAAAAATGGGGCAGCATTGTGAAGGTTCCTCGTGAACTCTTCCACAGTCACTTCCATGAGGATTACCACAACTTGGTCACGATGCTAAGCAGGGTGATGGGCCTCCCTATGGCTGCCCTTTTTTAGGAATGGATGGTATACTTTGTCGAACAGATCCTTCAAGGGAATGAAGATGTTACCAGAAAGACCTCATTCTATTGGGGAGGTATAATAAGTGACTGCTTTCATGAGCAATTCATCAATATAAAGAAGAGCTCCAAGTTTTATATGACTTCATAGCTCATCTATTCCTTGGCGAACCGGAGATAGTGCAACTAATTTTTTGTGGCAACTAATGAGGAGCAGGGTCACAGATGCAAGGCCTATGATAAATACCCCCAACTCTAGTACTGAAACTTCAAGAGGGAGTATTGCAGAGTAAATGAGGCTTTCATCAAATATATCACGAAAATGATTGCAGGGGATTTTGAAAGGAGGGTCTCCCACTGTGCCAGGGAATTCTTGAAGCAGTATGCCTTTCTCTTCATTCAATACCCAAAGTTCAAGTACACCCATGCCCAAGGCTTCACCAAGAGGCCAAACAAGTTGCCTCGATACCCAAATGACCAAATCATTCTACTAGAGCTTTCTCGGCAGCTCCAACACATATAGGCAATCTTTAGTGGTAAGCATGTAGTAGGAATCTCTTATCCCATGACTCTTGGCCAGGGCATGTATAAACTACAAAATTCTTAGTGTGCTGCTAACTCTGAGAAAGAATTGAAGGATTACCATTTTAAACTACACACTGCTCACTCGTGAATGGACTCATATGGGCATGTAAGGAAGGCACTAGGACCGGGGTTCACTCATTTGCACCACATTGAGGACTTTTGGGGGAACTATCAAGATGATAAATATTTACGTGCAAGGCACTATATGCGGATGACTGCACATTTTTTAAGAAAGGTGCAGCCCTTTCCCATACTGGACCAAGTCGAAGAAGACGAGAGCACCATAATGGACCCTAGGTACCCCACAATTGCCAACTTGTCGTTAACAACAATAGATTGGGACGAACAGGAGGTTGATGACCTCAATATTATAAGCAAGCCAATCTTGGATTATACCAAGGAGTGAGTTGATGGGCAGGTGGCTTGATTAAAACAACAAGGGGTGGTCCTGGCGTACGAAGGACTCAAGAGTGAAGCAAGGTCCATGGAGGACGTTGCTGCCACTAGGCAAGACATCTAAGCCTCCTCTAGTTACTAGGTCCAAGAAGAGGAAAGAGACAGAAACAGAGCAGTCTCCTGACCCCAACGTTTACGCAAGGAAGGATCTAGGGGGCTCACCTTCTAAGAGGCTTAAGAAAATAGAAGGCACCACGGAGAAACCCTTAATCCAAGAAGATGAAGAAAGAGATACTAATCAAGTCAAACCTATTTTGGCTCTCCTTGCTTTGGCTGCCCCATCATCTACCTCTCTGGCTATCGTTGCCACATCCTTGCCGGTAGTGGACATCTCTATTCATCTTGCCCCTTCACCTCCGACTGACCCTATAATAGTAGTCCAGTCCTCCTCTACCATGACTACTCCTTCCTCCACTGCCATGTCACCCACAACATTGCTCCCTTTACCCACAGTGGTAGCACCAATACCCACTCCCACTGTGCCTAAGGCCCTCTCAAGACATATGTAGAATATCCCTTCTAAGCTCTCCCAGATCCTCATGGATCCCATGCTTTAAGCAACCTTAGCTCAGGTCCTTGCTACTGCAAAACCTTCACAACCCCCGATAGGGCCCCCGGCTATGGAAGCCACCATGTTAATCTCTAAGGAATGGGAGAAACAAGAGCAAGAGGCCTCAAAGTCATTTGAGGAAGAGGTTGATGAATATCACGAGCACTCAGAGTATGAGCATCGGATGATCGACAGGGTGGCCTATGAAGAGGAAGGAACTGGATCATTGGAGAGTGGGGATGAGGGGGAGAATGGCGGTGGTAAGGTCTTTATGTAGGCCTTCGACGATGATTTTGAGGAAGAGCTAGCTCGGCAGCCAAAGGGCACTGAAACAGAGGTAGAAAGGTCACCCCTTGAAGAGGAAAGAAAGCAATAGGAAGATAGTCTAGGAGAAGATATACCTAAGAGTGGGGCTTAAGCTATCAAAAGCCTCCAAATCAAGCCACTCAAGGAACATGCGCATGAGGTTGAAAATTTTGAGAGAAAGAAAGGGGGAGAAATGGAAGAAGAAGGAGGTCCCTGATAGCTACTATATACTAAGACCCCCCTTAAGCACCTCATGTTCATCCAAGGCTCCGATGAAGAGGAGGGAGATACTGCCAAGGAGGAAGAAAATTCCCTAGAAGATAAGAAAATGAAAACCTTAGCCTTCGCCGAGAGGGGTGAGGGTGACCATGAATTGCGTAAGGGAAAGCCTTTCATGCCTAAATTGTTAGAGAAATAGCTCGAAAGAAAAACTCCTGTACTAAAGGACCCACGAGCAAGACTAAAGGCTATCTTTGCTCGAGCTTAGATCACAACAAAGAAGGATAAGAAGCCTAAGATCATATCCAAGGTAACAATGGACGCTTCTGGGTCTCAGGCCATACAAATAGCAACACTTGTGCTTGCCCAAGTTGGGGTGAGTTACAACATCTCCACCATTGACTTAGGGACCACCACCAGAGAACAAAAAGTCAAGAATTTTCAAGAGTCAGTGGCCATAGTGGTACACTTGATAAAGCAGGACAAGATTTCAAAAGATGAGCTCAAGGAACAAGTGGTCACCTTGACGGATTACATCCAGCAATGGTCTTCAGTTGATGACCTGCCTACCACGTCTACTTCTCCACCCCAACTGCTATCCAAGGAATAGATTGATATGATGGAGAAAAGCAAAAACTTAGAAAAGACTACAGAGGGTTGGTTCTGACAGGTCCTATATGTCGGGAACATGAGAATTAGTCGGGATGTGCGAATAGCCAACAAATTCCTAGACCTGCAGTAATCTTTGGAAGGAACAAGGAAGCTCTGCACCGATTTCCCTACGACATATGACTCTACCTTCCCGAAGATCGAAGCCATCCTCCAGCTGCCAAAAGCCACTTGGGAGAAGGAGCTTGCGTTTAACAAGGACGATCACTAGCTAATGGATGTATGGTGGCAGGACTTTGACAATAGGAAGGAAAGGTTGGAGAAAATAATGAGCAAAGTGGATCCAAAGATAGAATGGATCAAGGAAATTAGGGCGGAGTGTGCTCGTTATCTCAAGCTAATGATAGAGTATGATATGACCATGGTACAAATGGATCCAAAAAAGGTAAAACCTTACTTCCAAAAGAAGATGGAGAACGAGATGCCTAGTGAAGTAATGATAGAATTCATGAGTTTTGTTGCCCATGCCTTTGACCAATCAGAGCTATTTAGGGATCAAGGCATGAAGTATGATGAAAACTGGAAAAGGTTAGAGGATAATGCGAAAAAGTGGAGCTACCAAATGTTGCGGTATGAGATCATCGAAGTGGACAAACTTCGGTCGGTTATCCTAAGGTTCATGGAATATATAGCATCAAAGAAGTAGGAGGACATCCCTCCTGATGGTGAAGAGCTCTCCAAAGAGTAGCTACAGTAAAATAGCAATCAACAAAAGGATGAAATTGCTACAATGCCGTCACTAGAGGACAAAATAGGGAAAGGGACAAAATGTAATTTTAAATTGTAATATATTAAGGGTTGGTGAAACCCTATTTTGTAATGAATCTTGGCCACATAATGAGAATTAATCTTTGCCATTCATTTGACTTTTTGGGCACTATAAATAGGGCTATCCTCTCATTTGTAAAGGGAGTTGAGTTGTTGTAAAGACATGTTGCAGAAATTTATAATGAAAATACATTGACTTGGTGCATTTTCTTGAGTTTTTTCACATGTTACTTGATTCAACCTCCATTGTTAGATGCTTAACTTAGATTTTCATTACTATTATAGTTAGTTATATTCTTGCCTTGATAGATTTTAGGAATGTTGTTCTGTGGTTATGAAAATTCCTGCTGTGTAGATGCCTTCTTAGTCCATACTTTTTGGATGTTTGCTGATGGTAGATAGCTGTGTAAAGTTAGCCTGGACTTAAATTCAAAGCTTCTCCACACTTTCATCTTTGTTCATGCATGCACATGGTGAATGAAAGAAAAAATATTTGCAGACCTTAGAAGATAGCACAGATTCCACGAGACTGTGAGATTTCTAGTTAAGTGGAATATTGTTTCCAAGAAGCTGTCCATTTCAGGAACCCCATTATCACTGTTCACCATTAGTTGCAGGTCCAGGAACCTCCTCTCTTCCTCACTCTTTTTTCATTTTTTTTAGAAATGACCTATATAAAGGTTCATTGCACATTGTAAAGCTAGATACAATGATAAAAATGCAGTTCAAAACTATTGTTTGAACCTACAACAAATGCACATCAACTTCTCCATCTTAAGAACTCCATTTCAAGACCCAATTTTCCATGCTTTGTAACTCATCCATAAGACTGCCTTGTGATTCCAGCAAATCACATCAAACAACTGAAATATTTCAAGCACTATTAAGACCTGACATTAGAGACCTTGGGATAGTGTTCTGCAATCTGATTGTGGAAGATTGTCTTTTAAGAGAGTTAGTGCACCTACGCACTGCCTGTGTTGAGAAGTCCATAAAAAACACATCAATAAAAGTTATGCCACTTTGCATTAAAGAATGGCATATTCCTTAAAACATCATCAAACTATTACCCACAAGGGAATGGTCTAGCAGAGTCAACAAAAAAAAAATCTTAGTTTGACGAGCCTTAAAAATATTGGCTCAGAACACCAGAGGGAATGGCATAAAAATCTCTGAATAACACTCTGGGCAAACTGCATAACTCCTAAGCATGTCCTTAAGACTTCACCTTATGAGTTGGTATATGGGAAAGAGGAATTGTTACCTATCTCCATGGAGAACCCGACAATACAGTTGTTGAAATCTCTTGAGATAGAAGAAAATGAGGCCATGGATGTTTAGCTTGCTGATCTGTTGGAAGTACAGGAAAAAAGGGAGAATTCCCTAATAGAAATGACAAGCCGTCAACAGGTGGTCAAACAATGGTTTGACAAGAAGGCTTCCGACCAGGGCCTAAAATGTGGAGACTTAGTGCTAAATTATTATAGTAGGGTTGCGAAGCTAGGTCAACATGATAAATTTGATAGCCTATGGGAGGGTCCCTTTAAAATATTTTAGTGCAAAGAACACAACACTTTTGAGCTGGAGAATATGGAACAGGAGCAGTTAGGAATCTCGATCAATGAGATTCATCTTAAGTTGTTCCATTAGGCATTAAGCTCTACTTTGTACATATGTAAATAGCGCTTTTATTTTATTTACGTTCCTTTGGCCGGTCTTTTTTTGAATTAGTTTGTACTTTTGTGAATTAACCCATTATTATTGGTGAGTGGAACACCAAAATTGCTTTACACAAAACACACCCATGTGCAGAGAAATAGCAAATAAAAGTTGCAAGCCCAAAAAAAATTAAATACAGAATGAAGGGAAGATCATGGATTTTTTTTAACGATAAATATCTATTCATATATGTTCTTTTCATTACAAAAGTGGTTGGAAGCCATAATTCAAAATTTACAAGCATATTGAGCTATTATATATATGATAGCCTTTTTTAGGCTTATATATAGCTAACAGGCAGATGTTGAGCAGGCAAGGTTTTTCATCCAAAGGCATGGCTAGCAGCAATTGACGCATTAACTGTAGCATCCATTTCTTCCTCATCCATGGGTTCTTCGGCAACACTTGTAGCATCATTTGGCACAACCGCTATTGGCAGGGGAAACACCAGGTTCCTAAAGTCAGTATACCAATCTACATCGTAGAAAGGTATCATGTTGTAGTTGCGAAATAGGAAGTGTAGGGCCTAAGTAACCGTCTGCTGGTGCTAGTCGTGGGTCTGTAGGCGGAATCTGCTAAGGAACGGCAGCCAAATGACAATGGCTTCTTCCTCAATAAAGCAACATAGGTCACTGGTTGACAGTAGACCTACTCCATAGGCAGCATGAGCAATGACCTCACTGAGACCATTCAAGTATTTTTTATGAAATATTTCTTTTACCAGCTTCAAAATAAGTGGTTGGGGAAAACTAATGTCCAACATGGATGCTACAAAGTGGGAGCATATGTCGGTGTTCACTCGATACTTGTCCTCATACTCTACGCAGTCCTTATCTAAAACCCACTTTATGGCTACCAAGACCAGAGAATGCTTATTCTTGGTCATCCTTTTTAGTCTCCTAGTTGAAATCTCCCCTAGGAATGTCCTCTGCGACTTATATGAGGTCAGGCAAACTGGAGTATCCATTGCTTTGACAGTATGCTTAGGTTTCCGAGCTAATTTTGAAATCTGTCTACCACCTAACCTATGAGAAGGCTTGCTTAAAACTCTGATACTGACCTATCACTTCTCAAATGCTAAGTATGTTTTCTCACCGCTTACTAGCCTATTTTTAGAAAAATGACAAGACACATGCTAATCTACTTCGAAAAAACATGATATTATGCTAGTTGCTATCTTGAAAGGTGTGCTTGTGTTTGCTCACATTTTTGGGCCAGTTACATATGTGATAGCATGATTCAATGCGTGCTTGATTAAATGGAGCTAATTAATTAGCTTTAAAAAGGTGGCGCTCGTTGGCAGTGAGACGTATGGTCGTAGGCTATTGTGTTATCTTTCAAGCATGTCCTAGAGCCCAAGGCGATATTCATATCTTTTCAAGCTGCCATCATTTGCTTGGCATAATCATTCTGGCTAGGATATTAATTGCTAGTTCATACTAACGCAGGGTTAGCAAGAAAATTGTTAGCTCAAGTTCTAAGAGGGTCACAGCATATCACACGATCACCAAACGCAATGATGAACTCCGTTCACCTCAAAATGGCAAGCAGTTCATTTTGCACCATTTGCAAAATTAATGGTACATGCCGAATTAAATGCAAAAGGCATGCTTTTGTCTACCACCTTGAGAAAGGTTGCTATTATTGCATGAAAAGGCTTAATATTTCAAAGCCTTTTCACAAACACCAAGAATAAAAGTGTAGAGTTGTTTTATTTTTGTGTACCTAGAGCCGAGCATAGTCGCAGCTAACTAGGAACTTGCAGGAATCTTCAAAGAAAGAATAATGTCAGAATCTTCATCTTAGCCAATGGAAGAAGAAATTAACTAGGAGCTATTTACGGCTATACATTCTTCAGTGGAAGCATATATCTATGAGGATGTGGCATACGCCACGCCTGGTATAACCAGTAGGCCAAGGAGAGCCTACACAGAAGAGCTAAATAGACCTAAGAATAAGAGGAACCAAAAAAGGGTTGAAAAAAATGGGACAATATCTATGACCCAAAGATCACAAAAAACCCTAAGTCCCTCAGAGAGGTAGCTTGTGCAAGGTTCTTGGCACCAAAGGCTAACCAATCTACGGCGAGTAGAGTTTTGTATAGTGATCTCCCTCAATACATGGTCCCATTGGTGCACTATTGCCTGGAGGTCGTTGATGCTGCTATCCAGCGTTATAATCTTAATGCCCACTACATTGAAGGCCACAACTTAAAGGTGCATATCACTCCATAGGCCATCTGGCACATGTTATGCATCCCAGACCCAGGGAAAAAAAAGAGAACATCGATCATTTTCGCCTGAGCAAAGGAGAGAATATATGGAGGATGCAAACACGTTCAGAGTTCTTGTTGGAGGAGACTGGTAAGAAAGACATCCTAGCCACAAAAGTGCCAAGTATTCCATTGTCATGTGGTGCATTTTGTGATGATCTCCAAGATTCCATGTCCATGCTAGTGTTTGTGTGTGGTCGAGACTCCGATGAGAAGATAGAGACCTTTCAACTGGGACTAGCAATATAGTTTCGCAAGTAGCATGAACTTTTCTGGTATGATTTTGCTGATTTTATGGTTGAAGAAATGATACGGGAAATTGAAAATTATCAGGAAAAGAAAACATTTAGGTTTCTTTCTTTCTTGGTCCACATGTTTCTGCATCAGAACCTGGATTTCTTCACCCAATATTTTCTGCTATCAATTTTTGATGAGCAAAATAAAAGGAAGTTGGTGTCCACATGGATGCCTTTTCTTTCTGCATCATATGATTATTATGCATTTGTAGACTATTTGATAGCCCTAGTCTTGAATGATTTGATAGGGGAAGGTTATATTATCCGGCTCGATAGGGAATAGGCCGGATTTATGTAGAGCTTCACCCCTACTTGTGACTGGTTCTTGGGCAAAGATTTTACAATCCTCTAAATGTAGGGCTTTACTGACAAACCTTTCCTGCTCCCAACTTGCGTCACAGATAGAGTGCTCATGGTAGAGATGTTCCGACTGGTGTGTATCATTGATTTTACTTTCTGTAGCAGTGAAAAGATAAAAAAAAGGGTTTCTTCTCTTGTTTCAAGAATTTCAAGTCGGTAACTCTAATAAAGAAGCAATCAAACCAGTTGTTAGAGGACAAGCTGGCATATCTAGGGTTAGTACTGGTAAATGATAAGTGGGAATACAACCCTTTTGATGACTTGTCGAAGCCACATATGAGGGTTACCCATGTTCCCCAACCATACTAGGAGAAGTGACATAACCTGCGAGCAGACAAAGATGAGGATTTTGTTGAATTGGCACAAATCCCTACGCCAGACACTAGAGGCCCATGGCACAAGTTCTTCTTTCCTATGGTTGTCACCCAGGATAATATCCCCATGAAGTGTGGCATGTACAATAGGTTAAAGAAGGATGAGGAATGGAGTGAGGAGAAAATAAAGGCTTTCTGGAAGTATCACCAAGAAATTGTTCAATTAGATGCTCCTTACAACAAAATAAGGGATGACCAAGAATTTGAAAAGTGGTGGAAGGAAGGCCATCCTAGCCTGAGCTCTAGTGATAATAGGAGTGAAAAAAGGGAGGTATTCGAATAGCAGGAGGAGGAAGCGGCAACATCGGCTTCCATTGCATAAAAGGAGAAAGTCCCTAGACAATCCTCTTATGTGGCCACAAACATGCGTTTTAATATATTGAGCGGCTTGCATACACTCACTTGGGCTGCTAAACTAGCCAAGCTATCACTACAACAGATAGAGATGACTGCCAAAGCTAGTGAAATTCCACCTGCAAAGTAGCAACGTATTATCGGAGAGGGTTCGCAAGAACACGCCGAAGGGGGAGTACTCATAGCTGGTCAGGAACCGAAGGTTGCGCAAGAGTCTCTGACATTTCTAGAGATGCCAACAACCAATCAACAAGTACAATTCACTCCTCTTGCATCTCATTCCTTGGTATCTACCCCTACGTCACTAGCGACCCCTACCATAAGTACTATCCCTCTACCTTCTACATTTAGTCTGACTCATTCAGTAGGCTTCGCCCAATTTTCACATGCCACCCCGCTCATAATTACTCCTCCATGTATGCTTATGCCTACCACTACCGTTTAGACCTTCCTCGCCTCGTCTTCGAAAGGCATTCCCCCTATGAGTGCCCATTCTTTTTCTACTATCATTACAAATCCTCTTCCATTGCAACAAGCTAAAACCCCATTAACAACTCCTCTTTCTCAGCCAATGAGCTTTACGGCTAATTCCCCAATCCAGTCATTACAAATGACTAGCCCTATTGTTGGTTCTCAAAAAAACTATGGAATGTGCCCCACTTCTCTCCACAAATTGTTACCCTCAGAAGAAACAAATGCCCACTCCCATGAAGATTACCTATCCCTATGCCTTGCCTTTTGGTGCTCCTTTCGTAAGTCGTCTAGTTTCATTGCCAGCCGAATTCATAGCACAGATAGATTGCGGAAAGGAGGCACGTGCGAATAGAATGAGGAAATACAAGGCAAAGAATGATAGTGTTTCCACTGAGCCAAGAGTACAAGCTCTATATGATGAGGCCCAACAAGAATTAAAGTTCACGACCATGTACCTGAGGGTAAGCAAGCCTCGAGGAGAAATGCAACCATAAGACTATGATATATATGCTCTTGGACTTGACATGAAGGTAGCCCGACCACAGGATAAAGTTGAAATCATGGAGGAAACATAACAGGTAGTCACTTCTAACTTCCTCAAAATTGGTCGCCAGCTAAAGAAGAAAGATGAGTAGCTCAAGGTAGCTAGGGAAAGGGTTAGTTTTCTGGAAAGTAAGGAGAAATCATTAGAGGTAGATATTGCCCACATGACTGAAAGGGTGCTGACAGCAAAGGATGAGAGGAACAAGCTTCAAGGAGAAATTGCGAAGACTCAGGTCACTGACCCTAGCATAATAAAAGAGCTACAAAGCAAGAACCAGGAGGTGGAGCAAAATCTACAACTGAAAGATGAAGAGCTGGAGTGACTCCACCTTGAGCGTAGTTAGGGGATGGCAGAAAAAAAGGAAGAGTTGGAATGCCAATAAGCTCTATATGAGCAAAGAATACAAGAGAGGGAGGCCAAATTTAAAGGCCTAAAGGTTCAAATAGAGGAATAGCTCCAAGAGACAAAGGCTTCTCTAGAAGAACACTTAGCAAATCACTCCCGAGCCGAGTAGACTTGGAATAAAGAAATAAGTAACTATGCAGATCAGATGGCCTCTGAGAAGAGGAAAAAGGTAGAATTGGCTGAGGCCATTATTTCAAGAGATGCAGAGATTACTTTGCTTAAAGCCTCTCTCCCATCTTCCCCTACACAACCTAATATCATTTCACTGGTTAGGCAATTATACATTTCCTGCTGGGAGAAAATCAAAATATTTTGCTTAACACTGCAGCCTACCCTTTGGTTTCTCGACAAGGCATCAAGGCTCAGCCATGAAGCCCATGCTACAATTGAGTGGTTCCCATGATTCATCTTGGGGAAGGTTCCTGAAGCAAAATACCTTCTCAACAAGTTGTACTCCATCTCTGATGAGAACCTTGCCGGAACAGGTATTGAAGATCAGGATGCTGCTGCTCAAACGGCAAAAAAATTTATCCATTGCCACTCTGCCTTCCAATGCACTAAGGTAGCCACTGCTCTTTTGAGTAAGACACTAGATAGCATATGGGGATGTTTCTCTGAGTTAGACAGGATGGGACTACCATCCCCGTTCCTTGAGGATGGCTCTATTACCATGACTATGCAGATTGTGGAAATTATTGAAAAGAAGGAAAATGACCTAGAGGATTTCAAGAAGTTCATCCATCCTCCCATGACAACCAACATTGAAGTAGTCATTCATCGCTCTCACAGCTATTTTTTCATATACAAGTAGGGGTCAGTTTACCCGATGTGCTCCCTCACAAAGAAACTATTGATCTATGTGGAGGAGAGGAGAATTTGCACAACATAGTGAAGTTGTCCAAGGATGAATGGTCTCTTTTACAGGTGGATTTTTCTAATCTCTAACTCCATTAACCCTATGGATAAGGCTTTGGTTTGCAAAACTAGAGAAATTTTGGGTTCTATGTTCCTAAGTCGAAACGCCCCTGATAGTCGCCAAAATCTATTGAATAAATATTTGAGCAGCTCCCTTCGGGTTTATCTTTTTTGTATTGTGTGTGCATTGGCCAATGCATTGCCGAGTTTTCTTAGCTTTTTTTTATCTAGGTCTTGATTTGCCACTTTGCGCATCTACTCTTCATAGCTTCGGGTATCGGCATTCTTTTCAGATCATGAGAAGCTCTGTTGTGCTTCCACATGTCGCGGCTACGGGATGCTTTTGTTTCTTATTTCCTTGATGCCTTGTCGGACCACAAGATACTGCCACAAGGCCATTGTTCCTAAAAAGTGCTGGCAGGCCCCATGGTTTTGAGCTAAGTGTAGACTCTTGCTATGTGTCAACCATTCGTAGATCTTTCAACACGGGAATGAAATAGCAATAGCAAGAAGCGAAATGCTGCCACACATCTTTTACACCCAAATGATGGAGTGTTCCCTCTATTGTGATAAGGTTCTCGGCCCATTTGACACGTGTTGCATTTTTGCACATCCTTGGTAGAAATGGGAGAAAGGTTCATGTGGGCATGCAAAACGTTGCTACGTGCCCTAGCAGCGGATCTGTTATGTGGATGATGATCTAGATGTACCAAATAATGCTATTGGTTGCTGCTTGTCATAATCATTCATAGCAAGGGATGACACTTGTCTGATCAAGCCTAGCTAGGACCATCGCCATCATTGTAGAGGATGCACCTGTGCCCGAGATGACTGGATGTTGTATTCTGACTCCATCTTATTGTAATGGCTTGGGGAATATTCTGATGTGGGCATCATTGTAGAAGATTGCACGATGTTTTCTATTATTACTCTCTGAAGCGGTGGGAGGTCTTCTCTGCTATATATACTTTCTTTAATTGATGAGAAAAAAAGGAAAAAACTAAAAGAAAAAACACACTAGTTTTAGCAAAAGATGTCAGGCCTCTATTACTGTTTTATTTAATTGCAAAACTCTTAGATTGTGCCAATTGTTCATCTTTTCTATTTTTCATGATTTTGATTAAACTGTGAACTGTGATTTATATTGTCTTGACACTTCATTTGAAGGACTTCTATATATGTTGGATGCAAGTTTTCTTACCTAGATCATGTCTGAAGACTCTTCTTGGCAGTGAGAATGTATGCAATATTATTTTATGTCAATAAATGAATTGTGTATGCTATAATTTTAAGTCTCTGATGTTTTAGAATACAACAATACCATTTAGGCCCTTAAATCTATGATTTATCGTGCTCATCATCAAATCTTGGTGAATCGCCTTAGGTTAGACTTTACTTTATTACATCCACTTCCTTTTCCCTTTCCAAACCCCATTATAGAATAAGTTAGCTTCTCTAAAACTCTGGAGGTTACTCAGTTTAGTGCAAAAGGTCCCCCTTAAACTGAGTTTCCCATAAGACTCTGTTACCTTGTCAAATTTTGGCGTCAACAAGACCTATATGCCATAAGTGGCATATGACTCCCATTTGGCCCCTTTTTAGTGTTTTGAGTGGGAAATCAAGGTTTTGAATTCAAATTTCATGAATGTTGGCTTCTAGGATATAATAAACAATAAGTTGGATGGATTGCATATATAAACAAGGTATCAAATAATTATTTCACTAAGAATTCATAATATCATCCTATGAAATCAAGAGTTAAACATTCTAAGACTTCACAACAATGTTAAGAGAGTGTACAAGAGCATTTTTAAGGCATTCAAGGGAAAATTCTTCATCATTTGTTGCAACAATTACAGATCTATCATCGTGTCAAGATCATATAACGTCAAGCATGTGTTGAGGTAGTGTTGTGATGTAGTATTCAAGATGCAAGATTAGGCATTATTATATACCTAATTAAAGATCAAGATCTACATTCTACATGGCCATTTCATGTTAGATTGCTGATTTGCATCTCAAGACATCATTCAAGGTATTATTGTTTCATGTTTCATGTCCTTATTACATTGTTTCATCACAAGGTTTGATTACCTAAATGGGGTTTGACCTAGGAAAACCCCTATTTCTTAACAAAAATTACTCTTTCTTTCTCTTTGTGTGATTTCAAGTGAATAGGTTGAAGAGAAAGTGGATCTGAAGCCCTCAAAAGTACCAAAATGACAAAGTTGCAAAAGTTTTCAAGGTTGTTATGAAAAATTTTCAAGGCTCACAAAAACTTAGATATAGAGCAAGATATCCAACCTATTTGCATGGAATCTATGGGAAAGTGCTTATTTCATCCATCTTCAGAGGCTCACAAATTTTCACTTAGGAATTTTTTTCCAGAATGGGACACTTCAAGACAAAACAAGACTGATTGTGGTGAATGAGTCCCAGTGTACCTATTTTGAAACTTTTTCTTTACATCATGATTCAGTAGTTCTAGATTCCACTTTGAACTGAAACCCTAAACTAGGACTAAATCACCTTATTGGTGTATGATTCCTAGTGTTCCTTAAAATAATTTTTTTTAGGATTTCAGATATTCATCCAAGCCTCTTCAAATTTCCAGGTGCACCCCTGTACTTTTCCAACTTATTGTTCTCATTTGAGTTCATTTCTAGGATTTTTGCTTAAATTTTTTAGTATCATTAAATTTTGCATGTTAGTAGTCTTTCCAAGCCCTAGCTTGGTGGTGAACCTATATTTAGTCTCTAAACATACCCTAGGACACCCTTCTAGAAAATCTCTTTCCTTCATTTCATCCTTGGATTGAGATCTCTAGGGTTTCCCTGAATGAAACTTGTAAGAAGATTGGATAATTTATCTCCTAGAACATAGATCATCGAATTTTCTTCATTTCAAGGTTAAAAATAACAACTCACCCTACACCTTATAAGTTTTCATGGTTACAAAAAAGGCACCAAATCTTGGTTGATCAGCAATGCATAGTAAACTTTAGAATAGGCATTTATGAAGATGAAGCTTGGTGTGATGTAGTGCCTATGGACATATGTCAATTACTCTTACAAAGACCATAGAAGTTTAATAGAAAATAAATCCATGATGGTAGATAAAAACCTTACATCTTGGAGAAAAATGGAAGAAAACATATTCTCATGCCATTGGTAGTTAGGGAAGAAGAGGTGGAAAGTGGTCCAAGAACATTGCTAGTGACAAGAAAGAAATTTTGGAGATAAATGGGAAAAAATATGTTTTTCTATGGTTCCTAAGGAGTATTACCTCATTATGTTCTTGGCAGTCGAAGCACAAAATCCATGCCGATATCTTTCCATGGTTTCTTTGGTATGGGTAATGGCTTATATAGTCCTATATTTTGACTCTCTCCTTTGGAATATTGACAGACTCGACATCCTTGCTTAAATTTTCTGATTTATGCCCTCATCATTGGTCAAAAATATCTTTCACTAAGTTGTGTCATTGTTTTATTAGCTCCAAAATTTCCAACTAAATCACCACAATATTTTCTATGCCTCATTGATCCTTGTGGTATGCAATTTTTTTTTCATTTGAACAGTTGTCCATCTTGTTTAAAATAATATATCCATGGTGTCCTATAAAAATTAGTAGGATCCATACATGTTGTACATGCATCCTTAGAATCCAAATCATCTTATGTAACTCATTAATAGAGTCAAACCCAACTAATTCAACTCTCATTTTAGTCAACAATGCATCCCTCCTACTTAATGCATCCTATCTTATCTTAATTTGATGATATCTCCTCTTTAAATCATTTTGTGTAGAATATATAGCCTTTCCCAAATAGTCCATGAGATCATCCATTCTTGGTAAATAAAAATCATACCTTATTGTTATTTTGTTGATGGCTCTTGAGTTTGTGCACATCCTCCATTCACCATCCTTCTTTGGTGCTAACATAGTTGGTACCATGTGTGGGCTAAGGCTCTCTCTAATAAGTCCTCTTTCCAATAGCTATTGTACTTATTTGTTGACCTCTTCATTTTTTGTAGGTTTCAACCTATAGGCTACCTTATTGGATAAACTTTCCCCTAGAATCAAATCAATATGATGAGTGATGCTCCTCATAGGTGGTAGTCTTTTTGGCAAACCCTTGAACACAATTTCATCTAATTCTTCTAGCAGCCCCTTTACTTCTAAAGGCATGTCAAGGTTGTCATCTACAACATCTACTTGTAGCTCCTTTGGAACTACTACAAAACATATTTTTTCCCCTTTATTACCTTTCAAGAACTGTTTCCCTACTACTAGCAGTGTTCTTGGACCACTTTCCATCTCTTCTTCCTTGGTTGCCAATGGTGTAAGAGTATGTGTTCTTCCATTTTTCTCCAATGTATAAGTGTTTTCTCTTCCATTATGGATTTCCTTCCTATCAAACTACCACAATCTCCCTAAGAGTAAGTGGCATACATCCATGGCCATGATATCACACCACAGCTCATCTCCATGTGTTCCTATTAAAAAATTCACAAGGCATTATTGATCAACAAACACTTGGTGACCTTTTTGCAACAATGACACCTTGTATTGGGTAGGGTGAGCTATCCTTTTTATCCCCAACTTTTCCACCATTTCAACTGAAACTAAGTTATTAGTGTTGCCACTATCTATATATTATGACCTTGCAACATTTTCCACCTAATTTACATATTGTTCTAAATAAAAATTTTCTTTGGATTAGTTCATCTTCTTTCTTAACTAGTTTAGCAACTCCACCCTTGTTCCTTTCCCAATATCCTCCTTTCTCCTACATCCATATCTACATCTGCATTGTCACCTTCTTGTCCATCTATCTCTTCTCCTTTATCATCTTCACTGTCACTTTCTTCATGTGCTCTGCCTCTTTTCATTCCACCTTCTAATGTATTCATTCTTTCCTACATTCCTCTTAGGGTTTCCAATACCTCATCTGTTCTTCCAGCTGCTTCTACAATTGCAACCTTTTCCATTCTTCTCCTTGGCGGTATCCTACTACTCTAACTCACCTTCTTTGCTTTTCCTTATTATTGCAATCTTCCTAGCTGCAATATCCCTTATTGTTGGGACACAAACACAACTCACACAAAAGGGATTACTCTAATGCCAATCTCAGGCCACTATCCTTCTTCCCAGAGCTGTAGTTGTGCTCTGATACCATACTAATGGCAACCATCCCCTTGTAGGTGCCCCAAAAACCCCACTTCAACCAAGCAAACATGCAGAAAAGGAGAGATTGTGTTGTAAGAAAAACCTCTATAGAGGTCTACATGTGTGCTACAGGTCAAATAAAAAGTTTAAGAAGCATAAAATAAATTGCAGATGTAGAAACTAACTTGTTGTCAAATAACAAGTTTAAGAAGCATAAAATCAATATCATTGGCTATAGGTGACTATTTGGAATTTCAGCAATGTAAAATGCTTTAAATTTGCACAAAATAGCCTATACTTTCAAAACAACGACTTATAACAAAGATACTCATAAACACACACACATAAGCAACAACAATGAAGAGGAAAAATATTATATTACTTTTATGCATAAATATCTACAAAACAGAGTGCCCTCTGTCAATCCTCTTTCTTCTCTTTGTCCTCCTATTGCCTGCTACAGGCCTCTTTGGCTTCTATCAAAACATTTCTTGTTTTGTCCTTTAATATTCTCTACTGACTTCTTCTATTCTCCTTTGTTTTTGTTCTTCTAACCCTCTTTTTCCTTTGTTTTGTCTTATGGTTTTTTGTTGTTCTGTTCTTCTCTTCCCAACCACCAAAATCCAGAAGCCTCTTCCCTCAAAATCTCCCAAAAATCCTGCCTAAATAGCTGCAATGTTCAAAAACTTGCATTAATTCCTCCACCTACCTATTTTTGACTTCAAAATCTCTTGCTCAACTTTTCCTTTACCATTTTTAACACTACTGGTCATTAAATGAGTTTACAAGAGGTAGTGCTAGTTGATGCCTTAAATCAAAATAAAATCCAGATTTTAAATTTTAAATGTTATATCTCCATATATGGTGGCATTAGTTTAGGAAAAGTACAAAATATATTGTAAAAAATATGACGCCCTTGCATCATTAACCTTATCATGCAAGGCTAAAGGTGGGTCACATATATTATTAAATAGTCATTGACATGTACTTTAATTCATGGATGAATTAATCGATTCCTTTCATGTAATGCTTTATAAAGAATCTGTATGAGTGAATTTTGCAGTTTACTGCATTCAAGAAAGAGAAATACAAGTAACCTAACACAAGTCTAAAGAGCTTAGTCGAATGTCTCATGGTGCATTTACAATGCAGAGCAATTTCCATGATGATGGTCCACCTTAAAGCCTCGTTAGTACGAAAGTGCAATCTAACCATAGAGGGCCAAGTGCGAGCCCCAGGTGAGTTTTAATATAAGGAGAACTCATCACAATTATTTGTATAGTAATTATGATATAAAAGGGGAAAAAACTTTATTGAAATTTAGAAAAGAGCATTACAACAAAGCGAAGGGCCTACGCCCACAAAGACCCGAAGAAACAAATAAAAAGGCAAGGACCCACATCATACATCCCCAATCTCCTCTCCATCCTCCACAATAATTCTTTCCAAATCATGGCGGAGCTCCGGGGAAAGTTGCTCCCACCCCTCAATCTTCCATCCATCAAGATGCTCTGAAGTCCATTTCGCTAAGCAATCCGCTGCCCTATTCCACTCCCTCGGAATATGGACAAAAGAAACCATCTCCATCAAGGAACTAATCTGCAAAATCTGCTGAACCATTCTAGCCAACTACCAACTGACATCAACCATCTGACGAGCATTAAGCAAATTAACCAAAACCTGTGAGTCAGACTCACAGATAACCTTTGTCCACCCCAAAGAGAAGGCCTGCTCAAGGGCAGATAAGATTTCCAGACCTTCCATAAGGTTGACAGTCTGCACCCCTTCATAAATGGAGAAGAAAAGTACCACCTTTCCTGAAGAATCCCTACCAACTCCCCCAATTCCAGCTGGCCCAGGGTTTCCTTTTGAGGACCCATCAGTATTAATCTTCAGAATTCCAATAGGGGGGGAATCCATTTACCCACCCGTAGGACTTTCTTACTCGCCCGCCTTCCCCTCCGGACACAGGCAGAGGCCAGAGACAGCTCCCGAAGACCCAATCTCTCCACCTTCTCAGCATCCTCTTTCTCCAAGGGATACACCACCTCGCACTTCGCTTCCACCGTCTCCTGAATCATACCCAAAATTCTCTGCCAGATTTGCTGAGCAGCCATCTTTTCATCTCGAAAGATTCTACGATTCCTCTCGAGCCAAATTTGCCAGAGAAGGAAGGTGGGCCCAACATACCACACGTCCTGTAAGAAAGAAGCCGAAGTGGGAGGTCTGCCCAGACTGCTCCAAAAATCTACCAGGGAGGAAGCATGAACACAAGGATGTTTCCAGACCTCCCACAGAAAATGCCATAGCCTCCGGGCAAAGGGGCATCGAAAGAACAAGTGAGCAGAGTCCTCCTCCCTAGTCCTACACAAAACACACATGGATGGGCCCTGAAATCCCCTTTTCTGAATATTATCCCAAGTCAAGCATTTGTTCCAAGCCAAAGTCCACATGAAACAGTTACACTTTGGCCAAGAGAACTTATTCCAAACTCTCTTCCACCATTGAACCTCCACCCCGTCCAGCTTGTGAGATAGAAGCACCTGATACCCAGAGGCAACAGTAAAAATGCCTTTAGGGTTGGGAGACCAAGATAAAACATCACCATCTGGGAGGGAGCTACACCTCCTGCTAGAAAGGATACTCTGTAATTCCGTGCACTCCTCTTCCATACCAACCACAGGCCATTCCTCAGGAGTCTTCCACCTAGCCACCAACAGCTGACCATGAGAGGACACCGTCTTAAAGTCTCTCACCCTATTCCAACCAGCCTCAATAAATCGATGACAGAGGGGCACCAGGTTAGGGAACTGGGAAACAAGGGGAGGAAATCCATCCCAAGAATCAGACCAAAAGTGAGCCTCCGATCCATTTTTGCAAATCCAAAATAAACCATCCTTGATGAGAGCAGCACCCCTCTTGAGTGTACCCCAAATCACCGATCCTTTCCCCACCAGGGGATAGCGGGGAATATCCATCTGAGGGATCCCTGAGAAATATTTATGAGATAAGATCCTGGCCCAAGTCTGGTCCTGCTCCACACACCATCTCCAGTACAATTTAGCAGCAAGCGCAATCCCAGACAAAGAAGACTGCCTTAATCCGAGACCGCCATATTGCCGCGGGCTACAAACTAGCTCCCATCTAACCAAACTCCATTTGGAAGACAAAATATTGCCTGCCCAAAGAAATTGTCTGGCTAAAACATCCATTTCTTGGACAAAGCTGGCAGGGGCCACCTGGAGCATACACCTATAGATGGGGAGAGCCTGAACCACATATTTGATCAGCTGAACCCGACCAGCAAAGGATAACCATCTATGGGTCCAATGGTTAACCTTTGACCGAAATTTATCCAAAATGTTCTGCCATGACTCCCTGGGCATCCTTTTGATAGAGATAGGAATCCCAAGATAGGTCAAAGGTGGGGACCCAATCTGAAAATGCAAGATATTGGCTATCCTCCTTTGGATGGGACCAGGATTATTAAAGAAGAAAATGGATGACTTATCTTCATTAATCAATTGACCCGAGGCAGTCAAGTAGACATCCAACACCGCACGCAAACTAGTAGCCTCCCGAATTGTAGCCATACCCATCAGCGCCGTATCATCCACAAACTGAAGATGAGACTGAGGGGGAATGTTACCTCCCCATCGCCATCCCTGAATGAGACCCCTCTCCACATTCCTTCTCAACAACCTTCCCAAACCTTCAACAAAAAGCAGAAACAGATACGGAGCCAACGGGTCGCCTTGACATAATCCCCTAGAGGCACCAAAAAGCTCAGAGGGCTCTCCATTAATTAAAACAGAAAAGGAGACTGAAGTAACACAACTCCTAACCCATTGAATCCAATCATCCCCAAAACCAAAGGCACCAAGAATCTTCCAAAGGAAGGACCATCGAACTCTGTCATATGCCTTTGCCATGTCCAACTTGATGAACATTGCCTTATCATTGGAGTTGTCCATAGAATGAATAGTCTCCGTGGCAATAACCACCCCATCCAGAATTTGTCTTCCCGCCACAAAGCCACTCTACTCCTCAGAAATCAGCACTTTAAGCCATTTTTTCAGTCTATCGGCAATAATTTTAGAGATAATTTTGTACACCACATTGCAAAGAGAAATGGGTCTAAATTGGCTTAACCTAACAGCCCCATCGCATTTGGGGATGAGAGCTAGGAAAGTAGAATTCAAGGCCCTTAACATCTGCTTGTTCTTCTGAGATTCCTGGACAACCGCCAGTAAGTCCAACTTAATAATATCCCAAAATTCCTGAAAGAACTCCACTGGGAAGCCATCAGGGCCAGGAGCTTTTCCTCTCTTCATCTGGAACACCGTGCTCTCAAGCTCTTCGATTGAGATATCGCCCATAAGGTGCCCATTCATCTCCATAGTAACCAGAGAAGGGATGCAAGACAAAACTTGGGCCTCCTCATCCGCAGCCCCTTGAGAATCCTCCCTGAATAGGGAATTGAAATACTGCATAGCTTCACATGAAATATCCTTAAAAGAGGAAAGGTGCTCACCAGTGTCATTAACAAGAACAGAGATGGAATTCTCGTGGCGCCTGGCTTTGACCAAATTGAAGAAGAAGGCCGTATTTTTATCCCCCTCTTGAAGCCATTCAATTTGAGCCTTTTGTTTCCAGAAGATTTCCTCCCGCAATTCACACTCCTCCAGTACTTTCAGGGCCCTGGCCTCCTCTTGGAGAAGATTGGCAGTCACACCATCTTCCCTAATCATCCTCGTAATACCGTCTAGCTCAGCCTGGGCAGCAACCTTAGCATGAAAAATGTTCCCAAAGCACTGACGGTTCCATCGCTTAAGCTGATATTTGACAAATTGGAGAAGCTTAGAAAAAATATACATTGATGTGCCATAAGCGGGTCTACCATGTCTCCACCTTTCAGTCACATAGTCATGAAGAGAGGGCTCACGAAGCCACATAATCTGGAACTTGAAAGGGGGTGACCGGGAAACACTAACTGAAGAGACAATAAGCTTGATAGGCCAATGGTCTGACCCTCTCCAGTCCAAAATTTCAGAGCTAGAAGACCACAAACCACCAACCCAAGAGCAGGACACCAGAAACCGGTCAAGTCTTTCAGAGATGCAGTCATCCCCGATCCTCCGATTATTCCAGGTGAATTGACCATTAGAAGGCTTTACATCTATTAGGTTCAAAGTAGATATGTTATCCTGAAGAAGCATCGCAGAAGGCTCCAGCCTTGCAATGCCACCTCGCTTCTCAGCCAACTCAGAGATAGCATTAAAGTCACCAGCCAAAATCCATGGAAGAAAAGGAACCATACTCCGAACAAATCTAATATGATTCCACAAGAGTTGCTTACCTTGAAACTCAATAGGCGCATAGATATTGGAGAGGAGAATAGACTCCCCAGTCTCAGAACAAGAGGCAATCATTGAGATAGAGGACTTACAGGACATCCACCAAAGAGGACGGATCTTCTGAGGATTCCAAAGACAAGCCACTCCACCCGCAGACCCTTGAGCACCAATGCACTGGCATTCGCCGCTTCTCCATAGCTTAGGAGATAAACCAAGCATACATTCCACAGATAACTTAGTCTCCTGTAGGAACAGAACATCAGGAGATTGACTTCTAACCAACTCACGAACAGCCTTTTGTCGAGGGCTGCTGTTCAAGCCCCTTGCATTCCAAGATAATACAATCATTTCAACGAGCTTGAAAAGTGTGAATCCAGAGTCTTAACCGACCCTGACTCCACCAATGTTTCCCCAGCTAACTTAATCTTTTCCATATCCTTTTTCCTTCCAAGCTTTGAAGTTTTCTCCCCCAATCCTTTCTTGATATCCTTTTGATGGAGACCCAAAGGAGAAGGAGAAGACTTGGTATTCTTCCCCGCATCCATTCTTGCATGCAGAGCCAATATAGTACCATCTCCCTCATTCTTCTTCATTTCAGCAGCAGGATCCAACCCAACCTGACCATCCATTTGTAGGTCGGTCACCATTTGCACATCTCCTGTAACTTGTGTATCCATAGAAACCCCAAGAGGAGGATCTGCATGTTCCGAACACACAATACCCTGATCCAAATTCACCAGTTCCGGATTCACTTCCTGTTGGCCAAGATCATCCAAAAACTCGAATCTGTTAAAGGAGTCTTCATCTTGTCTTTCCTTCAAGGTCCTCTTTTGACCTCGGTTTCTGTTATGATTTCTTACAGGGACAAAGCCATAAGTACCAGTCTCATCCCCTGGAATGGGATCCTTTCCCTTATCCTCCCTAGGTGGGTTGCGATCAGATTGGGAAGTCGGATGCACCACAGGCCGAGCCTTTGGACATCTTCGTTGTAAGTGACCATATTCATGGCAGAGGCGACATCAAAATGGGAGAGTTTCATAGTCCAATGACTGCACCCAAGAGTGAGGACCCACCGACATATCCAAAGAATCTGGTAATGGCTTACTTAAGTCAATTTCTACACAAATACGGGCAAAAGTTATCACCTTTTTAAATTGAGTCTATTGCGAAGAACCAACCGGCTTCCCGAGCATCGACCCCAATAAATGCAAGATGTCATCCCGCCAACATTCAACTGGAAAGCATGGAAGCCGAACCCACACAGGGACTCGAGTCGGAAGCTCCTCAGCAGGGTTGAAACCAGCATGCCACGGTTTAATAAACAAACCAACCTGGTTGTAAAAATAGGGCCCCCCTTCGAATACCTTATTGCGGTCAGCCATGCAGTCAAAGGTAACCATGAAATAATTGTTTGCTAGGAGCTTTATATCCATCTCACCCTTTGGCATCCAAGTTCGTCGAGCCCAAGATTCCAGAAATTGCATCGAGATCCGCATACCCAAAAACTTGCAATAAAAGGAGTGCCTCGAGTAATACTCGATGTCCTCTGCAACCATCTCCAATGGGATGACGAGTTTCGGCCTCTCCTTGCATCGTTCGAGACAACCATTGATTTTCGTGATCCGAGCCCCACTAGACGAGCCCACTCCATCTGGCCCAGCTTCTGAAAAATACAGATTATTATTGAAAACCTTCGAAGCATGCGGAGGAGACTTCGCACCAATTGCAGATCGAAAATCCATTTTGGGGCCAGCGCCCGAGGCCTCCCCAGACAGCATTATACCCAGCCCACAATGGGCATGCAAGCACACAAGATAAAAGTCCAAACAAGGGTTTTGAAAACCCCACCCCACGCTCACAGCAAAATGATGAAAGCGCACAAAGAAGGCAGCTCCGAGAAGAGGCCACGTAGAAGGAGAAAGGCCAGGCACAAAGGCCCGAGCCACACCCAACACTCGCCACAACCAGCAGCTCACCACACGTCGCCCAGCACCAAGAAACGAGCTCCCCACGCAGGAAGAAAAGAGAGAAGCAGCAGAGAAGAGAAAAAGGTGAAGGAAAAGAAAAACCCACGCCCCCAAAGACAGACACAAACCCCCATCCAACGCAGGAACAGACAGAAGCAGAGATCGAGCTAGGGCACGAACGCCCTAGCTCGGCACACAGACCCGATGAACGCCATAAACAATATAATTCATTTGTATAGTAATTATTATTTGAAGATTGATTGTGCATTTTCTATGTATGAAGTAGGACAGCGACTGTGCGTATTACTAGCTTACCAAGCAAATGAATAACATAGTTATAGTAGTCTATACATTTTACTAACTGTAAAATCTATGTAAAAGCAAGGTCTGCGTTATATACCCGTAGATTTTCTGCGAAGAATTACAAATGAAGGACATGATAATAGATATTCTTCTATTCAACTATATTTTCTGTAGGGCAACATCACAACAACAGGGAAAGAAAACATGAAAGAATGAGAATGCGCTCTATCAACTTGATAAGTATGAATACAAGTCCTAAGATACAAAGATATACCTCAGAGAAAGCTTCCCAGCTGATAATTATACAAAGTGAGCTGGTACAAATCCTAATTAATATACAAAATGAATGGTAAGAACACAAACATTACAATTAAATCCCTTTACTACCACTTTTTATAAATTTAAATATTATTGGCTTCTCTAAAACTAAATTGTGCCTATTCAAACAAGTTTTAACATTTAGATATGTGCATGTCCAGCAACCTCATTATAGTTGTACGAAGGAGCAATAACCATATTTATGATCATACCCAGGTTTAAGCTTTGTAAGCATTCACTGCAGAGGTGGATTTGGGTGCAAGTCTAAGAAATTATGAAGCCCCCAAAACTTAGCCAAAAGGTACTTGAAGCATGATGATGCACATTTTGTATTTTAGTTACTGGGGGTTGAGCACTGAGACACAAAATTTCTCCTTACAGATAAACAAAAGTGAATGTGCCAAAGACCTCAACCGGTCTAGGAAAGCAAATAAAGAAAAAAGAAAAAAATAATAAAAAAACTTTCAAACGTCCTCTACCTTAAGAAATAACCCAAAACTGGAGCTACTTTGAGACTAGTTTGAGGATTAGCTAATAATATTGAAGACTGGAGCTACTTACTCTGTTTTTCTATGCTCTCCCTGGGAGTTTGTTTCGATTAATCATGCATGAAGGTTTTGGACATTGTCATAAGACGTTATTGCTCCAACCAAGAAAGCTCATTATATTGATCATTACATTTGCAGATGAATAGCGGCTAAAATATTTTCTTTACGTCCTTAGATTGTGTTTAGTAACTGGTCTCTTGTCTATAGATCCTTCAAATGGATTCATTTTGTGTTGGGCAATTTATCATCATCATGCCATCTCATTTCAGAACATGGCTAGCGGTCGTATATTTAAATCCATTATTATCATATGGATAACTTGTGGATTCTACATTATCATTGTGCCTATGAATAGTAAGAGGCAAATCGATGTGTGTTTTAAGTTGAAATTCTATTGAATTAAAATAACCTAATTGTTTTGGTATATGTCTCATAAAATCTTGTAAATATATGTCACTCTAGTCTCAATAATTTCAATTACATAATTCAAGGTTCTTTATACTAATACATGTGTTGTGATTGATCATGAGCATGCTACTCTTCCAAAAACACTACATATGAGTAGTGCAATGCCTTGATGTAGATAGTCATTTTGATAGTAGAGCTCATTAGGTCACTATAGAATAGAACACAAAAATATCCAAAACAAAAGCCATTAGCTAGTGAGAGCACTAGCACTCAGAGGAGATAGAGGATCCCAAGTTATTATTAATTCCCTTATGTATTTATGTGTGTGATTATTAATTGTTAAGTCTTATGAGTTCGCTGCTCTGAAGTGAGTTATTTCTATGTATGGATACGTAAGCATTTTTTGAATAGTTTTGTGTGGTCAAGTACTTGCGGCATATAAGTTTGATATTTGTATAACATCTA